>OU343219.1:72474468-72571498 GCA_910596185.1 Chrysanthemum makinoi | reverse complement strand
AAACAATGGTGTTAGGGAATCGCCAGAGAGACGGGAACAAGCCGCTGCAGCTTACGGTATCGAGAAGGAAGCCGGTGAGACCTCTAACGAGTTACGGCATCGCTCCTTCTCACAACCGCTTATGCTTCCATACTGCTTGATACTAGTGCGATATTTAGTTTCAGATTCATCAACTGCTATTATTAGGAATCTCCCAAACACCTCTAGGGTTTAGTTACGATGTAGAATTAGCGAATGGGAATATATAAGATGTATAATCAGAATGAGGTTGTACCTTAAGTTTCCTAGACCTCGCTTAGTATAGACCAAGTACGCTACCTTATGAAGTTTCACGCCATTATCTGGAATGGATTGGTTATCGAAGAATGTGCACATCACCGGATGAATAAGGCTACCGTATGGCAAAAAGTTCTCGAGCATACAATGAGATCGAGCGACCGTGGAAGTCCTTCCCGCTGAGCATCATCTCTTGGCTAAGGCCCGTGAGGTACATCGATAGAGGAGGCTGTCTTTTCAATTCGACCAAAAGAAAAGAGGAGAAGAAGAAAGAAAACTCTCAACGATGTACCACAAGTTAGAGAATTTCCTGATGTGTTTCCGGCGATTCTGCCAGTGATTCCACCGCCCACAAGTGGGAATTCCAAATAGAGTTGATACCGGCAAGGCACCACCCGTGAGTCGCACCTTATCGATTGCTAAAGAGAATTGGAGGAACCGCTTCAAAACAGCTGGTCGAATTGTCGTAAGCGATTCATTCACCAAGTTCTTCACTGCGCGTGAGCACCGTTGTTTGTGAAGAAAAGGATGGATCGCTTAGGATGTGTATTGATTATAAGGAATTGAATAAGTTGACCGTGAAGAACCGATATCCGTTACCTAGAATAGATGATCTATTCGACCAACTCCGCGAGCTGTGTGTTTTCTAAGATCGATACGACCAAGGTCACCAAATTTAGAGTTCGAAGAGGATATCCCTAAGACCGCTAGGACTCGGTATGGACACTATGAATTCCAAGTGATGTCGTTTACAATCCAACGCACCGTTTTCATGGACCCTATGAACCGAAAGTGTGTGTTTCATACCGGATAAGTTTGATAGTATTTATAGATGACATCTTGATATACTCTAAGAGTAGTGAGGAGCACGAAGAGCATTTGAGGCTCATTTAGGATTGCCTTGGTAGAGGGAGAAGCCAGATGCCAAATTTTAAGTGCTTAATTTTGATTCCGTCCGCGGGCAATTCTAGGTCATGTGATAGATAGTCGGTGTTCATGCCGACCAGCTAAGATTAGGCCATTAAGGAATGGGCAAATCCTAAGAACCCATCGAAATCGCACAGCTAGGTTTAGCAAGCTATTATAGGAGATTCATCAAGGGATTTTCCAAGATAGCTAAACCGACCAAACTAACCTAAAGATGTTAAGTATGAATGGGAGAAAAGGAAGAAGAAGCATTCCAAATTCTCGGGGAGAAGTTGTGTAGTGCACCCATCCTAGCTTTGCCTCGGAGGAAGCGAAGACTTTGTCGCATCATGACGCCTTGATAAAGGCTTAGGTGCCGCTTGATGAAACGTGAGAAGGTGATTGCTTATGCATCCCGACAACTTAAGAAGCATGAGAAAAACTACACCACCCATGACCTTGAGTTAGGTGTCAGTAGTGTTTGCTCTAGGATCTCTCGAGACATTACTTGTATGGAACCAAGTAGTATTTACCACCATAAGAGTTTGAAGCATATCTTAGATCAAGGAATCAAATATGAGACAACGTCGTTGGTTAGAATTGCTTAGTGATTATGACTGTGAGATTTGTTATCATCCTGGTAAGGCTAACGTTGTGGTTGATGCCTCTAGTCGTAAGGAGGATATTCCACCCCTACTTGTTAGATCCTTAGGAATGATCATTGTTTCGCCCTTACCATCTCAAATTTTAGCCGCCCTAGTAGAGGCATTAACGGAAGAGAACCGTCCTTATGAGAATCTTCATGGAATGGTAGAAAGTGAAAACGGTTTCAAGCTGCCGATGGAACATTATGCTCGAGACGAAGTTGGATACCATTTCATGGCGGAATCCGTTAGTTGATTATGCATGAGTCGCATAAATCAAAATACTCTTCATCCAGCCGATAAGATGTATCAGGATCTTAAGAAACATTATTGGTGGCCCAATATGAAAGTCGAGATAGCTCAAGATGTTAGTAGGTGCCGACTTGTTCTAAAGGGGCGTCGAACACCGTAAACCATCGACTTTTAGTTCAACCTGAACTCCCGGAATGGAAATGGGAGCGGATAACCATGGACTTTATCACTAAATTACCGAGAACAGTTAGCGGCAATGATGCTATCTGGGTAATAGTTGATCGTTTAACTAAGTCTGCTCACTTCTTAGCTATTAGTGAAACCGATAGTCTTGATAAGCTTGCTCGATTGTATCTTAAGGAGATAGTATCGCAAGGAATGTACCGATATCTATTATTTCGATAGGGATAGTCGCTTTTACATCCCACTTTTGGAAGTCTTTACGCATATAGGAACAAATGTGGATATGAGTACTGCTACCATCCACGAATCGATGGTCAAAGCGAGAGAACCATTCAGACTTTAGAGGATATGCTTAGAGCATGTGTTATTGATTTTGGAAAAGGCCGAGAGACACCTCCTTTTGGCTGAATTCTCTTACAACAATAGTTATCACTCTAGCATTAAGGCCGCCCCATTTGAGGCACTATATGCGAAAATGTCGTTTCCTCTGTTGTTACTGAAGTTGGCGAGAGTCAAACTTAAGTGTCCCGAACTTGTCCTAGAAACCACTGAAGATAGTACAGATTAGAAACCGTTGCAAACCGCCGTGATAGACAAAAGAGTTATGCCGATAAAAAGGCGGAAACCTTTAGAATTTCAGGTTGGAGATCTAAGTTAAATGAAAGTTTCTCCTTGAAAAGGAGTGATTCGCTTTGGAAAGCGTGGAAAACTCAATCCCCGATATATTGGTCCCTTCCAACTCGAAAGAATCGGACCGGTAGCATACCGCTTGGAGCTACCATCAGAATTGAGTAGTGTACACAATGTCTTTCATGTTAGTAATCTTAAGAAATGTCTTTCGGAGGAAAACATAAGTGCCTTAAGAGATATTCAGTATTGATGAGAAGTTGAATTTGTTGAGGAGCCGACAGATTATGGATCGAAGATTAAGAGGCTGAAGAATAGCCGTATTTGATTGTTAAGGTTCGCTGGAACTCCATGGACCAGAGTTCACTTGGGAACGAGGACGCTTTTCCTAGGAAGTATCCTAAACTGCTTTTGACACTAACTTAGTGAAACCCGACCGGGTTTTTCCGAGGTCGTGACAATCAAGTACTTAGGGAGTCTATTTTAGGTAACCGCATTACGCAATTAAAAGAAGTTTTGCCTTTAACACTATTTTATAAACCGTGACTTGATTTTATATCGTCGATTGGTTTTACGGTTTATTTCATTATTAAATGAGTTATCGTATGCGTTTTAACTCTATTTGGTAGACACTATTCGGCCGGCACTAGAAAAGCCTAAAACAAGAGTTATTGTAACTTTTAGACCGAACTCGAAAATTGACAAATAAATAGTCAAAACTCGTGGAAAAACGTAAGTAACGATGTTGGAAAGTTAAATAAATGTAGTGGGACACTCTGGGACAATTTATGAGCTTGGGAATGGGTAAACGAGATAGATACCTAAAAGTTTCAACCCAACCCTCCCCTTTTCTTATAACCGGCGCCCCTCATATTTAATTATTTTGAGGTCCTTGTGAACAAGTTATAAAGGGCCTCACCACCCTCATTTGCTACTTCTTTCTCTCACTGAAAAACACACACAAAACATTTCTCTCTCTACATCTCTCTAAAAACCCTAAAACCACCACCACCATAGTGGGTCCGCCACTATTCCGCCACCACCGCCAATACGCATGAAGTCACCATAAAACCACCACCCATATTAAAGCTCTCTTTCTCCTCTTTCCAACCATATATCATACACTCAATTTGGACTTCATTAACACCTCCAAATTCAAGAATTAAAATTTGTACTTTTAGGGTTTCAAAAGATTTCAAAGGGCTTTTGCAATTGGTGATTAGATAAGGTAAAGGAAACATGTTTTGAGCTTGATTAGGCTATAAAAAGTCACGAATTGATTTCTAGGGTCGAGATGAACAATTTTTGGGGCTTTTGGGTGGAACATGAAATTAAAGCTAATTAGTGTTGAAATAAAAAAGTAATTAGTGTTTGGTACATGTGTGGTCTATTAATTTGATGGGTTTTGCATTTTAGGGTTTAGTTGCATGTTATTGATTAGAAATAGTTGATGGGTTTTGTGTTTAGTTAGTGTTTGGAGCTTGAATGATTGGATTTGAGTGTGGTAGATTGGATTTGGTGAGGTTTGGTTGTGACATATGATAATTGTGCCAAGCCCACGTTGGGGTCTTGGTTGGTGTCAATGCGGGCCTATGATTGATCATGGGTTAAGTCGGGTCAATTTGGTAGCTTATTGATTGGTTTAGTTGAGGTTTGGATGAGACGCTGTGGAGCCAAAAGCTTTAGAAGCTTGTTTGGTCCACGGTCTTGACCATGATCGCGTGGCTACCATTATTGGTCATAACATTGGTTTCAAGTATAATTGGTTGATTGATTGGTTGGCGAGATTTTTTTGAGTTGGTTTGGGATTGAATTCAAGACGTTATGACTATTAATTATGGACTTGATATATATAATGTTGACTTTGAGCTACGTCGGCGCCACTTTGACTTTTTAGTCAATAGTTGACTCGACTAAAAGCCGTAACATGGACTTTAGTAATTTGGACAATTGATTGATTTAAAAGCGGAGAAGTTATGATCGTCGCTTGTGGACTCAAACGAATAACGTTATGAGATTTATAATGGATTTACGAAATATATATTATACATGAAAATGATAATAAAACTATGAAATGTAAATAATAATGGGCTTTTGTATCAAAAATATCAATAACAAAATTTATCTTGTTATTTACTAGTTTTAAACGGAAACTAACGACTAAATTGGAAAGGTTTTGTAATAAATAAGTAATTATGGTTTCGAGTACATGTTTATCAATAAATGTCAATTGTGGACATTTAATATTGGATAAGTAGTTATTTATTTGCGTTATGTGTGCACGGGTTACGGATAACTTAGCATTAATATTGTTGATTCATGTGGTAGCGGACTTATTAGGTTGACGAATCTAATAAGAGCCCGCTAGATGCGTTGGGTAACCTTATTAATGGGCGACTTATCCTTATGACTCTTTAGGATACGATTGATTTATGGGATAATAAGCGACGAATAATAAAGGAATGAGTTTATCGAGTTGACGAATTCGATAAGGTCTACTATTTATTCCAAACTTATTGAACTATGGAGCTTATCGTTTAGAGGTCTCATTGTGTCGCATTGAGTTATATATTGGTTGTTTGAGTGCATTCATGGCATTATATTGAGTCGATACACCCACACATGAGGATACCAAACACTAGGATTAATGGTGAACGAGACGTTTTGGAAATAAAGGAATGGAATATATTGGGGTAGATAACATTGATTTTGAGGAATATATATTAAGTTGGTCTACATTAATAGGTTGTGCCGAGAAGTCGAGAAGTTGCTGTATTTGATTTATGTATCTTCTCTAGTAATATTTGTGCGTTGATTGTACGCTGATTGCTTGAGGTGAGTTTCATAGCCCCACTTTTATATACGTTTTAACTACGTTTGAACTATTTTGGGGTGAGAATCATGCTACTGCTTTTGGACCGTTAAAACTATTTGGATTTGCTTATATGCTTGATTGAGTAGATAGATGTGCGATAGTTGTTGCCTTAGTCTAGGTTTAACCGTGCCTATCTCAACCTAGCCCGGGGTTGGAAACTGTTCTAGAGGTTGCCACGACAGGTTTGACTAGAGTCGAAGCCGAGTAAGTGATTATATGGTTGGTGATCCGGGTAGGATTCGTGTGCAGTAAACGGTATTATTCTATCTAGGTCTTGCATAGCAAATCAACTCTACTGGGTCCACTATGATTTTTTTCTCAACTTAAACCTATGAACTCACCAAATAAGTCGACCTTTTAGCATGATTTATCAGGTATTTAAGAGATGTTTGGATTACTTGATGTGTGGAAGCTTGGCATGGAGGCGTGGTTCAAGGATCATTTTCTAACTCTGATAAACAATGGGGACCTATTTTGTTAAACTATGTTTTGGGCCTAAAATTTATATTTTCGGATTAAATGTTTGAATATTTGATTTGGGATTGGTTTTAAATGGTTAAATATATTTTATTTTACTTGTATGCGATACCAATCCAAAAAGTAACGCCCAAAAACTTGATTAAGTCACTGTACCGAGATTTGGGGGTGTTACAACTATTGATGCATTTGGAAAGAATGGCTTCAAAATACCCAACACGACCCATTTCAACTCATATCAAAAGAACTATACATACCGGCACCTCCAAGTTAAAAGAAAAATGGAGTACTGAGCTTATCTCTCATATTTACTAAAATTGCCTAATCGGGAATAAAGGGAAGCATAGATGGGCCATTGAAATTGTACATTATATATAAATTTAAAAAATAAAAATAATAATAAAAATATTATAGATGGACACTAATAATTAACATTTAATCTAATTTAGCAAACAACATCAATTCGATATCAAAAGAAAAGACCAAATAATTTTTAAACAATCGATATTTCAAGTAATATCCTCAAGTCGGAAACTAATAAAATTGGTCTTCAAGGGCACATGGGTCTACCCAGAGGCTTCATAGCAGTAGCATGTGCCGCTAACATTGTGGTTACCAGAGTGTCCGGTGGAACACAATTACATCGGCAAAGATACCATAGCCTGTGGCACCTATCTTGATTTGAATGCAACTCACACCTTAAGCCACAAAGACGAAAAACCACCTGCAACAACATCATTATAGACTATTAGTTACGTAGTATAATTCTTGGAATATAGATTCTTTGGTTATTTATGGACCAGAATGATATTACCTTTAATGTATGTTGTTGTGTTTGGTGGCTTGATGAGCAGTGGACCAATGTTGCAGGGTGGCATAGCGGTGGACCGTGTTGGTGTGAAAATGCAGTGTGGTAGTGTTGGTGGAATGATTTGGGTGTATTGACTGGTGCTAGGGGGCCAAATGGTGGAGGTGATGAAGGTACAATGGGTGGGTTGGCGGTGGTGGAGAGAACAAGGTGAAATAAGAGATGTTGGTATGTTGGGAATGGGGTGGTAGTGAGATCGAGCTTTTGTGATGGTGTAGGTGCGACGGTAGGAGATGAAACAAAGGTGATGGCTTGTGTGGATGGTATAGGTGCGATGGTGGAGATGAAACACCGGAAAAGAGAGCTTGTGTGGATGGTAGGTGGTGGTTGGAGATTTAACACACCATGGAAGGAGCTTGTGTGGATGGTATAGGTGCGCGGTGGTTGGAGATGAAACAACGGTGATGGAGTTGGTGTGGTGTCACAAGAGATGGTAGATTTGGTGGTGGTACTAAAGTCGAGTTGTTTGCGGTGGTGTCCAGGTTGGAGATAGTATTGGGCTTGATGTGGAGTGACTATAGGTGCATTTGTAGTAGGTGGTTGAGAAATAGGTGAAACCCCCGGTGGTTGAGCTGTGGTGGGACATGATGGTGTTCCTTGAACAATGGTTGGTGGGCTAGCGGGTGGTGGACTATTTGTAGGGATTTCGATTAAAGGTATTCCGATTGTAGGGAGTGGAACTGAATAATGGCGAAACCAACATTTGTGACATGTACACAATCGCTTAATTAGGACTCACTGACCTTGCAACAAAATTTATTTATATAGAGCAACAAAAAAACATGGGAGTATAAACAAATAGATCTATAAAATTATCCCCTATTGAACTATTGTAAACTATTATACCAAATATATAGATAGGCTACCAAATCTTGACCTTCATATGACAATATTGCAACACTAAAGTTAATCAGTAGCGCTCCTTTGTACAATATGCAACTAAAAGATATCGCACGCTAAAGTGTATAAATATCAAAACCTTAAAATTGAAATCATATAAACAAGTAGAAATAACATTAATAGATCAAGAAAGTTAGAAGTACACCACCTACCCCGAACAATATGAATTCTTCTAGATATTTGTTACCGATAAAGAGAAAAAGGAACAAAGTTCATCAATCTCTTATTAACCCACTAATAAATACAAATCAATACTAAATTGAAATAAAACATGATGATGATGGTGATTAAAACAAAATTTTAATAAGAAATTTGCAGTTTCGGTAGCTCATTCAAAATTGCTTATATTTAACGATCAAATCCCGTGAATTTCACGTCCATCCATCTCGATAGTAGAGAACACCATCCTGCAATAACCACACGGTGTTAATATCATAATGAATTATTTTTTAACCTTATGCTTGTATATAGCAAGTAAGATAAGGATAAATATTGACTTTTAGTGTAGTCTGATTATTTTGTGACTAATTATATCATTTTTCCATAACTTGAGTCCGTTCACTTCCATAGTTTCCATATTCATAAGCTTACATACTTGATATCCACCATTTAGACCAACATTTTTATACCTTGTACATTAGTACCAGTCTACTCTTGTATGACCCTTTTTAATATCTAGAACATTAAATAACATAATCATAGTATACTTTATGACTTTATCAATGTCTCATAAAATCTATTCAAAATGTTAATTCTAAAGGATTAGCTACATTCATCTTTCTTAAGGCTTATACCGGATCATTTTATTTTTGCGGTTTACCCGTTTGACTTGCCTTCCAAGTACCACCATTCTTGGTTTTCCTATTTGGTCGCTTTCCGTTAGGGTGTTTTTCGCTCCATAAAGGCAAAAGTACCATTTGTTTTCACAAGAGCGATATTCTGGTTTTGCTGTTGTATCAAGAACCAGATTTCCAATTAATTTTGAAACAAATGATTACTTGTATGAACTCGTTGTAAATTGCTAATTAAAATACTCAAGTCATATTATGAGTAAGGTAAACTATGTGAATCGAGGTTGAACATTTGCTATACAAATGGTGTTGGAATGAATGGATCACAAAGTTGAACTAATATTTGCAGTGGCTATAAGATTTATTTTAGTTTTTATGCTTTAGCTTAAAAATATCGAATACTCCATATATTTTTTAGATTGTTGGAAGTAATTAGAACTGCATTAGTACAATTCATTGTAAAATGACTTGATGTATCAACATTCATTGCGTGACACTTTTATGGATTTCTTATTAATGCATCTTGATAAGTGGGGTGGATTCGTAGTTTAAGAAATAGTTGGAAAAGCTGAAAGTCTCTTGTAAGATGGATAGCGTGTAGGTGGCTTATGCCCAAGGACATGAAGCATAATGCTATAGGGTGAGGGTCGGCTTCTAATCCGGGCATCATTTCCCTTGTTTGGAGGTTTTACGTAAAGGTGTGGCGGGGAGATCAGAGGGTAGGTTACTACATTAGTTTAACGCGGTAAGGACAGGAATTGAGGATGGGTTACCTCCTAAGGGGGTGTTTGGTTAACGCTTATTTAGGTGCTTATTGGGTTATTGTACCATCAAAACACAATTAACTTATCCAAACACATCCTAAAAAAGGGATTTCAGCTTTGTGAATGATTAGAAAGTGTTTGCTGAAAACAAATGTTACCAATAGATAATAAGGTCTTTTCAAGAAACTTAGGCAAACACCCCCTTAGGTATGCTTATGTTCAATACCTACAGATTCTTGCATTGTCTATACAAAAACGAAAAATAAATTGTATATGACTTTTGGGCCCAACTCAGATAGATATAAATCACCTTCGCCCATCGGGACTATTATCTTCTGTCTTATTGTGAATGTTATAATCTCATTTGAAAAGAAGATGTTTAAACCACCTAGTCAAGGTTTGGGAAAAGTTGTTAAAAATAAACATTACAACATCGCAGAATTCAACATGTGAAATGACCAAAGAGAAGAAAAGAATGTGCAAATCTCGGTGATTACCTCGAGATATATGCGGAGATGATTGAGCAACGATATGTACTGGGCTTCTAGCACGCAACTTTGAAGCAAATAATATTGACTGGTATCACCAAGATTATCCACGATACATGATTCCCATGGTTGTAATCTCGAATTCCATTATGGTTTTCCATGCTTTAATAACTGGAACATTGTCTCATGTCAACCAGTCAAACTGATGAACACCTTTACTTTAATAATGGCAGGGGAAATGGGATTTAAAGCAAACCATGAGTGCATTCCTGCATAGGTTTTCTTGTCGTTATAACGCGGGAAAACAATCTTCTCTGTTAGAGATGATTGGATGCGCATGATGACATGTACAACCGGCTGCCAGATATTGTCAGTTGGCAGGATAAAATGATAATAGGAATTGTCGGAAAGCACTGGGAGTAATTCTGGTGATGGCAACTGTCGCCGTGCATGAGCATTATATGAGTACTCGTCGGTCAACCTCAAAGACAGGCAATGGATGCATTTTGAATTGAAATGCTGCAAAGTGTTTGTTCATTAGTTCTTGAAGTTTAGATTCTCTAACCTCCCTCTCGATCTCCATCTGTAAGTTTCATAAAAGAAAAAAAACTCCACTATAAAAATGCAAAATCCATAAATGTAATTTACTCAATAACCAAAATGTAATGTGCAAAGAACAAAAAGTATAGCTCATATAAGGCACTTGAGTAATGCAATAATAATTTTGATTAACCTAAATAACTACAGGTGGATATATACATGGAAGAATAACCTTCCAAAGTGTAGTATATGGATATAATATCAATATATGGTCTAACGTAACATTTATTCAGTATGTTATTATTTGAATCCGTTAAGATGTGAGGTATTAACGTAACATTTATTAAGTATGGTTGGTCTAGTTAGTCACATCAACTGCCATATGATTTTATATGGGTTGAATACAATGAGATATGCATTGCCTGTAAAAGTGATAATTGAGTTTGCAAGTGCTAATCAACTTGAGCTTAGCTTCATAATCCTTAAACTCTGTCAGTAACCAATAGAAAACCAAACACTATAATTTGAAATATCCAAATAAGGAGATGAACTAACCTCTTTAGGAGGAACACCAAGAAATATAAATGGTTACCTCGATCGATTCAAGTTCTACCTCAAACAACCAAAGCAAGGTGTCAATCTTCATGTATACACCTAAAAGATAATAGAAGTGCATGTGTATTGAGAACTACAACAAACTAATAAACGGCCATATATGAAGAAAAAGCATACTTTAACTCTACGTTTTGAAAAGATGCACTTCAGTGTGCCGCACGCCCCTGGTTGTAAATGCGACTTAGTAGAAAGTTATTCCTTTATTTTGTACTTATGTCGTTAAAAGACTGCAAATAAATAAATAAATAAATAAGAAGATTATTACGCTATAATTATGAAAAAATGACTTGAAATCATACTAATAGCTACATGACTCGGATAGCACAAAACGAATTTATAACAAAAAAGGGTCGGAAGCATACAAATAACTAAAAGTTCAGACGATTTATTTAAATTCCCATTTATCTATCTTGTGTGGCTTATTCTCCTCATATCATATGAATGAGACCGTGGTCGATAAACATGGATCACCTAGAATTTTATAAAAAGAATACAGAAGAAAGGATACTTAAACGGACGAAATCATGATGCCCATAACCCTTGAACCTGCAGGGCCTTCTGGTGTAAGCTTGGTTACCCCTCTTGTTCGCCTTGAAAGATATGTCCATTGCTGGGCACCAAACTTTGACATGAAGGGTCAGCATATATGATTCAACATTTATTAAGACCAAACTTAAAAAGTAGCCACCTAACATTCATGGTATGCAAGTGATAAGCTAAAACGAACCATCCCTTTCAAAGCACTTCAAAATAAAGTAAATGAACTTACCAAGCTCATAGTATCCACACGTCGTGTGAACAACTTGCGATTACTATCAACCACTATAAATCTTCCACCACTTGAGTAGTACTCCATCTTTTACGACAACTTCAGTAGCTTCCAATTTCCAATCTCAAGATTAGCCCTAAGAAGTTAATCTAAGTGTTTGATCAATTTCATAAGATATAAGTTACCTGATAAACTTTATATACTTAATCAGTTCTTTTAACCAATCCAGAACAAATAAGAAGCATTCATTCTCAAAGTAACAAAGATCGCCAGTCTTGAACCATCCTTCTAAGTCCACCATTGTACCGATAACTTCTTTGTCATCACTATACCCTGATCAACGAAACCAACAAAACTATCTCTGTGAAGAATTTAGAGTAAAATTTAACATAAAAGTCCAAAATATACATTAACCTTTCGTTATAAATGTATTTCCAAGCAATAGTTCATGATGATTCATCATAGGTAAACTAACAGTGGTGTTATATTCCATTGACTTAGCAATATGGTGGCTCATATTTGTAGCAAATCGATGCCGCGTTACAAAGCAAAAAAACATGAACCCAATCCCAACAGAGCAGACGATGCCTCGTTTCAAAGCAAGAAAATGTGAACCAACTATATCGAGAAAAAACAAACATACTTTGATTCCTGAATCCAAAACTTAGCCCCACAATGCTGACATACTTGGTCACACATTCCCATATAAACATATTCTAACGGTAGCCCTGGATGAAACCAACATTTTTAAACACAAATAAGATGAACCTTTGAAAATACAAAGAAATCGTCAAATATAGTGCTGAGCAATGCATTTGCTGATTAGAGATATATTAATAGTGTAACTAACCTTGGGTCATGTAGCGCCTGCAAGTGTTACTTTAATTTGAAATGATAGTGCTTGGACCCAGTTTGTCGGGTCCAAGCACTATGTTACACTCCAATAAGTTGACATGGTTAGGAATAATTTAACTGCGGATGCATATGTTACACGTAACAATAGGGAAACTTCACTCACTGTAGGGAGTTTGTCGGGTACATTTGGCTCTATTACAGTGGGATGCAGGAACAATTGTTGTTTTTTCTTTAGTGCCTGTTACAACCAATAAATAAACTTTAGCGAAATTGATAGTGAAATCATGGCTGACCAGTTTAAGACATATATATACGTAGTAGTATGACAAAAGTGCACTTCACAATTTGTGTAAAGCCCCACTTTCCAGTACTTCCACCAAAATGGGCCAAGAATCAGGTATGCCCGATGACCCACCTGTCAAAATTTAGATTAGAACACTGACCACCTAAAGCAACCTCAATCCTTCGGAGCTCTTGTCTGCTACCAAGCAGCTGGACTTTTTCAGCTTTGTAAATACTTTGATTTCAGATGAGTTTTTAGAATGAAGTCCTGTAAAAATACATGAACCATAAGATGGACCGTCCACATTCAACAGCAGTAGTGTCTTCAACATAATGGCTTTTGGTTTTTTACTCTAACTTGTTAACTCATCTCTTATGCAAGAGCTTGAATCTAACACCTTGACTTCTCTATTTTACTCTTTGTGTGCCTAAAATCGAGTGTCACCACCGTAACACCCGTCCATCCGAAGTTTGTTGGTCCATGCTTATGATCAACTTACTGAAACGTCTTGCATACTTGCTTCACTTGAGGGTAAATATGTATATGTGAATCTAAAAAAAGTAATAAGTTTGGAAAAAGCAATCTCAAACTCATTATTGAAAACAATTTCTTTCACTTTTAAATGCTCAAAATAAAGGCAATTTCCTTCAATTAAAAACACAAAAATGCTCAATGGTTTTTTCACCGTCATTGGGAGTACTGATATTGGTACTCGCTAAGACGAATTTTGAATGTACTTTTTTGCTTCGTGCCAAACCAAATTGGAACACATGCCTTGTGTTTTCTAGGTTCCTTAACGCATTTGGGAGAGTGTATTGCGGTTGCAGTTTGTCGTTACAATGGCTTTAAGGAAATAGTGCGTGACGAATGTGAAGATTTAGAATATGTATACTATTGTTTGCATTTATTGGTACAATATTAGTGTAAGTACCTGTAGTTGGGCAATGGTTCTTCACCGGCATCCTGATAGTGCCAATGTGGGAACCTTTCTGCTAGCTTCCTTCTGCATGTCATGGTGGTGTTTCATCGATCCTTAATATAAGGGCTTCTGTAGTGAACCTAATGTGCTGATTCATGTTGCATTACAACTCGTCCTACTTCAGTTGGTCCCGTGAAACTCACACAATCTATATCCATATGAGAACTAATCGCAGCTCCACTGTCTTTCCAAATCCTATTACAACATTAATCACCCCATCGAAATACCCGCTGGTTAATAGCCATTAACAGTTGCACTCAATAATTAACATATGTAAAAAACAATAGAAATATAGTTTTTTGTATATCCGGCATGTACCGGTTTAACTAAATGGGCCAAATAAAGGGCGAAAATTGGTGATTGCTCAAGGCTGAGGGTCGAGAATTATTCTGCATTGTTAAGGTCCTAAATTTATGTATGAAAATATAGTACGTGGAAAATGATGTACATATTTAGCAATTAACTACGAAAAGTTGGAACCAAATTTTTTTGATTTTGGGGAATCAAATGCAAACAACCGGTACTAAGGCAATGCTAGAAACAGTCAAAGAATTATCTAAGTTTCCTAGCCTTAATTAGCTGCTAAACATACACTTTTCTTCCAATATGAGAAAAGGAGCCGTGCTTTATTGATGGAAGTGAGAGGGTGTCCTCCATCTTCGGTAAAAATCAAAGATACGTAAATTAAGTACTTTCAAATCATTAACAATTTGACATACATTAGATTTAGACTACACCAGTTGAAGAGAATATAATATAGTATTCTAAGATAATAAGATTGATTTGATGGTATTGCTTAATTTTCATTGAAACTGTTATGCAATTTGTTGTATGGATATCATCATGTTACATTTCAGCCGTTACACAATTTTATAAGTAAAAAAACCAACTTTTTATCAAATACTAAAATTACCTGGTGTCTTTCCTGCTTGATCTCCAGATAATAGCTCACAAAAAATCCAAAATATCCTTCACGATCGCTATTATTCCGGTATAATAGCATTTGCTTTAGTTTCACACTTTCACATATTGTTTCATCGCACTGTAATAAATAATGTGGCATAATAATTTTAGAAAGTAGATGAACTTGATTGTAAAGATCATAATGGAATACTTATTGATATACCTCACAACTCTTTTTCTATTTGCAACTTCATTTTCTCAAGTCAACTATGTATAATTGACAAAATTTGGGAGGTTGAACAGGCTCGCGAAGTGTAAGGTTTCCCTTATCGAAGTTGACTGACCGTTCAAAACTTCGGCAAATTCAGCCTCGAGAACCTCAATTCTTGGCATAGAGTAGCATCAGCAATAATTATTGGAAAGCTCGTGCCCCTTAAACCATTCTCTATCTGTTCAAACATCTCAAATTTCAATCTTTTGAAAAACTAGAAATCTAAAAAATGATCAAACTTTTTCAAAAATGCGACTTAGGTTGTTGTATGAATTAAAATTTCGGTCACTTTTGGCATGTGCCGCTTATTTGACCCCGCTCTTTTTAGCTAAAAATTTTTATCCGACTCATTTAAGATTAAGACTATTAGATCGACCACATTTTATGAGCAAAGCCAAAGCGGGTCAAGCTTAGTACATGTTGAATGCCCAGGTACTCAAAAGAATAAACCAATAAAAAATTTAAACAATATTTGATGGATTGCATATTATGGCAACAATAAGTTAAATCTTTAAATTAAGTTAAGTTAATATGGTTAATAGAACAATTGAACATTGCCTTTCACGATTTTTTTTATTTGGGGGCTTTGAGATTGAAAGAACAGCCCTATCCTCCATTCATAAATAGTCAAAACTTCTACCTTAATACAAACATATAAATACCTCAATGAAACATCGACCAAGAGCACCAGGTGCACTAACTTTAAAGCTACACGCTTATTTTTCGTGATGTCGATTGTGGTTAATTCGTTGATTCTTCCAATGTACATCCATCGCATGCTACATAGATCCTAAAATACGACACGATTGAGTTTTAATATTCCACATCACTCTCAAACAACAAACATATACTAAAACAATAAAAGGGAAGGATTTACGCACTTGGTGCTAGGTGTCCTCAGATTTCGGCCTCTTAGAAGAAGAGCAATCTCCTTTCCAGCCACAATAGCCAAAGAGGAGATGGATACATAACTATAACCTCGATTAAACAAAAACTTAAATAAACCAATCACAAATCATTGAAACTGAATAAAACTCACCATGAAATCATTGTTTTAAGATTCATTACAACCACATGTGTTCAAAGAAGATATCAAAATGCAAAAAAACCAACATATGCATATAGATGAACGAACATGTCATTTTTTCCAGATGTTTATATATTTGATTAGGGTTACCTAAGTAGAGATAGATGAATGAACCGTATTTCTTTTTAGGTATGTTTATATGTTTGATTAGGGTTATTTAAGGATCTCATATCAATAATTGGTTGCATAGGTTTATATATTTTGGGTTGCAAGATATAATCCAAAAAATGAGTTGGTCTAGTGGTTATCATGTTTGTTTGTAGACTAATTGCACTGAGTTCAATCATGCATGTATCATTTTTATAATTTAACTTGAAATTTTGATAGTATTTTAAAAAATGCCACATGACATGGCTTAAACATAAACAAATTAAGATGACATGGCATAAAAATAATTACATGGCAATGACATGGACTTTTCTTGAATAATCCATGTGTCATGCCTCCTATTATATATATATATATATATATATATATATATATATATATATATATAGGGAATATATTAGCTACACCAAGGGTGTAGCCAACTTAGCTACAACAAAATGCTAATTCCATGCATAAAACCCATTATGATGTCAACTAAACATCCTAAACTTGTTAACCTTCCTATATATATATATATATATATATATATATATATATATATATATATATATATTATATATATATAGAATCTAGATCAAATATCAACCTTAAATAAAATAAGATCCAACTAAAATTTGACAAGCGACACTCTCCTTACAACAAAAATAAATTTTTTATTAACTACAACTAAAATTGTTAAAGTTTGATAGATTTCTTTTTAAAATTTACGAAACCTAGGTGATACACTTTGATTAGAAGTGTAATGTGTATCGGATTTTGTATGTGTATCGATTTTGGAATATTTATTACCGTAATATGTATCGGTGTATCACTAATCCAAAATCATGTATCATTTAGTTATTAGTTGCTAAAATGTTAATTTGTATTAAAATATTATTTTTATGTGTATTATTGCTAAAATTGTTATTTATAAATGTTTTAGTTGTTTTTAGACTTGATCTATTTTTTACAAGTTTTTGATCTGTTAACTCTCCTATATATATATATATATATATATATATATATATATATATATATATATATATATATATATTATATATATATATATATATATATAGAATCCGGATCGATTGAGAAGAGTTTGAGATTGAGAAGAATGAGAAGCAATCTTAACCCTTCATCTCATTACACCAACCCAAGGGTAAAATTGATAATTTACCATTGTCATTAATTATTTTTATGATTCAATTAATATATTATAAAAGGCAACCCTTATTTCTGCTCCATCAACTCTGGATGTGCCTCCCTATACTTTTGTCTCTTTTATTTCTTAATTAGTATTACTTGTGTTCACATTAAGGACAACAACTTATGAATATACGACACTATGTTTCGAATGGCATGGCGTTGTGAATTGACAAATTTTTTTATTGGAGAGTTCACTAGTTAAAGACAAGTATAACTTATGAATAACTTTTAATTTGTGCCTTCATTCATATATTAATTTATGATTCAATTGTTTAGGGTTTGAGATTCATAAAATTTAACGTCATCAAGGAGTACGATGTGAGAATTGTCATTGTACTTTTACTATCGTTGATGATTCACTATCCAATGCGTTAATGATTCGCTATCACAATTCGTAAGTGATTCAATATTTTATGAATCATCAATTCGACTATTCAAATTAAAGTATGATTTAAAGATTCACGATCATTGATGATGCCTACATGATTTAACGATTTACTATCTTCGTTGATGTGTATATTATGAAGCCTACCTGATTTTGTTAAAGCACTAACATTTTTTGTTAATAATTCACCAATTCGGATATGATTCAAAAGTTATAAATTAACACGGTATGTTGATGATTCACTATTTAATGATTTAACAATCCACTATATTCGTTAATGATTCAATATTCTATGATTCATCAATTAGATAATTCATATTTAAATATGATCTAATATAAAAATATTTAATAATATGGTTTTCTCCAATTGTAATCGTGAATCCATCTTTGATTCATTATGCATCTTCATGTTGCTACAAATTTATTTTATAGATAACTTAACACAGATAAAAGAAATATGGATTGATTAAAAAAAGAAAAGAAATTTAGCGTATGAACAAGAAGAAAAGTTTTTTTTAATGATAAACTATCATATTTGAGGATTCAAAGCAACAAAACAATATGAATCATATAGCTGCTAAAAAAATTATCTCGATATATGCTATTACATTGAAAAGTAATATGAATCATTCACAAAGAAGAACATTCGTTGAACATTAAAAAGAAAGCAATAAACGACTTGCAATTATGGTTTAAGAAATTCAAAATTTTTGACCATAAATGTAGGAGTTATTATTTTTGACTTAAATTTTAAATGATTCATTTACTTTTATACCTTTTTCACTCTAATAAATAATATTTGTGAAAAATTAAAATCTAAATATATTAATGGTCTTGATTTGTTCTCAATCTTCTCAATCTAAAAGTTTCCTCAATGGAACCAAAGCATATGTATATCTATAACATATATATAACAGGATGCTCATGACGTCATATATCATCCGTAATGCCACGTCATTGCCAGGTAATGCCACGTAATACCATGTAATGCCACATAGGTAATTTTTCGTTTAGGTATTATAATTCAAAAAATATGCGCAAGTGAGGTTTGAACTTGAGTCTGTTTGATAGCATTTAAACGTCTCAAGTAATTAAACCAACTATGCTAATTTATCTTTTGGTTACATATTCCAAATCATAATCTATATACATAACTGTTTTTCTCTTTTCTGTATTTATCTTTTGAATTATATGTGGATATATTTCTTAATTATATGTGGATATATATTAGGAATATATATGGTGATATATTATAGGCCTATATTTAGGCCCGGTTACCAATTTGATTATATGCATGATTCTATAAAATTTTATCTTAATTTGTAAGCTATATATAATATATTGTATTGACATTACATACAAACGTATTAAATATTTTTTGAGTCAGTATACATACACAGTTTATTGAAAGATGCAGCCACAAAGACAATCGAAAAGGCTTACAAGAGCTAAAGATATTAAGAGTGGTGCTTCTGTTTCTAAAGGTACTATTGTGATGTTTTATGTTTGTATTGTTTTTGTATTATTGGTTCTGTTTGAAAAGGTATTATTGTGATGTTTTTGGTGTCTAAAGGTATATATTTTTTTTTCCAAACAGAATCGCGTACCAATAAGAAAGCTAGAACTATCGATGTTGAGATATTGGAATCAGACACATCAAGAAAACCACAGACAGGTATTGTATGTTGTTTTTGTATATGGTTTTGTATGTTTATAAAATTTTAAATATTAATGTGTGTTTGTTGTTGTCTCAGAAATTGAAGCTTTAGATTCACCAAATCACCCACAAGGTATTTTTTCACTCTTTAATTGTTTTTTTCCGTAGTTTTGTGTATTATGTTTTAACATGTGTTTTTGGTTGGTTTTTTATTAGAAGCTGCTAAAACTGGACATCTACAAAACACATGTGATGGGTAAAAGTATGATTGAAGGTAAACTGAAGAAAAGTGACAAAGGGTTTTCAAAAGTTATTTTGTTGCTTATTAATCATTCAAAAGTCATTAATTGAAACTGTTTTGTTTTTGTATTTGTTTGGTAATTTCGTTAATATGAATCTATTTACAGGAGGTTGTTCTGAAAAGGAAAATAATGCAACCAAAACTCCCATATTGGAAAGTGACACACCAGGAAGACAAGGCTCATGTATAATTATTTAATTTTTTTTAAAGTTGATTTGTTTTATTTGAATTATTACAAAATGTTTTCTTTATATTTTTAACAACAGCTGTTAAAAGTCAAAGTAAGAAAACAATTGGCATGAGTAAAAAAGTGTCTGAAAGTAATACATTAGGAAAGAACTCTCAAAGCCGTTCGCGGAATTTGCCGACAGTATGTGATGGTAAAATCTCTTTACTATTGTGTAATTTACATTGTTATTTAAATATAACTTTAGATACCAAAGGCGTATGTGTCACACCCCGCCGAAGGCGGAAACACGAGGTGTAACTGGAAAGGAACACAAGCATAAGATAATAGAACATACCAATGTTTAAGATTTAAAGGAAAGAATGCATCATTACAATACTAGTTTGCCGACATCGCAAATATAATATAAAGTTTAGTTCCCAAAAGATTGCGTTTTAATACATAATTATTATTAGTGACATGTGAAAAATTCATTATGCAAAGACCTTGAAGAAAAGCTTACTGACGATCACCTGAAATGCATGAGAGAAAACGGGTCAACTATGAAAATAGTTGGTGAGTGTACACATTTCATATAATATGAAAACTCTTAAGAGAGAGTCTAAGTTTTTGGTCATTGAGAATAGTCCACAAGGCAAAGGCGTTGTCAATCCACTCAGTTCCAAGTTTCGCCCATACAAAACTTGCAACCTGTGTGTTCACAACCCACTGCATAAAAGTAGTATGTCTAGTAGTCAAGTATACGTTGTCATAATAGTTCACAATATAGCACCACGTATATAATAATTCAAGAGCGCTCCGAACAGGGGAGACTTTGGATCGAGAATGCTCCGTAACATAGTGAAACGTTCTGCTCCGGACCTGGGAGGCTTTAGATTGAGAACGCTCCGTAACATAGTGAGACGCTCTGCTCCGGACCTGGGAGGCTTTAGGTTGAGAACGCTCCACCAAAACGGCGAGACTTTTAGGTCACAGTACGTACGGTTCAATAAGTTCAAACAAGTCATAAATTCGTAATTAAGTTCAAAGGTTTGATTCAAGTTCGAAAGTTCAAGTCAAAAGAGTTCATAAACATAGTAATCAATTTAGTTCAAGTATGATTCATGCATTCCACCCCAAAATATTGTAAAAACGGTAAAAAGGGGATTGTGAATACTCACCCGATGCAATGATTATGATGACAAGAGTGGATACACAGAAATGAAGCGAATACTCTAGCTGCAACCTATATGAATGATATGACCTATTATAAGTTATGAATTAATGTTGTGCATGCAATTTCATATGATATCCATACCACTTGTGCATTTGAAAATAAAGTTTATCGTCGAAAAATAAGTTTATAACGTCTTGTCAAGTTATAAAATACTTTACGCTTATATATGTTGAAATAACATCCCACGATAGTCGTTTAGAAATAGAACAAGAATTTATAGTTTTTCATCGTAAAATAATATACTTTGACAACTCATGAAAATGACTAAGTAACCTCGCGAAGCTTAGTCGCAAAATAGTGAATATAGAGTATTAGTGTTGAAGAAAAATAGTTGCGATCGTCGTAATTCAAATACGTATATCTTGAGCGTTATAGGTCCGTTTTCTAGGATTTATATATCCTTGGCTTCGTGTTAATGTATACTAATATATTTTTGATAAATTGACTCATTTAGATTACTTTCAAAACTCGGTTTTGCCCCTTGAAAATTCCTTGACAGCAAGTATTATTTCAGAAAATAGTTTTCGTCGTTAAACTTGAAGTTAACGTATCTTTTTCGTTATAAACCCGTTTTAGCCAGTTCAAGCGGCCATGGTTTCGTTTTTAATTCTATTTTCTGAAAATATAACCCAAAATAATCCACAACCCACTGAAATTTCTAGATTTTACAAAATAGGACAGCCCTTAATTATTTGTTGTCGAAAATGATTTTTCTAGTTCAAAGCTTGTACTAAACCCTTCCAATCAACACCAAAGCTATTCTAAACCAACCATACACCTTCCTAGGGTGTCATGGTTCCTAAACTTCACCAAAATTGATAGGTTCAATTAAATCACTAGTTATTAAATTTTAGGTCCAAATAATTAGAAAATCTCATATAAAGTGGTATGAAACATATAATACTTGCATACTTGTTTCTAAAAATTAAAATAGAGCAAGTATGGATATTGAAAGAGAAGGAAAAATTATTTAGAACTTACTTGAGTGATGAAGGGATTGTTGCAAATATATAATCAACCTAGAGGTTTATATTTCAAAACCTTAAAATATAAGACTAATAGAGGTTGTAAAACACTTGATCTTGAAAAATTGATGGATTCTTCTTCTTGTTCTAAGCTTGGTCGATCCACAACAATGGAGTGGGAGAGTTTCTTGCCTTTTACACCTTCTAAAAATGTGTTTGTATGTGTTTTTGTTTAATATATTACTAGTATAATACAAATATATGCAAGTAAAAGAGTATGTACATTTATTTGATCAAGATATTTAGAAAAAGGATGACAAGGGGGGGGGGGGGGGGACATATAAGAGAAAAAGCAAGACTTTTGTTGCATGTTTTTGTTATAAAAATGTAAATGTTAGATATTTAGTGTAATTTAGTTTAAATATTTAGTTATTAGGTATAGAGTTGGCTAGAAATTGATTTTAACGGAACAAAATAAAACATATCGAAGTCATAAAAATTATAAAATTACATTTCTCACAAGTATCGGGTGAATAAATAATTATCGTATAGAAATTTCGTAAACCGTCGAAAGTATATATATATAACAATTTATATACCAAAATAAATTCAAAACATCGGGTAAACTAATAAGATAATTTTTATAGTCTTAAAATGAGTGTAAAAATATATAAGGATAATTGTCGGAAGTGTCGGATCAATTATTCAAAATAAATGATCGTGCGATAGTGTTTATTTAATAAATAAATATACGTTAATGAAATATGCAAACCCATGCATGAACTAATATGAAAATGATGTTACTGATGATATGTAGACTATATCTAGTCTATATGAAATGTTCTCAATAATGTTTCATGAATACGCAACTTAACCCTCACGCTTACGCGAATTCGATACTCGTAAACCTAGTTTACAAAAATGATGGATAATAATCGTGAATATAAATTTTTCTCCGGGAATGAATAGTGTTTTGTGAATAGTAAAATTTTGAAATAACCTCTCAAAATATCAAATCGACTTCAAAAACGACGAATAGTAAAATGATGAATAGTAAATTCCCGAGATGAATAGTAAATTTTTTTAAAGTTTGTAAAATGACCAAAAATTGAGAATTGTCACATTCTTCCCCTGTTAGAGGAATCACGTCCTCGTGATTCAATTATTGATAACTATAGTCCGAACCTCGACAAGGGTTCTAAAAGTTCATGCTCGTGTGTATAGTCTAAATGATTATGTCAATGCTCATGTATATGGGTTTCTCATCCAACTAGGTACGTTCTCGTGATTAGATTTGATGAGGTAAACTTACCCAATATCGAACGTAACCCTCAAAAGACTTTTAAGTAGTCGATTCTAATTTAATCTCACAACTCATCAAACAAGAACTGTAATGAGATTAAACTAAATCGATTTGAGTAAAAACTTGACTCTTAGCTTGATTTTCGCAACTCATCAAACAAAAACTGTCACTAGATCAAGCTAGAAAACAAGTCTTTTGAATGAAGTCTTTTGAAAGATTCGCTCGATATTGGAATTGCTTACACAAATCAAATCAAATCAACAAAATAAATTACAACTAAGGTCGATATCGTTAGGTCTCAAATTAATCAATGTCGTGAACGTAAGAATTGGAGTGAGTAAGTTATGCACTCAAAATCATGTGGTAAAGTAATAAGGTGGTAAAGAGTAGGTATAAACAAGGTATGGTAACGTAAACGTGAACATAAAAACATGCTATGCATACCCACCCGACCAATGCGTTCAGTGTGACAGACACTCTTAAGACTCAACTAAACATGATCCAAGACTACCACTCTTATCATTGCATGATTCTTCATGAATTAGACATAGGTGATCAGGCTATGTATAATTTAGGATTAACGATGCAACGATAGGACTAGTTGACTCGTATGATGTTCGACGTTTAAATAAAACTTTATTTTGGTTATAGTTGCGATTTTTATTTTTGAAAAATCGGCATTCTCTATAACCTTAGTCTCTGATACCAATGTGTCACACCCTGCCGAAGGCGGAAACACGAGGTGTAACTAGAAAGGAACACATGCATAAGATAATAGAACATACCAACGTTTAAGATTTAAAGGAAAGAATAAATCATTACAATACTAGTTTAGCCGACATCGGCAAATATAATATAAAGTTTAGTTCCCAAAAGATTGCGTTTTAATACATAATGATTATTAGTGACATGTGAAAAATTCATTATGCAAAGACGTTGAAGAAAAGCTTACTGACGATCACCTGAAATGCATGAGAGAAAACGGGTCAACTATGAAAATAGTTGGTGAGTGTACACGTTTCATATAATATGAAAACTCTTAAGAGAGAGTCTAAGTTTTTGGTCATTGAGAATAGTCCACAAGGCAAAGGCGTTGTCAATCCACTCAGCCTAAAGCCGCCCATACAAAACTTGCAACCCGTGGTGTCACAACCCACCTGCATAAAATTAGTATGTCTAGTAGTCAAGTATACGTCGTCATAATAGTTCACAATATAGCACCACTTATATAATAATTCAAGAACACTCCGAACAGGGGAGACTTTGGATCGAGAACGCCAGTAACATAGTGAGGCGGATTACGTTCGGCCCGACCGGGAGGCTTTAGATTGAGAACGCCCGCCAGAACATAGTGAGAGACGCTCGGCCCGGACCGAGGTTTAGTTTGAGAACGCCCACCAAAACGGCAGACTTTTAGGTCATAGTACGTACGGTTCAATAAGTTCAAACAAGTCATAAATCTTAATTAAGTCATTGAGAAGTTTCTTGCCTTTTACACCTTCTAAAAATGTGTTTGTATGTGTTTTAGTTTAATATATTACTAGTATAATACAAATATCTAGTAAAGTGGAGTATGTGTACATTTATTTGATCAAGATATTTAGAAAAAGGATGACAAGGGGGGTATATATAATAGAAAAGCAAGACTTTTTTTGTTGCATGTTTTGTTATAAAATGTAAATGTTAGATATTTAGTGTAATTTAGTTTAGATATTTAATTATTGGTATAGTTGGCTAGAAATTGATTTAATCGGAACAAAATAAAACATATCAAAGTCATATAAATTATAAAATTACATTTCTCACAAGTATATGTGAATAAATAATTATCAGATAGAAATTTCAGAAATCGGGTCGATATATATATATATATAAAATAGTAACATATATATATATATATATATAATATAGTATATAACCACTATATATATATATAACAACAATAAAACAACATATATATATATATATATATATATATATATATATATATATATATATATATATATATATATATATATATATATATAAATAAATTTATATACCAAAAATAAATTCAAAACATCGTAAACTAATAAGATAATTTTTGTAGTCTTAAAATGAGTATAAAAATATATATAAGGATAATTATTCATGTGTGGATCAATTATTCAAAATAAATGATCGTGCGATAGCGTTTATTTAATAAATAAATATACATTAATGAAATATGCAAACCCTACGTGAACTAATATGAAATGATATGTTATCGATGATATGTAGACTATCTCTAGTCTATATGAAATGTTCTCAATAATGTTTCATGAATACTAAACTTAACCTCACGGTTACGCTGAATTCGATACTGTAAACCTAGTTTACAAAATGATGGATAATAATCGTGAATATAAATTTTTCTCCGGGAATGAATAGTATTTTGTGAATAGTAAAATTTTGAAATAACCGCTCAAAATATCAAATCGACTTCAAAAACGATGAATAGTAAAATGATGAATAGTAAATTCCCAAGATGAATAGTAAATTTTTTTTAAGTTTGTAAAATGACCTGAAATTGAGAATTGTCACAGTATGTTTAATTTAGATTTTTTAGCTTGCCGTGATATACTTTTGTATTAATTTGGAATACTGCATTGTTTTGTTATAAACTCTAGATACTCCAATCAGTAATAAGACGTTACAACAGAGTTGTTCATCTTCTGCAACATGTCCATCATCAAACACTCGATCGACGTTTATGTCTATGCCAATGGTAGAAAGCGACACACCTGGGAATCAGGCTCTAAAATATGGAAAGGAGATGGAAGGTATTGTCATTTTAATTGTGTTTGTTATGACAACGGTTTAGCAAATATTATATAATTTCCTATTTCCTAATAATGTGTAAGAAACTAAAACTCAAAAATGAGTTTTGGTTATCAAACATCTTCTTTACGCCCCCAATCAAGTTTTGGAAAGACCAGAAGCACCATTCATGATTCTAATTTAAAGTATTAAGGTTATTCTTCCAAACTATTTAACTCATAATTAAATGATTGTTTTTATTTAAAGTTATATATTGTTGTTTATATATAGATTTTTATTAAATTTACTCATAATATTTTATGTTTTAAATTTTGTAGAAGTTAAGAAGACTGGCACAAAAGTTCTAGAGTGAATAACTCTATTTTAGGGAGATCTCAATTTGGTGAAAGAAATATTCAAAGGAAGAGTGCCAATTTCCAAAGCAGTTCACGAGGTATACATATTGTTTATTACTATTAATAATAGCAGTGTTTATAAATATATTTACCAACAAATATATGTGTAAATGTTTACAGGAGTAAACATACATGAACAACAAATAACTCCTTTAGAGAATGTTGACCCCATGATTACTAACATGGTAATAAAATGGAGATGTATATCTATTTGGCATTCTCACAAGTTGAATGAAGAACATGATCCATACAGTTTGGATTTTGTTTTGCAAGATGCGGGGGTAATTTGACTTTATACGCGCATAATTTATACATATTAAAAAGTATTGATCATAGAATCTAACATTTGTAACTGTCTAAACAGTCCAATCGAATCCAAGTTTACATAAAAAAATAGCTGATGTTTAAATTTGAACCACTTTTACAAGATGGCCAATGTTATATTATCTCAAAATTTGGAGTGGCTGAAAATGGTGGTAGATTACCATTGTTACCACACATGTAAAAAATTTGTTTCTACAAAGGGACTGAAGTGACCAGAGTTGAGCAAATAGACGATAATTATGTTGGTTTTATTTATGAGCCATTCACTCATATCTTGAACACAGATAACGAGTATCATGAACATGAGTGCGTAGGTATGTGTTGGTTGCTATAAAAATTTGTAATTTTATATTCAAAAGGTGATGTTTTAATCTTCTTTATTTTTCGTTATTGTTGGCAGATGTTATAGGTACAGTAGTAGCTATTGGGAAAATTGTACCAGTCAATAGCCATGGTGGCCGGAAGATCCCTAGGAGTGTTGTGATTGAAGATGCTCAGTATGTGTTATTCATATTTATTTACACAAAATATTATATTAATGGTGCTGTTATAATTTAAATAAACACATATCCATTTCAATCCACACAGGTCTCTCAGGATTGATTGAACCTTTTGGGATAAATGGGCATTATTGTGGAATGATTACGAAGAGAAACTTGATCAACTTGGACATATAGACTTTTTATTGGTGTTGGGGAAAGTCAAATATTGGGATAGCAAGTTTTTTTTAATTGTTTTCTAAATTTAGCGCACCATAGCCGCCTTTAAAATAAGTATGTTTTTTTCATTCATATGATATAATTAAACTTACACATAACGCAGATACGCCATCTATACACAACGCTTTATTTGGCACGAAGATTTTTATTAATAGGGATCTGCCGCCATTGGTTTCATTCCGGAAAAGGTAACGTGAATAATACAAGTTTATATAAATAAGTACGTAATTTGTTTAAAGTTAATAAAATTCATACATAATACAACTACGAATCGCAAGAGGGATATGACCCTAGGGAATTCAAGATTGAATCATACGACTAGGTCAGCCATGTAGTTACACCAGTAGAATTCATGCAAGGATGTGTGAAAAGATTGGTAGGCATGATTCGCAGTATTGAACCGGTAAGTTTGAACATTTTACTCTGATTATTGATTTAGGTGTTTCCAACTGAAACGTGCCATTGTTTAAACATCATCAAATTTTACCTAACATTAATAACAAAAACAGGATACATGCTGCATTGTTTACGCGACAGTTCATAACATACAATATGAGAGTGGTTGGACTTACATTGGTTGCAAAGTATGTAATACAAAAGTAACACCAATAATGGGAAAAGGAAGCTCCAGTTCAAAGAATAAGAATCATTTATGGCATTGCAAAACCCACGGACAAACATACGCAGTTGCATCCATGTACGGAATACAGTGTGGTGAAATATATTGTTGAGGGTGTAACATGTTTTCAATTATCGTATTTAAAAAAAAAAAAAACAACTTAAACATCAATACATGTGCAGGTTCAAAATCATTGTTCGAATATTTGATGAAAGCGGCTCTGCACAAGTGATTATTTTTGACAAAAATGTCCATAAGATGATTGGAATTTCAGCGTGGGAGATAACGGAAAACAAGGCATGGATACAGATGAATATTTTCCGAATGAGCTCAATGCAATAATAGAGAAACCATATTTGTTCAAAATCAAATACACCGAATTTAACCACAACAATAACATGCATATATATCGAAGTGAGAAAGTCACGGAAGATGAAGAAATAATCAATCACTTCAAATATGGTTTCCTAAGTGACGAGGTATAACATATTTTTTGTAAACATAAACTAATGGAAATGGTTATAATTTCAAATTAATTGTCACTCTTGGAATATTATTTAAAAAAATAATAATATTGTTTCATATGTTACAAAACAGGATTCTGGCGATGATTTGCAAGTAGCTGAAAATGAATTAGAAGATTCCGAATCAGATAATGAAGATGCTACAGGGGACTCACAATATAGTGAAGAAGAGACCCCATGTGAAGAAGATGTAGTTAATGAGGATGACGTGGAGACACACGAGTTTGTGACAAAAGAAACAAAAGATGAATTTACAACAACATTTTCGAATGAAAATGAGGTATGATACATTATGTTTTAAAACAAATTTGAAACAAAAAATTTAATATAATTAGTTATTTTTACACATAATAAACAATTACCATGAATTTAAATCTAAATTTTGTGAATATGTTGACTAATATTATTACAGGATGGAGAAAATCATAATGCAAGCCCTCAAACTGAAATCTCTAAGGTATTTAACGTTGACCTTCTACATATACGGTACACTAATGCATGATCTAAATACAAAATAACCTAACTTTAAACACAATAACTACAAACTGGAAGTCCAAGTGTGTTTGACATGTACAGCCAATGAATCAGAGAGCGGAATCGAAGAATAGCATGAAGAAAACTACACACCAAAAAGAAGAATTCAGCACCGCTTGGAGTAGAGCGTTTAATTATAATAAACAAACAATGTTTCACATATTGTTTCACTTCTTTTCACATGGATTATTGTTTTACAATTGATATTATTTGTTTCTTGAGTATTTGCATTAACAAGTTAATTTAATAGGTTTTAACTATTTTCTTATCGGTTATACTTAAAATGTAGATCACTAAATATTAATGCAGGAATAAATATTCGAAAATTTAAAACACATTTAACAAAAAGCATTGCATTTATATCATTAACAATTACAATATAATGGAAAATTACACATCAAAATCAAACTCATCATCAGAAAATGCTAAATGTACATTATCATAGTCAAATGTTTCAAGGTCATCTTTTTCAAATTCATCATCGAAATCAGAACAACTACTTTCGTATAGTTTGAGCGGAGGCATCGAAGCAAGTTGCCTAGCATGATCTTCACATAGGCATTGCCTCATTGACCTTTCAGCTTCAATTTCTTCTTGCTCAGTCAAAAATTTATTAATATCATCCTCAATTGGATAATACCAATCATCAGGAGCCCAAATATCATCCTTCGCAACATTATCATCCTTTTTATTAGTACAATGTACATTTTTTAACATAAGAAATATCAAAATTATTGTTGACAATATCAAACTGAAGTTGTATTCATAATTACCCAACAACTCGACAAATATTGTTGCACAAAAATAAATCTAACAAAACAAGATTAGTATACCTTGTGTTTCAGACGACTCTATAGGCAACTTCTGTTCCAGACATTGTTTTCTGAAAGCATAAACATCTAACACTTACTTAATGCATTCAAATGAAACTAACTAATAAAATTAAAAATACAACAAGACAATATAAACATACTTGATAGACTTCTCAGAGATGTTTTCATCTAATTCGGACTGAATTCTTGATCTTTTGTTGCATGCATCCATTTTTTTGGTCTGTAAAAATTATGAAAGGAAATTAATTTTGATTAAGCAACTGAGAATGTTTGGTTGAACTGGTAGGCAATGGTGGATTATATAATAGATGGAAGGAAAACCAAAAAACAATATAGGAAGATTGCATGACATTTCTTATCATTGTATATTTTCTATAAAGATATTCACACATATTTAGATTATAATTATTGTGATCTACAAATCTACAACTAAAATTAATAACACCAACAATTAATGTAAACAAAATTACAACTATAATTATAAGAATAACACTTATATTTTATCATCACTATTTTCATGCAAGAGATAATATCGTAAAATTCAAATTTAAAATAGATAAAAAAAATCATCTACAAAATTAAAAATATATTACCAAATCACACTTATATTTTATTATTATTATTTTTATAAAAGAGATAATAACTTAAAATTCAAATATAAAATAGATAAACAAATCATATACAGAATTAAAATTATATTTCCAATTTTTCTAAATTAATATCAAACTAACCAATATCCATATATACACTTTAAATTTTAAAAACGTATTAAAACAATATTCCAAATAAGTATAAGATAATTACGTATATTGTAAGAGTCATGAAATTCATCCACAAATTTTTAATCGATATATGAAACATATCTAATCCAAAAATAATATGCTATGTAAACTGCATAAATATTGGTTTTTTCATAAAACCTATTCATATTAAACTCTAATAAAGCAAAGAAAAAATCGCCAAGCATGGTTAAGCCAAAACGCACAAAGGTATGCCAGTTTAAATTAATTCAAAGATTTCAATATCCCTATATTACTACTACTCTAATTGCATACACACCATTAACAATCTAAAGGCAAATATGCAGGTAACAAAAAGAACAACAGCATTAAAGCCAAAAGCTACTCAGACCAAGGTTCTTGATGAAGTTAACTAGCATATTATTATATCAGAAGATGAAGAGGTATTATTAACATCTTTTTTTTTAAATAAACATAATCCAACTAACAAGTAACGTTAATAATTGTATAATAACTGCAGAGTGTTCATGTGACCCGTAAAAGACGTCGGTTAAACAAAAACGCCTACTTTGTTAACCATCCAAAAAGTAATCATGATACAAAAACTGATGATCAAAGAGTTGCTACAAACATAGAAAAGAAAAAGACAAATACTCAAAATAACTTACATGTTATTGAGGTGAGTATTTTCAAATATAAACTATATGTATTTTTTTTAAACTATATATATAATAATGTATTGCGGAATTTAGATATCCGATGATGAGCAGCCACTATTGTTTAAGCGTACAAAAACAAACTTAGATGCATTCCCATCGTCTATTAAAAATAACTATATGCTATATGATGAAGAAGACGATACCAAAGGTTATGAACAAAGAGTTACAAACACAGAAAATAAAACCTCCGATACTCAGCATGACATACGTGTTATTGAGGTGAGTATTTTCAAATATAAAGTATAAACTATATGTATTTTTTAAATAAACAATATATATAATGTGATTATTACTTTATATTGCACAATTTAGATATCCGGTGATGACCAACCACTATTCTTTAAGCTACATAAAACAAGATCATCATCTCATCGCTTCTAAAAAGAACTATATGCTATATGATGAACAAGAAGAAGAAGATAACGAAGTTACTAGCAACCAAAACAACACTGATGATGGCATATGGGTTAATATCAATGATCTAGAAGAACCTTTTTACAATTTAAAAGTTTATAACCAAAAATATATTATTCCAGATGAAGAAATACATGAACATATATCAACAGGTATTCCAATTCAAAAAGCTTCCAAAGATTTCTTCTTAAATTTTATGACCAATATATACTTTAAAATTAAAATAATTAAAGTTAAGAATATTATGCAGGTGATTACAAATATATACAGTTATTGACGAAGATAAAGTTAAAGATACGTTACACAAACATAACATGAGTGACGAGGAGTTGTGGAATGATATGCTTAACATTGATGGAAAATTGAATGGCAAAGATGTGGTTAATAGCTTCAGTGAAGACGAAGCATGGGAGGTCGATTCAGATGCATACAGTGACTGTTCTGTATCTTCTAATGACAACATATGCCATTTTATAAATGACGAAACAACTGATTATGAGACCACCGAAAGAAAGATACCGATGAAGATTTTCAACAATTTCTTTAATTTTCTTTTGTTTATTAGATTTCATGTTGTGAATTAAATAATTTTTTTATTAATAAATGCCGTGTTTGTTGGAAAACGCTCATTGACATTATATTTTATGTTTTTGTTCTTTATTTAATGTATAATTTTAGTTTATAAACTTGAAACTAAAACTTTAATCTAAACATGTTGAAAATTCAGGATAAATATGTTTAAAAAAATAAAGGCCTTGATAATGAATATCCATTTGTTAATTATAATATATACCCGAAAATTAAAATAAAACAATCCAAAGTGATAAAAATCCAATAATTGTCATTAACTTATTTAAAAATATACAAATATAGTATTTTCATAAATACACTAACAATATATATATATATATATATATATATATATATATATATATATATATATATATATATATATATATATATATATATGTGTGTACAATGTAAAGTATATATATATATATATATATATATATATATATATATATATATATATATATATATATATATATATATATCAAAAAAAATAAAATAAACAATCCAAAGTAATAATATTTTTATAAAAATAGATTATTCATTCACTAAATTAGCAAACCCTACTAATAATGATCTATTCCTTATTTAAAATTTGTACTGATTTAATAAACCTCAATTTAAAAATATTGAAAATTTAAGATAAATATGTTTTAAAAACTATATATATCAAAATTAAAATAAAAGAATCCAAAGTGATAAATTTTTTAAAACATAAATTATTCGTTAACTTAATTTTCAAATCTATACAAATTTAGTATTTTCAAAAATACACTAACAATATATATCTCAAAATTAAAATAAAACAATCCAAAGTGACAATATTTTTATAAAAATAGATTATTCAATCACTAAATTAGCTAAAAATGTTGTAAATTTAAGATAAATATGTTTTAAAAACTATATATATCAAAATTAAAATAAAACAATCAAAAGTGATAATTTAAAAAAAAAATAGATTATTCGTTAACTAAATTATCAAATCATAAATTAAAAAAAAAATAGATTATTCCTTAACTAAATTATCAAATCCTAATAATAATTATCTATTCCTTATTTTAAAATCACTGAATTGAATAGTTTTGCATTATTTAAAATAAGATTATTCCAACAAAATCCTGGATTTTCAATAAAAAAATCACTGAATTGAATACAAACTATTAAACCATTGTATAGATCTTCAAAAACAACTACCAACAAAATCCTGCATTTTCAATAATGCAAAACAACAAAATGGATATTAGTATTCGCCACTTGGGGAGACCATCCATGAATCTGAACAACATTGACATCAGTAAACGATGTTTAGGACGCAAACCATCCAGCCAACCGATTGATATAAGTAAACGATGTTCAGGACGCAAACCATCCAACAAACCAATTGATATAAGTATCAAAAAGGCGGGACGTACGACTGAATCACTTCTAACTTCAACCAAACAAACAAATAACATTGATGTTAGTCTCCGAAGCTCAGGACGACCAACTGAACAAAACAATAATACTGATGTTAGTCTCCAAAGGTCAGGACGACCGCCACAAATACACACTAACCAACCGAACCATGTAAGATAACAACGATATACTTTTTTGTTTACATTAATTCAAATGTTACATTGCAGCAACCGAACCATGTAAGTGTTAACAACAAAAATTACATTGCAACAAATATTGAAAGACCCACATATATTGAAGAAACACGAGGTGCTCCAAATTCCACCAAACGCAAATCAGAAAGACTAAAGCATAAAACCAGATTTGGCAAACGGCAGAGTTTGGAACATTAAAAAACAGATACATTTGTAGGGATTTCTAATGGTACACTCACAAAATCTTATATTACAACAAGTGTATTAAACATGCTTTCAACACTTCAAATATTCATAGTTTAAAACTTTATGTTCAAACAGATTATCTAGACCGTGGCGATCCAATGTTCGCATGCCAATCTTGTGATGCATTACTATGGAATAATGAGAGCATGATAGGAAATACACACACGAACTCAGAGTCATTTTCAATTTGTTGCGGAAGGGGAAAAGTCAAATTGGGCGATGAGGTACTGAACCCACCACCATTATTAAAGAAACTTATTAACGGTGAGCATCCAAAAAGCAGCACATTCATCGATAATATCAGACGTTATAATTCCATGTTTGCTTTTACTTCAATGGGCGCAAAACAAGACACAATAGTTAATCAAGGATACGGCGCATTTTACTATAGGATACACGGTCAAAATTATCACTTGATGGGTTCTTTATTGCCAGACAAAGACAAAAAACCAATGTTTGCGCAGCTATATATCTATGACTCCGAAAATGAAATCCAAAATAGAATAAATAGTTTCAGGTATGTTACTCTATGAAAGCACATAAAGATACACAATATTTACTATTGCTTTTAATAGATTATAAATATAAAGCCGGTCTCATTCATCACGGTATATCTTTTGCAGTGACACAACAACAACAACAACAGACAACCAATTAGTAGACCATAAACTCACGGTTGAATTACGTGACATGATTGATGAAATCAATCCATTAGTAGAACAGTTCGAATGGGAGGCGTTTGTGGGCTTCAAACACACGTAATAATTTTAGATTACGCCTTATTGGTACAAGAGAACGCGATGGAAGAAACTACAACCTACCAATAACTTCTTAAGTTGCAGGTCTGATAGTCAGAGACTTTGACACAACAACAAACAAAATAGACATCATTCTCCACATGCAAGAAGGAGGCGTTAGAAGAATTAGTGAATTGCATCCTTCATACCTGGCACTACAATATCCAATGTTGTTTCCTTACGCTGAAGACGGTTATCGGACTGACATATACCATGCCGGTATCACAGATCACACAACAACAAATAAAAAAACAAGAGTAACAATGAGGGAGTATTTTGCATATAGATTGCAAGATAGAGCCGGAATTTTCCCCATGATTCTCAACTCAAGGAGATTGACACAGCAATTTATTGTGGACGCATACACTATGGTTGAATCTGAAAGGTTGTCGTACATACGTAAAAAACAAAAAGAGTTAAGGAGTGAAACGTACTCTAAATTAGCCAAGCTGGCAGAGGACGAAAATTCCGAAATAAAGCTACGGGGGAAAAAAAGTGATATTGCCATCCTCTTTTACCGGCAGCCCAAGGTATATGATGCAAAATTATTTAGACGCCATGACAATTTACAAGGTTTATGGATATCCAGATTTGTTTATAATGTTCACGTGCAACCCAAACTGGCCAAAAATCGCATGTTTTGTGAATGAGAAGGGGTTAAAATCAGAAGACAGACCCGATGCAATAACACGAGTATTTAAACAAAAACCTGACTCCCTCATGCACGATTTTAAAGACCGTAGTTATTTCGGCGAGCTCAAAGCAGGTAAGTTTGAAATTTACATTTTATAAACATTATTATTTATTAGAGTAATCAACAATATTTTATGTGTTACACATGACATAATCTATATCATATAGCGGTTTACAAAATCGAATTTCAAAAGAGAGGCCTCCCACATGCACACATTTTGCTTTTCCTGGAGGAAAAAAATATAATGACTACACCAGCACATATAGACCGTTTTATTTCTTCAGAGATACCAGACAAAAAAGAGGACCCATAGCTGTACGAAATTGTTGCAGACCACATGATGCATGGCCCTTGCGGACGAGACCTCACCAGCTGCCCATGCACGGTAAAAAACAAATGCACCAAAAAGTTTCCAAAAGAATTCAACGATAAGACATTCATTGATGAAACTGGGTATGCAATTTACAAACGAAGAAACGATGGATCTACAATTACCAAAAGCGGAGTAGAACGCATACCACGGTTTTTACAATATTTTATCAATCCCATATAAATGTCGAATATTGTAATCAAGCAGCGTCTATAAAATACCTTTTCAAGTACATAAATAAGGGACCAGACAGAGCAACAGTGGCACTGGAAGACGAAGATGTTGATGAAATAAAAGATTACTACGACTGAGATATACCTTCACTTGTGAAGCGGCTAGTTGAGAGGATTTCTGATTCGACATACACTACAGATTTCCTCCTGTAGAAAGGTTGCCATTTCACTTAAAAAGAGAACAATCAGTTATATTTGATGCCACGGAAAGCATCGATTACACACATTAAAAAGCAACGGTAAATGAAAACAAGTTTATAGCATGGATGGAAAGAAACAAGACAGACAAAGAAGCAGGAAGCTCTTTATACCAGTTCCCAGAACATTATGTATGGAAGCAAGAAGAAAGAAAATGGCTACCAAGACAAAAAGGTACATGCATTGGAAGAGTGCATCATGTCACTCCTTCTTTTGGGGAATGTTCTTTTTACGAGTCTTACTCAACAAGGTCAAAGGTGCACATGACTAGGATGATTTTAAAAAATACGAGGGTGTCACATATGCTACATACAAAGAGGCTTGCGAAGCTAGAGGTCTACTCGAAGACGACAAGGAATATATAGATGGACTGATGGAAGCAAGCAGATGGGGGTCATGAAACTATCTGCGCACATTTTACGTAATGCTTATTATGACAGACAGCATGTCTAGACGAGGTGGGTTTATAAAAACATGGCATGTATTGTCGGAAGATGTAGAAAATGTTGAACGCGTCATAAAATGATCAGGTGTGTAATATATATATACTTTAAAATTTTTAACAACAAAACAAATATTCACACATTACAACTAACAATGTTGTTTAACTTTACAGAATTGGTGCTCTCAGATATTCAAAAGAAGAATATATGCCTCACATATATCGAACATATGCTTCTTTGTAACAACAGAAGCCTTAAGAGCATAGCAAACATGCCACTACCAAACGAAATATTCACAATGGCAAATTACAACAGATTGGTTTCAAGTGAACTAAAATACAACGTCAATGAATTACGCAACCAGCACACCAAATGGTACGACACATTGACACGCGAGCAAAAAGATATATACCACACTATCACAAACAGTGTGAACAATGACCAAGGAGGAATGTTCTTTGTATACGGATACGGAGGAACCGGCAAGAAATATCTTTACAAAACGTTGTCAGCAGCAATAAGATCACAAGGAGAAATAGTATTAAACCTGGCATCAAGTGAAATTGCGGCACTTTTGCTAAAAGGTCGCAGAACAGCCCATTACCGATTCGCAATACCAATCAATATAGACGAAGATTCAATTTGTCATACTCCAGCAGGCAGCGAACTTGCAGAATTGATAAGGATGTGTAAATTGATAATATGGGATGAAGCTCCAATGACACATAGGCATTGCTATGAGGCATTTGACAGGACATTAAGAGATATATGTAGGCAAGATCCAAACAAACCATCTGAAATAGTATTTGGAGGTAAAGTAGTTGTATTTGGTGGAGACTTGTGCATATTCTTTCAGTTATTACAAACGGTTGCAGACACACTGTAGTCCAATCAGCATTGAACTCTTCATAATTGTGGCAACATTGCACAGTCCTCCATCTGACCATCAACATGAGATTAGGAACAAGCACAAACAGTTCGGAGAGGAAAGAAATACAAGCTTTTGCAGATTGGATACTATCCATTGGTAACGGCACAATTGGCGGTAAGAATGAATGGGGGGAAGCGCCGCGGAATTCCACGTGACATGTTAATTCCAGATTCAAAAAGATCACATTGGGAAAAATTATAGAAGAAACTTACCCGACTTAGTCTAAACCTTTATAACCCATCTTTCTTTCAAGAAAAGGCAATTTCTACCCCCACACACGGAGATGGTGGATATGATAAACGACCATATGTTAAAACTTCTCCCAGGAGCCCAACATACATATGAGAGTTCTGGCTCAGTCGGTATTGCTGATATGGATACCAATTTCAATGAAGAATTATACACATGCGATTTCCTAAACACAATCCGCATATTTGGGATTCCACACCGCATCTTAAAGTTAAAAGTAGGCACCCCTGTTATGTGCATGAGAAACTTAGACCAAACAGCTAGATTATGCAACGGTACCAGGCTACAAGTCATAAGGATGGGTGTCAATATAATAGAAGCTAAAATTATATCTGGAGGAAGCGTAGGCACAATCTACGCCATCCCACGTATAAACCTAAGCTTACGATAACAAGATGCCATTAAAATTTAACCGTAGACATTTTCCAGGGTCTATATGTTTCGAATGACTATTAACAAGAGCCAAGGACAGATATTAACACAAGTTGGTGGTTTCTTCAAAACCGGTTTCTCACATGGACAACTATATGTCGCTGTCTCAAGAGTCAAGAGCAAGGAAGGCTTAAAGATTTTATGTTGTGATGAAGATGGAAATTACTCAAAAATCAACAACAAACAGTAGTGATAAAGAAGTTCTATTTAGGATTTAATGTTCATGTACAAACAATTTAACACTTCCAAAAGTTCTAAGAATGTTCATGTACAAACAATTAAACACTACCAAAAAGTTCTTAAGAAGCATATTTGTGATGTTAATACAGATTTCGGACTCACACAAGATAAAAACATATCTCAGAATCTCAAGATTAAAGAGCAAGAAAAACTTAAAAATTTTATCTTGTGGTGACAATGCAAATCTGTCAAAATCAACAAAAAAAATAATGTATAAAGAAGTTCTATTTACGATATAATGTATATGTACGAACCATTTAACACTGCAATAATAATAATTATATCACAATTAAAATAGCAAAATTACTAAATTACACTTTGAAATAAACAAGCAATAAATCACAAATCGTGCCAGCCCATGGGCGGGTTTAAACGGCTAATATATACTCCCTCCGTCCCTAAATAAATGTCCACTTTTGACTTTTAAAGTCTTTCTTGTACAACTTTGACCTTAAATATTTTTGTTTGTGTTATACAATACTTGATAAAAACTATACCAACTTAAAGTACATTTAAAACACAATTCATTCATATATTTTGTATCAAGTGTTATATAAGATAAACACAAATATTTAAGGTCAAAGTTGAATAAGTAAGACTTTGAAAGTCAAACGTGGACATTTATTTAGGACGGATCGAGGTAGTATATATATATATGTATGTATGTGTGTGTGTATATATATATATATATATATATATATATATATATATATATATAGGGAGGTTTAATGTGAGATCAAACTTAAAGTTGTAAAAATAAGATCAAGTATAAAAAACCACTAAAACATTTATAAATAACAATTTTAGCAATAATAGACAAAAATATAATATTTTAATACAAATTAACATTTTGGCAACTAATAACCAAATGATACATGAGTTTGAATTAGTGACACACCTGATACATATTACACTAATAAATATTGCAAAACCTGATACACATACAAAAACCTGATACACATTACACTTCTAATCAAAGTGTATCACCTGGTTTCAGAATTTAAAAAGAAATCTATTAAAACTTTAACATTTTTAGTTGTAGCTAATAAAAAAATTATTTTTGTTATAAGGAGAGTGTCACTTTTAAAATTTTAGTTGGATCTCATTTTAACAACTTTAAGTTTGATCTTATTTGATCTAGATTCTATATATATATATATATATATATATATATATATATATATATATATATATATATATATATATATATATATATATATATATATATATATTATATAAACAGAGGCATTTGGCATTAATGCCACCTCAATACCCAATAATTATTTTTATGCCATGTCATCACAAATTAATGCCACCTAAGCAATCATTAATAAATTTCGAATTTAATTTGTACAAAAAGGCATGCTGCAAGATTCGAACTTGGGTCTTTAGGTTCAAATGCAAGTGTCTCAACCAATAGTGCCAAACCATTGATTTGTAATTAAAAACCAAATCCAAATCTGTAAACTCAAAAAAAATACAGTAATAAATAATAAAGATTTAACAAGCCGGCCCAAGTCATCCTATATCATTCTAAGTAACCTTTTTTAACCCTAAAACAAATCCATTCTCCAACCCTAAAACAAAGCGAACTAGCTCAATCATGGATTCGAATTTTAGTCATGATATTGGCAATTAAATGAAGGAATGTAAGTGTTTTACATCAATTCTATTTTCTGTATGTTGTTATACTTATAAGTAATGTGTAAATTTTGGTTACAAAACTGTTCATATCAATCGACTTGCAAAATATATTTAGGTTCGATAACAATTTCTTAGCCTTCAGCCACGGATATAAGTCACCCAGGCTTTCCTGTAATTGAATTAATGAATCATCTGCAGATATGTAAATAATCCAGAATGCTGTCGATGCAATTCAAAGACTCGCCACTTTTCAAAGCCATCTTTGATGTGTAAGTGTATTTTTACCATATGCGATATGTAATGGGCAACACTCCACAACTCTCTGTAGCTAGATCTTTGCATCCTAGCCCTAGGTACTTCTTTTTTTTAAAACCTAAGAAAAAAAACTATCTAGCCTTTGATCTTAGCTCAAACCCTAATTCGATGATAAGCGCTTCAAAATCGTTTCAGCCTTTTTTTAAAAACCGATTATCATATCACTTAAGTTTGTGTAGGTCATATCTATTGTAGTCCCTCTGTCAGCTAAGAAACCATTTGTCACTTCTTCGATGGCGTAAAACCAGGTTGGAAATCAAGATGGTAGTGCCAAAAGAACTCAAGAGTGAGAAAGCTGCAATATTGCTAGAACTCGGCATGGATTCAGGTAACATCTAAATTAAAAACCTTTTATATGTTTGCTTTGTTGGAGCATCCATTTGTAGGATGTAATGTAAGATAGTTTTGAGGACATTTTCTGATGTATTCTGTATTTAATACGTGTGCAGTGAAAGATGGTGGCTTTTGGGAAAAAGTTGAAGGACCGGCAAATTCAAGAATGGAAGGGGTATGTTGCATTTTGGCCTAGAATATATTGATATGATATGTATTCAAATAATTATGTAAATCACCATTTTTTTCTATGGCTTTTAACTCCATATATTATATCAATTACAAGCTCATGAAGAAAAAAGTAAAGCAGTACTCTCGCCAGATCGAGGCCGGAGAATTGAACGGCATATATGTTCTTAAAGATTTCTCAAGAATGCTCGATAACGAGGTAAGCATGCTCTAATAATTTAACCTTTTGTTATTAATAAAAGCTTCTGTTTTGAAATTTTGGTCATAAGACTGCACCTACAATGGTCACTAGAGTTGTTAATTTGACCCCCTGCAATTTCTCTCCCCCTCCAGGTCAATTGGTGCCCTGCTCTTGGCATTGTGTTGGCTAATGAAGAAGTGGTGGTGGTGTGAGTGAGCGCGGTGGCCATCCAGTTATTAGAAAGGAATGATGGTGCTCTTGGTTAAAATGTATGAGCAGCTACCCGTTTGACAGAATTTTTAGTGGACCGTTAAATCATGTTTGAGATAAGTTATATTTTAAATAAATCCCGTTATAAGTAAATGGGTCGATTTCACCCAATTTGTTAACAGATCAAAATGGGTTTGGGTAGAAAGGAATAATATTCAGTACAGTTGAAATAGGTTGTAATTGGTTAATCCATGACACCTTTCGGTGCTCATTGCTTCGGAGAAGTTGACTGAAGATTAAAAGGAAAAATTTAGTCAAGAGGTGATTAGAGAGGTTATGGAAGATGGGATGGAGTGAAAAAGACCGTGATTCAAAATATGAGGCTGATCAAGGTTGGTTTTTGAGTTTATAGCATACTCAGTTTATTTTTGTACATATATGCATGTTGGTACCCAAAAATACTAACTACATACATCATTGCTTACTTTTTGTACTCACTGTATTTGTGTAGTCAGTGGGAAATAATGCAGTGGTTTTAATTATTAGTACATGCAACGAAAGAGCACCTGATACAATATGCATCATTTATGTAATCATTCATTTTCTTTTTAGCGCTATCCATGTTTTTTTGCGTACAGCAGCAGAGAGAATAGAAAAGTGGGTACTTGCTGACTTTGACATTGGCGAGCTTCCAGGAAAAATGTCTAAATAACGAGAAAAAGGGGTAAGTAAATTAGATCTAATTATCGTGTTTAACACATTGTATTTCTCAGATAATCTAAATTTATGCCTTTATTTCTACATGTTCGAAAGTACCAACGCTAGAATTGTTGATTTTGCTCAACTTTGTATATAATGACATTTATCTTCTTCCCTGCAGTTAATATGACGGTAACTCAAAGTTGTATCGATGCCGAGATTCTCGACTATGTTTTACAAAAACGGCCTTCAAGAAGTAGTGAATAGCCTCATGGTGAGATGTAAGTTTTTACTTTACTGCTAAAAGCCGTTTTATCTTTTTAAAAATAAGCAGCTAAAGAAATGAGAAATCCTAGACACCTATGTCAATATACCAATTGTTATAAAAACAAAATCATCATGATAACTTGAGTCTGCATAAACTTTATAAAGCTCATATGTTTAAATCGAAACTAAACTTCTGTTATAATCAAATATCTGATCCAATACCTCTGTTATAATGAGAAGCTTGAGTGATGTTTGCCATAGAGACTTATTTGGGCTTAACCTTGATTTAAAGATGGAAAAGAGGTAACGGGTCAAAATAGGTTTGTGTTGAAACGAAGGAGTTAAGTTGACCGACAATATTGTTTTCAAAATTTTCAAGTAATAAGCAAATGTGATTACAAGGAAATTTCAATCGTTATATTATGTTCTTTATATATATGATCGTCTGGCTTTTGCTTGGTAATCTACTTATATTATAATCAACATTTTTAAATTTTTTCCGTGGATCCTAAAGATCCGTAAAGATTATGCTAGCAAAACAAACAGGTTGACCCGAAGCCGTAAATTACTTCTTCAAACTCTCTTAACAAGCCTTTACTTTAAATTTAAATTCAAAATTCAAATTTTACATCTTTTCTTCATATTGGCAGTGTCAAACGGCTTTATAAAAGCACGCTTTCGGTTATGGAAGCCAATGGTAGAAGAAATTACAAAGAGGAACCCGGAGATGCTGAAATGGAGTCCAATTTGTTATCGAAATGCACACAAGAGCACAATAGGTGATAGAGGAACTCGGAACATCGGTGCTCACGAAAATATGAACCAGAGAACTGACATTTTATCTATGGATTTGACTCAAAATCGGCGATTAGACAGGTACTATCTCTTTGTTTTATAGTAAATTAAAACAAGCTTTCGTACAGTAAATCATTGTCACTCATGCTAATTGATCTTGTTAATTGTATAGGCAAGAAAGGTTAAATTTTATGCATTAGCTCGCCCGCCACGCTATGCCGTTAGTAAGATGAAAAGTGGTTAAAATAGGGTGTTTGGTTAGCGGATGATTCTTATTTCATATTAGTAGTTAATATTTTTGTCGATCTGGACTTGAGTTTTGTAAGCACATAAGAATTTAGACTAACACCTATATTTTTTGATTTCTTAGTGTAAATTTGATTGTCGTAATAGGCCTCATGGACAACATTTAGTCATATTAGCCCATGAAATAGCAAAATATATGGATTACAATGGAGATATAAACGAAAAAGGTGGTATTGAATCTGTGAGCATTTTTCTTTATGTAAACTGAAATTAATAGGACAACTATATCTATAGTTGTATAAAAAGTAGCTGTAAATGACTAATCGCTAATCTCGGTTGTTAGCTTGAATGGTAGTTGGGATACAAAATGAAAATCAGTTTTAGCGTTTATAGGGAGAGATAGTGATTATTGAGGTTATTTGAATTGCATTTTATTTTAGTCAAACGCATAAAAAATACAAATGGTTTATGATAAGTTGATATTGAATTGCATTTTATTTGAGTCAAACGCTTAAAAAATACAAATGGTTTATGATAAGTTGATATCAAGGCTGCAACAGAGCCACAAGTTGGTGTTGCTAGAGAACACTTGGTATGCGCTAATTGATGGATTTTGCAAGGTTTTGACTCTTGAATGAAGCACTGGAATGAAGACTCTTGGACATGTTTGTCGTGCAAAGGTGATTCTTAGTGGCTACTTTGCTGATGATGCTTTTACAAGAGTATTACTTTTTTTTAGTATATAGGTATCGGGTATTACTTTTTTGATCTTTTTTATATAGGTATCGAGGATGCTCATAATATTTCCAATTTTTGCAGGACAATGGATTCCCTGTATCAATATTTCTGTATCAATATTTCTCTTACAAGAAGTAATGCCAATTTTTGCAGGACAATGGCTTCAAACAGTAAGCTTAATCGAAAATGATTACCTTGATTATTGAGGGCTTCTTTGGTCAACATAATATAGTCTGTTTCAGTTGTTAAAATAGACTCGAAGTTGACTAAAACAAAGCCAAGTAAACATGTAAACCATTTTTTTTGAACTGAGATTAAACATAGGAGAAAAGAAACATGCATTTCAATTACTAAGCTTCTGAAATAAGGTAATTTAATATGTTATGTGCATATGCGTCAAGAATACGCTTTGCGTGAATTTTGACCCATTAACCTATTTATAAATAATTGGGTCAATAGTGCACGAGTTTTTCTAATTTGCATGGGTACTCAACCTGATGACCCATTGGTCATAGCACCACACATGACGTGAAAAGTATATTTCTTTTCTCTTTTTTAACTTACAAGAAAATATAATCTGATATTACCATAGTTAGGATAAGATGCTGTCAAGACTTCATGTTGCTATTATCCAGTCTTGGTATCAGCGAGAAGGTTATGTCAAGTCCATGGCTGACTTAATTTAGAAGGTATTGCAAATTTTTGGTTCACCTGAGGATATAAGATCCTTTTCAGATTACTTATAATATTTTGAGGATCACCAGAACCATGATAACATCTAAGAGACCTGTAGTTGTTATACTATCATTTATAGGTCATGATATTCTTCAGTGTCCATGGAGTACCATCTATATGGCTTTCATATTTTATGAATGCTATGAATTTCTTCATCTTCTATGTCTTCATACCTTCAAGTAAGTAACTAAAGATTTGAATTTGTTTACGTGTCTTTAACACGTGGTTGCTGATGTTCGTGTTGGAATTATATAACATGACATTCATAAATATAAACACAAAACACATCAAAGAACAAGCGGAAGCTTAGGAACAAATTAACCAAAAATTGCATAGTTTAAGGAAAAGAATAAAATTATGGCAAGCTATTCAAAAGGCAATAACTGGAACAACAAAGGAGGAAGTCATTCAGTAACCAATATTTGGAAAAATAATGCTCTGCATATAAAAACACTATGTTGACATCCACATTAGTTTGTTTAAATTTTAAAAGTCCGTTTCATAAACTATTCCGTGTATTTGACTTTCTTCTTCTGTGCAGGCTGTTATGAAAACTTTTGTGGCAAGCACCTAGTTTCAGCTACACCTAGATCATTTCACTTCTCTTTTTTTACATGTCCATCAGGTCATCTTTATTGATTGGATCATCACAAGCATGACAGAAGCATAATATAACCATATTACTGATGGTAAATAAACCAAGTGAGGTATGCACGTAAGTTGACCACAATAAGAGGTGGCCTTAAACCATTTACTTATGTATGGGTCGATTTTGGATGTTCATTTTATTCTACCAATTTCTCAGAGTTTTCCAGAAATTTCATGATGGATATAAGAATTCTATATAAAAGAAGGAACTTTGCAATGGAACTTGCAGCATTCTGAGTTCAAGGGTTCAGATCACAAAACATATGCAATCCAACTTGAACCTGTAAGTTCATTTATAAATATTTGAGATGGAATAGGTTTTGAATCGTCATATTGATTCGTTTAACTTTATATGACGTCTAATATTGAAAACTGTTAGGAAAAATATAACTGTTCAGGGACCTAATATCAGCACCGAGTATCATAATAATCCCTTTTGATTACACATTTGGTGATTTGGCTACGAGGTTACATATAGATAAACCCCATAGCTGAATTTTACGATTTCAAAATTTCCAATTTTGTGGTAAATTATTTAGGATTTGGCACTGAATTTTCTTTTGTTTAGTGTTCATTAAGATCCTAAGCTTATAGATTTTTTGACGATCCTGCAATGGTTTCTGGCATTGGAACAATAGATGGAATCATGATTTTGGGTCATCAAAATCATATTGGTAAGATTTAAGAAGGATAACAATATCATGTTTATGGGTGTTTGGATTTCTATATTGAAACTTATTACTACTATATTTGACTTTTTATTGTTTGGATAAATATCTAAATATCATTCGAAGGATAAAAAATGAATCTACTAATTTACCTCATACCTTTTGCAGACAAAGAAACGAAACGAAAAGAAAAATAATCTTGAAGAAGCTGACCAAGATGTCTCCATCAAATATGGTTTTCTTAGGTCACTACAAGTAAATTTGAAGATGATTTCTACTCACACCGTAAAGTATACTATAATCCTAACCTCCATGAGCGCCAAATATTATAATGGTTGGTCTATGGATGTGTGGTTAATCGGTTGGATACCTGCCTGTATTACTTTTATAACCGTATCTATCATGCAGGCCAACTTGGGATTTCAGCTGTTCATCTACCTTAATCCTAGATAGCGATGACATTCCCGCTATTGTGGTTTTCAAGTCTCAAATAAGGTATTGGATATCGTTGGCTCCTCAACATCAGCATTTTAAACCATAACTAGATATTAACATGTTAAACTACTTTCAGTGACCTAGATGCTTCTGAGCCTGCTTTGCCAATCACATTTACGAAATCACAAGTTGGGACATTGGCGGAGTTGTTAGCTCTGGGCCGTGACAGGAGGAAAGATGTACGGTGCATTTCTTAATGTAATTTACAGTATTAATAGTCTTGTGCTATTACCTATTGGGTGTTTGACATGGTCGATATTAGGACGCTATTACGTTCCATTGTAAGGCTGAGATCATTGGCATACACACGAAGAATAGTTGGTACTACCAAGCTTGCGGCGGTGACCCGCAAAGATGATCAACTATGGTGTGATGCGTGCAACAAACCTGTCAATTATCCTAAACCCAGGTTATGCCGTTCTAGATTTTTTAAAAGTAGCACGTGTAAATTTATGTTCATCATGTATGAGTGTACGGAACTCACCATTGGTATTTTATGTTGTCTGCCCAGGTACCGGCTTGAAATGATTGTGAAGGATGCAGATGCTGATGTTGTTGTTGTCCTTTGGGATGAGACCGCTACTGAGTTGACGAAGTTGAGTGCTAAAGCCCTGTTGGATGGACTAGCTGATGATGATGGTGATGACACCCCTGCATTTCCAGCTACTCTAACGGACCTGTACGGTACCAGACATTTGTTTGAGATCAAATCGCATACATACTACAACTACGGTGAGTTTGAGAGCTTTACCTGTACTGGCGTGTTCCTAACTGAAAATGAAGGAGAGTCAGAGGTCCAAGAGGTGTGCATGTTGTCGGGAGACCTACCTCCGGATAACAGCAACAACGAAAATGAAGACTCCCAAGAAGCGACTGGTGAAGGGCCCACACAACTACATTTGGCAGTTCTCTAACCTGGCCAGTGAAGAAAAGTTTAAACAGAAACTGCATGTAGCCGTTGAACAGACCACGCCATCAAATTCCTATGCCCGTATGAGGGAGAGAAAATTCCCTTTCCTGCTGGACACCTACTCTGATCAAGTCAACCATCTGTTCTCTGAAGCCACTTTTCAGCACACAACATGCTTCAGAGTCTGATCAAGTCAACCTTCGGGCACTGCTTTGCAGTTCAATGATTCGCTGAATCATAACTTAAATCCGCATCGTTGTTATCTATCAAATATGCTTTTGATTGTTATTTTGTTTTTTTTATATGACCATGAATTTGCTAATGATGTACGGAATGAGGACGATGACCACAAAACGAATAAATTTACACGATTCCTTTTTGTTAACCCAATGTAAAAACACATATTTATGTGCAATTTATTGTATCTAGTTGTTTTTTGGGATTGAAACTGTGGTTTATTGAAGCGGTTTAGTAGTGAAAACCTCATTAGTAACAAACATCAATAGATATAAAAGAAAATCAGATGGTAAATTATCAATTCAACTATGTAACATGTTTATTTTTGAATAGCTGTACATAACTAATATTCATATTAAATTCTTTTTGGATTTCAGGTGCAATACTTGGGCCATCTTCCGTTGTCTCATCCCAAAATAATAAACGGACGTGTTATGCAAAAAAGGTTATATGTTCAATATGTTCAATGTGTTGTCGTAGAATATATAAAAAAGCCCATGTCAATTTACTCATCGCTTATGCCAATTGGCTGAAACTGTCTTCAAACTGTTGTATTACACCTGAGAATGAAAATTGGCTGATATTGGCTCATGCCAATATTTTCAGATGGTAAACATTACCTGTATATCAAATAGCGTTTTGTAGTACAACACATGGTATGGACAATCATTTAACAGTTTCCTACTGAACTGGACTACTATGTACATGATATAAATGACGGTTTTGGCTAAACTGATCCTTACAAATTCCTTACAAATATAGGTGTTAATGGAAGACAAGAAGAAGTTTTTACTGGCCCGCGTTCCAACAACAGACGTAGACATTCTATGCCCCAGGTATATACAAACGCTAAACTACATCATTAAACTAACTCATAATGCAACATAAGTTTGGCTGACGTAGGTCTATCATGTAAATGGGTTAATTCAAGATATGTTTTGTTTAATACGGATCATGTTTTATTTAATACGGGTCAAACAGGTAATACAAGGAAAAAGTGTTTAATGTCATTATAAATGTCCCAAATAATCACCCATTTACACACATTATCTAACTAAGCTAATCAATGTTTGATATTTAGTAGTTCAAATACCTTATCTTTATAACTGAACCAAAAGCATAGGCTATTGTTAATTTTAGATGTAGTTGTCACAATAACCTCATAGATCTCGCTCACAATATATATGTTTTTCATGTGATGTTTGTGATCCTAATGATGTTAAAAATTTGGCCAATTTTGATGTCAATGAACTTGGTTTTATAGACATTTGGGTGAGAAATTTTGACTTTATCTGCATAAAAGCTTCATGCGAATTGATATCTGAACCTACTTACCTACATTAGTTTCTTGATTCGTAACTCTGTCATTTTACAGATAAACAATGCCGGGACTAACAAAGGTTACTTCATGTGACGTTCGTGATCCTAATGATGTTAAAAATTTGGCCAATTTTGCTATCAATGAACTTGGTTCTATAGACATTTGGGTGAGCAATTTTGACTTTATCTACATAAAAGCTTCATGAGAATTGATATCTGAACCTACTTACCTACATTAGTTTCTTGATTCGTAACTCTGTCGTTTTACAGATAAACAATGTCGGGACTAACAAAGGTTTCAGACCGCTGTTGGACTAACAAAATTTAAGCTCTTTTTGGCAAAAAAAGGTTCTAATAATATTTTGTAACATATTAATTATCGATGAATATTGAATTGGTTCACCAAGTGTTTGAAATTTTCAACACAAAAAATACTACTGCAACATAGATGTTATTTGTACTCAAAATTTATTTCATGTCTATAGAAAACTCTGTATATATTTGGCTCTCAAACATTACCACAAGTTGGGTACAATGACCGGACAACTTCATGTTGGTCTTTCAAGAGTTAAGAAGAAAAAAGGTTTTAAGTTTCTTTGTTGTGACAAAGACGATTAATACAAGAACTTCGCAACAAATATCGTGTACAAAGAAATTTTATTTTGTATATGAATAAAATGATCATCCATTTTTTTTTCTGATATGACTAATAAAAGTTAAGGTCAAACATTGTCCCAGATTGGTTTGTTCCTGCAAAAGCCGATATACTTATATTATTTAATTGTTTCATTATCTTTTATATGTATTACACTAAAATTAGTTACTTATAGTTTGTATGTTTTTATAATTTACATCCACGCAAACCATACAATTATTTATAATTCTAAAAAAAAACAAAAAAACAAAAACCAAAGAAACAATTGTTTTATAATATTGTTTGACAATTATAAAAAATGTATTTTAGTTAACAAAAAACAACAAACAAATAATTATAAGTCATGCCACCCATTGGGCGGCTGAAATCTAGTATATATATATATATATATATATATATATATATATATATATATATATATATATATATATATATATATATATATATATATATATATATATATATATATACATATATGTATATATATATATATATATATATAGAGTTTGGTTCAAATAAAAAGTAAATTATGATAAAAATGATAAAAAAGGGAAAATGTAACATATGCCATTTGATTAAATAAGGGTACATTAGACATATAACCATTTCTTTTTTAAATGCTTATTAGGGGGTGGCAATGGTCATATCCCATACCTCACAACCAACCAATAATTTCATTCCACCTAATTTCATACCTCACCATAGTTTTTTAGTGGCAATGGTCATTCCATACCTCATTTTTTTTTTTAATTTATAATTAAATCAAACAATTAATTAAAAACATAATATTTCATTAATAATAAAAAACAAATTACATAATACTTAAAAAAAATTGCATAATACTAAAAAAAGTACGCATCTAAATATCCGTCGGCCATCCATATTGCTCCGCATACTCACGTTTTTTGGCAATCGTGATATCTCGCATTCTCGGATCAATTATGTGATCGTGAGGTTGGTTATAGAACCTTAGTGCCCGATGATAAGCTTTTTCTTCAATATTACGTATTTGGGCCGACAACAATTTTTCGGCCAAGCCATCCTTTGTAGACCTTTGCTCCGCTATCGATTCCAATATTTGTGTTTTCCTTATCGCGTAGTTGTCGAAGCTCTCAGCAATACTTTCATTTGTCGAAGCTGAGTCGGCCTTCTTGCCTTTTCTTTTCCGTGTAGGAGTTGTGTCGTCATTCAAGTCCGGAAGTACAGTCTGAACATTCTCATTGCTACCCGTCTCCTGGTAGCTAGATGACGACGATTTTCTTCGTTTTTCGGCACTAGCCAAAGCTTCTTCACCCACAGTAGGTTGTTCCAACCATTTGTCTTCACCCTTAACAACCTCCCATGCTTCAATATGAGTAAAATCTTTGCCTTTTGTTTTCTTTTTATAATCGGACAAGGCATTTTTCAAGACGTCAAGATCGCTACACCCACTTTCACGAAGACGTTTCTACAATTAATACAATTATATAAATTAGTAAAATTATATAAATTAATAAAATTATATAGAGTTTAAAAATTATACCGATTGGATGTATAGGCCGTTAAAGATACCCATGGCGGTGTTCATATTTCCTCACTTTGTGTTCAAGCTATGATGACTTCGAGTACTATTATTCAAGTTTGTCTTGAAATGCTCTAGAATTCTTTTCCAAAAACCATCTCTCGTTTGTTCATTACCGACTTTTCGACATGTGGAAATATGAACCCACGCTTTTGCCAAAGCAACCTCTTCGCTTGTTGTCCAATTTTTTTTCTCCGCTCTAGTCGATGTTTTTTTTTTGGGACTTCTTCAACTATTTGAACTTCGTCATCGCCTAATATATAGTATAACAAATAAAAGTATAACAAATACAATTATAACAAATAAAAGTATAACAAATAAAAGTATAACAAATATAATTATAACAAATATAATTGTAACATATAAAAGTATAACAAATAAAATGTTAACAAATAAAAGTATAACAAATATAAAATTATAACAAATAAAATGTATACCGATTGAATTATCTTGTTGAGTTTCCGGAACATACTCAACTTCATCATCCTCGTCATCATATATCGGTAGTGGTCGTTCGACACTCGGTTCACGTCGCGTAGGAACGTCACGGTATTCGCCGAACGGGTCGAAATCACTAGCCGTCGACATCATGTACGGAGGTGGTTGGGGATAATATTGGTGTTGATGAGATGGATGGTTCATCGGTGGAGTTTGAGAATAATAGGGACCGGCTTGAGGACTCATTTGAGGATAGTAGGGAGATGGTTGTGGTTGAGTATGCGCACGAGCGGGTTGTGATCGAGAGCCTCGTCTACGACCTTTGGATGAGGAGGAACCATTTTTACCTTTCCTAGCATCCATCCTTTTTACTAATATAATTTTTGGAAGAAGAAGATGAGAAGAATGTGATTAAAATTTGTGATTTAAAGTGTATATATATATATATATATTTTTTTTTTTTTTTTTTTTTTTTTTTTAATTGTGGACAAAATAGCCAAACGGCTATAATTTTAAAAATCAAACACACGCTCCTCTTTGATTTTCTCCATGCCGTAGCGGCAAAAGAAGCCACATGCCATACCGATTTCATGATACCGCTAGGGTGGCAATGAGATGCCGCATGATACCTAGCCAAACCGAGTTCCATACCGAGGGTGTTGCCACCCCCCTTAAAGCGTCTTTAACCTCCTATTTTAAATTTCAAAATGCCTAATAGCTAATATACGTCACTCTCCCCTCAAATAACAAAACATGTAATCATTTCTTACTTGGTTATTTTAGTTCGCATAATTACAAATACCGAGGGACCATAGTTTATGTTTAAAAATAATTCTATGAATCATCTTTTGGAGGATAAAGTTATGCAATTAATTCAAAAGTTGATCACGAAAATATGATGACACTAATGATTGGCTTGAATCACTGTTATGCTAGATATAGGATCGTTCTCATGACATGCTAAGACAATTAGTTTGTGTGTCACAAGACTAAGTGTGTCACGCAAAATGTGTTAAAAAATTTAGTGTGTCACAAATTTAGTTTGTCAATAAAAATGTGTTAAAAAATTGGTGTGTCATTAGAATTTATCAAAAATTTAAGTGTGTCACACAAAATATGTCAAAAAACTTAGTGTGTCACTGAAATATATTTTAAGTGTGTCAAACGATACAATTTGTCGTTAAAAAGTGTCATAAAAGTGAGTGTGTCACTATAAATGCATTAAAATTTTAGTTTGCATTACATATGCATCAAAAAAATTAGTGTATAAACATAGTGTGTCATTACGAATGTACTAAAATTTTGTAGTGTGTTAATACAAATGAACTAAAAATTTTGCGTGTCCCAATATATGTAATAAGAAATTAGTGTGACATTAGTCCTTACAAATGTATCAAGAAATTTAGTGTGACATTACAAATGTGTCAAAAAAATTTAATGTGTCACTATATATATATTAAAAAACTTAGTGTGTCATAAACAAGTATACATAAATTCGTGTGTCACCATAAATATATTAAAGATAAATAAATTGTATGGCAAATAGAAAAAAACTAAGAACAAAGTAGTTCGAGGGAGGAGTAAAACCAAACGTTTGATGTGAGTAAAACAAAAGGTTTTAAATTTTAAATAAAATGTGTCAAAATTAATAAAATGTGTCATGGCATATTGGCAGTTAATCTAGACGTGAGTAAAACAAATGTGTGATGACAAATATTAAATGACTATAATATCCTTTTCAGTTTTATAATGATACATAATGACCCACTAAAATTAATAAATTGTCATTAATAACCCATATACTAGAAGGGTACCCGCGCAATGCGGCGGCGGGTACCCGGTGACTATTTTTGTGATGAGCAAATGCAGAACGTCTAAATTATTAATGGTGTAAATAATTAACACTTTTATTTTTTAAATTTTAGCATTAAATTGGTGGTTATAAGTTTAATGAGCTATTGTTATAAACAATTTTATTAAAATATGTCTTTATTGGAGGGGTTACTTTATGGTTTAAATGAGATTTAAATTTTCGAATTTTACATTGATTTTTAACTTCCTTTTATACTAATGTTTTTTTTGTCTTAAAATTTTAAAACTTTCTTTTATAAAAAGTTCCAAATCTTTATAATGTACTATTGATTGATTATAGATTATAGATATAGATATAGATATAAATATAGAATAGAAGTATAGATGTAAAATATGAGCCTTTTGATATATTAATTACAACCAAAAATTTGCAGCTCACTTTTTAGTTAGATCAACAATCGGGCCATTTACAACCTTTAATTAACACTCGACCCAAATGAAAAATCCAATAAAGAAATTTTGGAAATCGGATGATAACACTTAAGGCCCAAATAAAGGGTTAGTCTTGTGATATAAAAGACCCTTAAACTCACTTGCCCTAGTTTTTCGTTATACCCTAAACACACTCTCACACACAATACGCAGTCACACCCTAAATTCACTCTCACCTAATCACGCCACATACAGATCTGTTTAGTTAATCTTAACGAAAGAAAAAGTGGAACGAAACTTTGTTGTTTTGTTCTTTATTTAATAATTTAGTCCAACCAAAGATTGTACCACTAAAAAATTTGGACAAAATGAAAAGTAAGCTTTTTTAAAAATTCGTCCCTTTTTTTTATTTAGTAGCCCAACAGTCGAAGTCCAGTAACAATCCAATTTGATGTTTTAATATCCGGAGCCCATGAATGCTACTAATATCAACAATCTACCCTAAAAGTTTGGTATAAAATAACCTTTATCACAACACAAACCTAATTTACTCTAACCTAAAAACACTACACGCAGTCACAAAACTAAACTAAATCTCCCAAAAAGAAACTACAAGTCACAAGCCATTAAACACAAACATGTATCTTCCTTTCTTTATTATAATTGAACAAAAATTAAAAACCCTTTTTCTTGTCTTTAAGATCTTTGAAAGCTCACAGGTAGGTTATTTCTTTTTGTTTTTGTTTAGTTAATCTTGACTGAAAGAAAGAGTGGAATGAAACAAGTATGTTTTGTTCTTTCTTTGTAACTTTCAAAAATTAAAAAGAAGTTAAAGCTTCGAAAAAGATCTATGATGAAAAACTCTCGTATGGTTCTCTTTTAAAGATGAATCGTTTATAATATTAAGAGATAAACCAAGATATTTTTTTCTTAAGATCTTTAAGAGTCTTACACTTGCTCATGAAATGCGATAGAAAAGTGCCGAGGTATTGTTATTTTCTTGTTGTTCCGATTCATTGTTGTGTGGAGTTGGGATTAGTGTTGTAGTTGACGATGTGATTGAGGCCACAAGCGAATAAAAAATTTTCTATGACTTTTGGGGACTGCGTGGCCTATTTTGTAAGTGAGTGACCAATTGTGTTAGTGAAATTTTTGAAAACGAGATAAAGAAGAGATAATGAAAACTGAACCAGAGAGTTTTTTTTTTGTTAGTTGTGTGTAACTCTTGGGTTGGTTATATATGACTTTTGATGATGGCTGTTACATGGTTATAAATGGGTTGTTACAAATGGGTTGCGTAACAGCTTATTAAAATATTACAAGCAATGTAAGCTATACTTGTAACAATCAAGACTTTTTAAAGGCGCTTAAACTTTTAGGTTTTTAATTATATGTGTATGCATCTTTCTTATTAAAGAAATGTTTTTTGGTCTTAAAAATTTTAAGACATCTTCATTTGGAAAGTCCTAAACCCTTTATAAAGTAGTATATATATATATATATATATATATATATATATATGGATACCTTGGCTACAATTTTTGTAGTCCTTCATTAAAAAGGACCCACAGAAAAGAATCAGGACCAACAAAAATAATCAAACACCCACATTTTTAGTTGTAGCCAATTACCTACAATTAATTGTAGCTAATATATTCTCATATATATATATATATATATATATATATATATATATAATAGGTCCGATTCTTTTCTGTGGGTCCCTGAATCATGACTAGTGTATTTTTAATGAAGGATTGTAGCCAATTAGCTACAAAAATTGTAGCCAAAGTATCCCCTTTTTCTTAATGTATTATACTTTAGATATATATTTAGGAGATAGGTTGGCTACAATCTTTAAAAAAAAAATACATTAGTATTGAATTAGAGACCCACAGAAAAGAATCAAAGACACACATTTATAGAACAAAAATGTACAAAATGACAGGGGTTATTAGCTAGTTCTTTAGTATATACAAAATGACCGTATTGTAAACTCAAATACACGAAGACGGGGTCATGACAACAATCTCCCATAAAACATAAGGGAAATAAACTTCCCTTTCGTCAGAATAACCAAGGATTCTCAATGCACCGAGATTAAAAAATACGCAAATTAAAACAATGTAACCAAACACCATTATATCGACTCAAACAAACAAAGCATTTGTAGTTCCATTGCTATGAGTAGGTGGCTTACTACTTAGTGATGAACAAGAAGGTCTTGAAGACTGTTTCTTACTGAAAACCCTTGAAGATGAAGCACTTCTTGTCGGAGGTGGAAGCATTCTTGATAATTGAGCATAGCTTTTGCATGCTTTTAGCTTCTTGTTGTAAGGGTTTTCTGGCTTCGCTAGATCTTCTAAACATATCACTTTTGATAAAGATGTAAATGACTGTGATTTCCCTTGAAAGTGCTTAGACAACCCTTTTCTGTAAATTCAGAAAACAGAAACATAAGAACAAATCCAAGATCCATGGCTTAATCTAATTACTAAGATTGCTTTTGGATGAGATTTTTCAAAATAGTTTTTTGTGGCTTAAAAGAATCATAAATCATTGTTAGAAAAACAATATTTATCAATAATTTTTAATTGGCACTTAAGATTTTCCTAGTACTAAAAGTCTATTATGTATGACTTACTTGGATGGAAGTTGTTGAAGGAGATCAGACATGTTTCCCAAGGCGTGTTCATTTGTCCTAGGAGAACCAGAACTAGAATCACTTTCTTCAAAAACATCATCAGATTCATCATCTGAAGAAACCAAGCTAGAAACATCGGATGAAATTGAATCATCCTCCTCATGATGATCATTATATCTCATGAACTCAATCTTGTTTTCTTGCTCAAATGAAGAAGAACCCATTTCCATTTGCATCACCATCTTCTAAATCTTTTTTTAATAGAGTCTTTAATTACAAAGTTATCAAATAAATGAATGGCTTTTAAAGTTGAAGGAAAATTGTATGAATGGTTGTAATGTTTTTCTTTGCTTTGGAGGAAAGTGAGTCAGATGAGATTAGTGGATTTAAAGACAACAGAGGATAAGGATGCAAGTGTATATGCGTGATTAATGGAATTAAATACCGTGTGTGTATTTATGGTCGTACTTTGTAGTGGGCAAAAGAAAATTCGGCATTATCCAATTCAATATTTGGTTGGTAGGGGCCATTTTATTTGGTATGAAATGCCTCTACCTCAAAATAAGGGTTATGGGCTGGTTTCATTACACTTGCAACCTTTGATTTATGCCCAAACGAAATTAGCACCCTTCTTTTATGAAAGATAGTCTTATTAAAAGTTAAGTGTAAGTTGATGCCCATTGCTTGTGCATTGGTTAAGTTTAACTTGTTATAATGTTGTAAAGTTTTGTCCACAGAAGGTTTCATTTGAGTTTGGGTAAATGTAATAGGTATTTTTCTAGAGCATTTGACCTGCAAGCTATTAGATATGTTGGTTTGTTTGCTATGTTTAACATTTCGTTTCATTTTAAATAATCTTAGATGAAGAAAATGCGGGTCCTATAATTAAATCGATGAACACACATGTGTATAATTATGTATTCAATGTGTATGCATAACTAATATATTCAATCTTAGAGCCATCTTGTGCATTCCCAATAGCGTTTAAAGCACCAAATCATCATTTTTGCGTGCCTTTTCAGTTTAATTAGCTTATGAACTCGATCAAAACATGAATATTGGCATCAAGTATGCTAGTCTTGTTAGAACCTGTTGAATAACTTACCTGCAATAAAAAAAAACGTGTAACCAGAATACCAGTTATGACAATGTGTGTCACAGTCTCAGATATGGTTCTTTTTATCAAAGGCTTCCAAACATCACAATGCTAGTAATTTCGTTTATTTAACATGTTACAGTACTATGAATAGAATCAGTTGTAAAGGATGTATGCATTTGTTCATTTATATAACTTGAGGGCATTTAAAAATTATTTTTGTATAATCTAGGGATCCAAGTGAAACTAGCTAATAGAATAAAATATAACGGGCGGTGGCATCTCGACTATGAAAGCGTGTTGATATTGGTCAAAAGGAAAGTTGTCCCAATTGGGGGATGTAAGGCTGCACGTTAAAACCCGAGGATAAGGATGCTACGTGGAAGAATATAAGTAGGTTACCTATACTTGTTCCTCCAAAACCAAAACAAAAAGAAAAAAAAAAACTTCTGGTGTCAAATCCTGTTCCATATCAGAAAATATCATCTTAAGATTTAGGTCAAACTCGTTTTTTTGGAAGGATTGCGGTTTAATTGGTTTAGATAAAAAGGCGTTATGAATAGATTCTGTTAAGCATATTGTTCCATGTACTAAACATATATCGATAGAGCAATACACACAATTTGGCACATTGTGTTTCTTCCTTTTCTGGTTTCATGTCTATTTCCTAATTTTGAATATTATATATATATACATATATTGTGTTTCAGTAATGTTTTTGGATTAAAAGAAATAATAATAATAAAAAAAAATTAATCATTCCTTCTTCTTCAATCTCAAAAACGTATAATCTAGTAAAATTTGTAACCTTGGTTTTACCATTAACCACTTAAAACTTAATTGCAACAACTATAATTAACGTGTGTAGTGATCATATGTCAGATTACTTTATTATATATGCTACACAGATATTTCCATATAAAGTATATTAAGCATTTTTTTTCGTCGACCGACCAGTACATTTGATTTGAATTAGCTTGTTCAAAATAGTGACGTACGGTTATTCTTTGGGAACTTATATATTTAGTAGGTAGAATCATCCTATCTGCCTAACCCGATCATAAATTGCTTCTTAGCGGTAATTTAAACCACTCTTGGGTAATTTGGCATTACATTAACAAGATTTGTTTTGATGTGAAACCTTCTCGTAAAGATACGTTCCTTGAAGACGTCAAAATGCTTTCACATTAATCGATTGCTAATAGGTCTGCATTTGACCAATAAGGTTTGAACGGATCATGGATCTTTTAAAAGCTTGTAGCAAGTCTTTGTAATCTATTGTATGCATGTTTTTATTCCGGCCTCACTACAAAAAATTGGTTCATTCTTCATATTAAATATTTATATTGGAGAAAAGTGTGTAAAATTATATTGGTTTAATAACACTTAATTATATGTAAAAATTATTTACATTAATAAGTGTAAAAAAAATTATAAATTTCACGTTTATAGTTGCATCAAATAAAAGTTCACATTTTTAAGTGTGAAGAATTATAAGATTCTCCACACTTTTAAGTATGAAGGTTATTTGTAACACCCAAATTCTCCACACTTGAAAAAATGTGGAGAATCTTTGGGTTCCCACACTTTGAGAAAGTGTGGAGAATTTGGGTCCACACTTATAAGGGTGAACATTTCTTAGATTTCTCCTCACTTAAAAGCGTTAACTTTTTTTTGACACAACTAAAAGGGTGGAAACTTTATTGTTTTACAATTTCTTTCCACATTTATTTAATGTAACAAATTTTTACACATTACTAAATGTTACAAAAATTAATAAAATTTTACACATTTTTAGAAGAAAAAAAAATGTGTAGATTGAACCAATTTTTGGTAATGCCTCATTCTATTTTTCTAAAAATTATTATCGTTTAGAAGAAAACAAATAGGGAGTACTAGGTTAAATTTAACACGATTATCAATTATGAGTGTATGTCCGGGTGTACATGCAATTGTAGGTTTAGATATTTGTGTGTATTTTGTTTTGTGAGTATCATGTTGTTAGAGCACTGGGTACCGTCGTGTCATAAAGTTAGTGTCATAGTTGAAAAGTACTGTCACGTAAGCAAAACTCTCTATGGCACCACGTTCTGACCGTTACCATTGGCATCAAAAAATGTGTTGCCATAAGACAATTTATTTTATTTTATTATTTTTTTTTATTAAAACTTACAAAATTTTAACTAAAACAAACTTCATTAATTTAAAATAAAACACATTACATAGAAATTTAAAAAATACGAAAAAGACTTTAAAATTAAAAATACATAAGGTTAACTAGTTTTCTGTTGGATATTTTGCCCGGATTCGTGCTTTTTGGGCATTCACGATAGCCGCGTCCATCGGATCCATCTTGCTTGTGTCGATTTTGTAGCACTCGCAACTCCTCGACTAACTTTTGAGACATGAGCAAATCAACTCTCGCATTTGACTCTCGCTCGAGAACATCCTGCTTCATCTTGCGGTCTAACTCGTATTGATGTTGCAACATTTCTTGAAACATTGTCGGGTTTGAACCGGAACTAGCGGTCGAGTTTGACGATCGTTGACTCTTTGAAATTCGGTACATCCCGTCTGGCCGTGGCAACTCGTCGGGGCCAAAATGCTCTGGTTGCTCTTGTGTAACCCGAAGACGATTACGTCTTGCCAATGTCGATTCGAGATTTTTTCACTTGTGTTTGTCTTTCAAAAATTCCCAAGCACTTAGTTGTTTAAAGTCATAACCCGTCATTTTTTAAACAATATGTGGCAACACGTCATAAAATCTTTATCATTCTCCCCACTCATAGCCGCCGTTTCATCCACTACATTATCAAACTTCTTGATATCTTTATTAATTGGAGTCCACTTTCCCATCAACATGTTCTTGGTACGAATGGTATAGTTGAGCTTTTTGGCTTCTTTGTTGTATACGTCGAGAACTTTATACCAAAACGTATCCTTTTGTTGATCCGTACCCGTTTTTGGATCCTCGGATACTTTAATGAAACACTCCGCCAAAAGATACTCCTCATCTTAGCTCCAAAATTTCCGAGATCGGGTCGGTACCGGCTCGTCTTCGTTGGTTTTTTTCGACTTCGTCATCGTCTTCGTCTTCCCCTTCGTTTTTTTGACGTCGGGGTCGGGACCGGCTCTTCTTCAACTTCATCCGTAGGTTCGTCTACTATGTGGTAGGATTGTTGGTCGGAATTTGGTTGGGTTGGTTGTTGTTCTTGTTGTTGAGAAAGTTGAGCATATTGTTGTTGTTGTTGCATTTTCCATTGAGAAAAAAGCATTTGTTCTTCGGGATTCATATATGGGTTGTTCGGGAAGGTGGGAAAGTAAGGTGTTTGAGGGTATGGATTCGAAGACGATCCCGAATTGTTAGCCGGATTCGAAGACGAGCCACCATTTGGTTCGAAGGGTTGTTTAGCATATTATTGATCCATGGTGAATTATAATTCATTTTGGTTGGAAAAAAATTGGAGAAGTAGAGAATAGTGTGTTATTGGAAGTGTGTTTGAAGAATGAAATAATAAGGGGTCATTTATAGGATTTTTAGGGGGTTAAATTTGAGTTTTTGTGGTTGAAAATTGAATTTAAAAAAAAAACGGTAGTATAGCCGTTACCAACTGATAACATCAAATAGTCCTGAATATTAAGTGTCAATTTCCCCCGATAATGCTTGTAATTTATATCATTTATATGAATTTACGCTTGTTTTTCATTGTTTTCCACTTTCAGGTAAATTACGAGTAATAGAGCTATAGAGACGCGGAATTGGAGAAATATCAAAGATTTATCATAGTATGCTGACTTTGAAGAAGTTACGGCGTAACTCATCTCTCACATTACGCCGTAACTAAAGCGTGACTCAGAATACCAACTCTTTAGAAGGTTACGGCGTAACTCTCTCCAAAGACTACGACGTAACTACATTAGGTCAAATGAGGTTCCACGCCGCTGATAACTACGCTGTAACTATTCCACCAACTATGGCGTAACCAAGTATTATTGAAGAATATGGCGTAACCATTCATTAGGTTACGCCGTAACCAGCAGATCTAGTGCAAATTACGAAGGAATTGAAGATTACGGCGTATCTCTTATTTTAGTTACGCCGTAACTCAGATCTGGCCTATAAATACCCCACGATTTTCAGCATTTCAAATAATCCCATTCCACACACCACAACCAAAGAACGTGGGAAGAAGCCAAAGGCAGGTCTAGAGAAGCATACGAAGCTGTCTCCAAGGGAGAAATCACTCCCCTACGATAAGCATTAGCATTTTATATTTTCTTTACTTTCGATTCATGTATTTCGTAACTTTGAATATTGAATTGATTTGTATGGTTAATATGAACGGCTAAGCACCTCTTGGTGCTGGCCTAGTTATGATTCCTTAATTGTTTTGTTTGCATTTATATTACTTCCGTATAATTATTTCTAAGTGTATGCATGCATAGTTTATTGGTAGCTACCCTTGTTTCGGTAGTTTTGAATGGCGGTAGAGGCCAATTGCCTAGGAGATATGACCAACTGACCCTAGGTAAGCTGACTGAGACGGGAAGGGTAAGATATGACCAACTGACGACCCTTTCTACTTGTGCGATTTGACCAACTGATCACCTACCGTTTGGATGAACTTAAGAATTAGGGGGTGAGTGTTTAAGTTGCTAACGCCCGGGCACTCACTATTATAAATCTAGCATGTAGCGATACTTAATGACTTGGCTTATGGGACCAGGAACAACAAGACTTATGAGGGGACACCTGACTTCTCCAGTGGTGGCATCTTTGCTGATAGGTTAGGGCGAATTGACCAAATGCTGTCCTCTCGACTTTGACCCCACCTGAAGTAATTGGAAGTAAGTAGACGTAGACATTACTAGCTAGGAGGAATGACTAGGTTAGCACCACTATCCTCTATTGATTTATCCTTTGCCTTTTATCTGCTTTTATCTGCTTTAGTAGTTAATTAATTATTTCCTTATCATTATCATATTAAAAACTGTGACACCTAGACTTAGTAATAATCCAACACACATAGCTCTTGGGACGACCTCGGTTTTACCAAATACTACACTACACACGACCGGGTACACTGCCCGTTAGTGCATTAGGGTAGACCATAGGTATAACGAGACTTTATAAATATTAAAACCTGGTCAGTAAAACCTGCATCAAGTTTTTGGCGCCGCTGCCGGGGAGTTATATTAGGATTGCTATTAAGTCTTTCGTTTTTGTTTTGTTTTAAACTTTTCTATAATTCTCACGATCATTATTCGATTTTTCAGGTACCGTGGAAGTTGTTAACATCGATGACCTCACTCTTGAGGAACATTTAGCGTTGACAAGAGCAGAACAAGGGCCGGGTCTCGTAAGACCGACGATTGGAGCGGATGTCCGTTTCGAAATTAAAGACCAATTTATGAGGGAGCTTCGTGCTAACCCTTTTTCAGGAAACATGGATGAGGATGCATATGAGCACGTCGAAAATGTCCTATACGTCGCAAGCCTTTTCAACATTCCAAGCGTGTCTCATGATGCTGTTATGCTAAGGGTATTCCCCATGACTCTTACTGGAGCTGCCAGACGATGGATTGAAAGATTGCCCGCCTGGGCAATTAATACTTGGGCTCTACTTAAGAAGCACTTTATTCAGAGGTATTGTCCGCCGTCGAAGATTTCTAACCAGCTTTTGGAGATCCATAATTTTAAACAAGAAGACGATGAAACATTGTATCAAGCTTGGGACAGATACAACGATCTCCTTTACAAATGCCCGACACATGATCTGAACAACCAGCAAAAGGTCAACATCTTCTACAAAGGAATCAACGTAGCTACAAGGCAGATGCTGGACTATCAAGGACCTATCCCGAACATGACTCCTACTCTTGCAATTGAAGCCATTCAAAAAATGGCTGATCATTCTCAAAAATGGCACGACGGAGGAAGTAAAAGAAACCAAAGCGGAAGTTTTGACGGTATTGCAACAATCGCTAGTAAAATTGAAAATCTTAGTCGAGACATGCTGAAAGTCAGAGAAACCGTTCATGCCATCCAAGTGGGTTGTGAAAGCTGTGGAGGAGGACACCTCACGAAGAATTGTCCTCACGTTGACGAAGAAAATATAATTGAAGAAGCAAAATATGGAGAAAATCGACCGTTTTACGGAGATAATCGAAATAATAATGGGTACCGTGGAAATTACAACCGTGGGCCTTATGGAGAAAGAAAGCCCAACCTTGAAGAAACAATAAACAAATTCCTGGAAAGTTCAGCCCAGAAGCAAAAAGAACAAGATAAATGGCTCAGGGATTTCCAGGATAACACAAATAAAAATCTCTCCAGGCACGACAAAACCCTAAAAAACCTTGAAACCATGATAGAAAAGCTCAGTGCTGAAATAGAGATGAGTAACGTGGAACTGGAGATGGCCAAACCTATGGTTGGGTGCAATGCTGTTTTTGTTGATAATAATTTGAAGGAATTAATCAAGGAGTGCTATTCGACAACAAAAAATTCTGAAGGAGCGAATGTCGACAACCAGGATCGGTTACGCCGTAACCATTTCCCCGAGTTACGTCGTAACTATGTCTCAGAAAGTTTAACCAGGTGTAATTCGTTTCCGGTTAAAGATATTTGCGCTAACGGGTTAGTCATTCCATGTTCAGTAGGGGATTATGATATTTTGGGGATTATAGATATTGGGTCTAGCATAAATATCATGCCTCTCTCTATATTTTTAACACTCAAATTGATTCATCTTTGGAATACGGATATCGTGATTGAGATGGCTGATAAGACCAAGGCTGTTCCGTTAGGAATTACCGGTGGAACTTGTGTAAAGGTAGATAGATTCTTTTCTGCCCTAGAATTTGTGGTTATGGACATGACGAAAAACACAAAGGAACATTTGATTCTTGGTAAACCGTTCCTCGACTCACTGACATATTATGGTGATAGAATAGAATTTAAATTGGACAAAACCTTATGCCTTGAACCAGATAAAATTGTTACAACTAAAGATTCACAGAGGATTGAATTAGATGATTCCGATAGGTTTCCGCCTTCATACTTTGGCCATTTACAGGGGACCAAATCAAGTGACGATGAAAGCAATGAGGAAGAGATCCCACCTTCTGTGCCCAGTTACGTTGTTAAAGGAAGACTTCATTGTTGTGTTCCTGATACTTGTTAAATTAATGGGACCAAAGTAACATTTCCCACGTGTTCCCCTTTTCAAAAACGATGCAACGGAGGAGGACAACATCTCATTAGAATGATTAAAGAGGCTGCGGAAGTTTGGTGGTGCTGGGAAGATGAAAAGCTTATCAAGAAAAAGTGGTTACAAGGGCATAATGTTTTAGCGAATGGTTCGCCGAGATTGATTGAACCATTCATTTTTGTGAACCAGCTATCATGTCTGATGACTTCACCATGGCGTGGCCTACATGCAACCCCAAACGACAGATCTACGATGGAGGAGAATTCCCTGAACCTACATGGCTCAAACACAAGGAATGGGCAAGTTTTGACGATGATAAGAGAAGTGAAGTAGGATATAGGGGAATCTCATTTGAAAATTGGTTACGAGTAAAGTTTGGATATGTTAAAATAAAATGGGAAGAAGAGGTCAAATTTCGTTGCGAGTGGGCACAAGCTAATTTTTTGCAGAAAAGATATGCCATAACTTGGTTTATTTCTCCGCATGTTTGGGACTAGCCCTTTTCAAATAAAAAAGATGTGGAGGAAGACGGGCAAGTCCAAAGGCCCCCATAGAGCCCCGCGGCTCTGAGTCTAACTTAAAGACTCGTAAATAAAGAAAAGTGCTCTTTCGGGAGACAACCCGAATTATCCCTTTCTTTTATTTTGTTTCCATTTCTGTAGGGTTTTGTGTTTTTAACCATTTTTTCAGGAAACGAGGAAGTAATTGCTGCTGCAGTTTGCTGATCTGACCATAGTTACGGCGTAACTCATCTATGTGATTACACCGTAACCAACCTTTTGCAGCAGTATTTTAGATGCATTACTAATTACAGCGTATTACCTCTCAGTGGTTATGTCGTAACCACTCGCTTTGCAGCTTATGTAAAACTATAAAAATCGTAAACGTGTTAAAAGACCGTTTTGCCCTTAGAATTTAAAATATTAAATAAATATATTATGTCAATCTCGTCAACTACGTTCTAACCTAAATAAGAAGTGAATGATTTATGCGAGACAGTAAAACTTACTTACACTTATGCCTACTAAACAATATATACATATCACTCATTACATGTTAATTGGACTACATAATATATTTAACTAGTTACAAACAATTAAATTTAAACCAAACCAATTAAGTAAATATGGTAAAAGAGAAAATTGATTTTTGGTCATTAAAGTTTCCCCTTGGTCAGCCTTTTTACACGCCTAACAAGTCCCCAAAATCAGTTTTTTTCTATCATTCCAAATATATCTCCATAATTTTCTCCTTGAAACTTATTTATCACTTTAATAAAAAAAAAGAAGAAGAAAACCCTAACTCTCCTAAACCAAATGTGACGGCTGAACCTTGTTCTCCTTCTTTCCATTCGATCAAAAAAACAAAACGAGTACAAGAAGATTGATCGTGGGTTACAAGGCTCGAAGGGTGGCTGATTGGTGTTGGCTTTGTCGTAGGTTATGCTTCCGTCAGTCCATGTTTCTCCTCCTTTTATTTCGACTACAAGGTGAGCAGGAGGTTGTCGTGGGGTTTGTTCAAGTTGCTGCTGTCGTGGGTTATTGTGGCTGCCGGGTAGCGGTGTTGCTTGTCGTGGAGTCTTGGTTGATGTCGTGGAATCCTAAGCCGTAGAAGGCTGGTCGTGGGGCTTGATTGATGGTTCGTAGGTTTGGTTCCTTTGCTCTTGTCTCGTCTCGCACACACTAGGGTAGCGTACCTCATATCTTATTTTTCCTTCTTCTTGGTTGCTTTAAATTCTGCCGTGGCAATGACCATACGCATGCATTGATGGCATGAAAATTTAGCACATAAAAAGAATATGGGAGAAAGGCTTATGGGTTTCTGTTATGTTGTCGTGAGTGGTTTCTACATGCAAAGATTTGATATACCAATTTTACAATCACATGGTTAATACGTTAATAGTCACATAGATGATATGAGGAGTCTCGAATAAATAATAACCTTGGTCCCATGATATGTCGAAATAAGGTCACGTGAGATAACTAAAGAAAGACTCATATGTTTCACCCATACATATTCTCCTTTTGAATATGTTGACATGCATACATACTAATGAATTTTTGCATGAAATTATAAGAAGTGGTCACATAAAATGGTAAACATATATCACATAAAATAACAATTGAAGATGGCCATATATAAGACCCATATGTAATCTGTTTTGCATCTACTCGACCTAACCATAATTCGACATAACATGTTTCATCTATTTTGTATCATGCTAAATGAAATAATAATACATGAGTACACTTTGGCCTAGTTTTTGTGTCGATATAAATAATTCCTAAAGGGTGTCTCGACTTAAATTGTTGGTCTTGTATGGAAGGGTTGCTTTTGGTCATGGCATGTCTCGACTAGGTAACAATATAAGAGGGTTGTATACTTGTTAGGTTTAGAATTCGAATTGTTAAAATGCAAATGGGAATTGAAATGATTTAGGAGTTTCAAATGGGTATTCGGTTCTAAATAAAGGTTAAAGGATTCATGTTGTGAATAATAAAACGTAAAGGTTGGCTCGTTAAAATGATAAGTGAATGGACTAAAGTCGTAAAATAAGTAAACTTATGATATTTACACGTAAGACCCTATACTATGTAATATTTACACTTTAAACCCGAAACAGTAAAACTTGGCACAAATGACCCTTAAAGGATAATAACCCCCATTTTGCATCATTAACCTAATATGACATTAAATACATCATAAATGGCTAAACTTAGTAATTACGAAAACTTGCTATTTTTGAAAAGCTGCCTAATTTGGAAACCTGCCTAAAATAGAAAGTTACCTAAAAATGGAAAGTTACTAAAAGTGGAAACCTGCTAAAAATGGAAAGCCGTCTAAAATGAGTAATCTGATCTTAATAAGCGTTATCTAATTCATAGGTTCCGGACGGCGGGATTGATTCATCGTGTGACCTTACGTTTCTATTTTGCTTGCTTCGATTGAGGTACATATATTCTATCCCTTTTCAGTAGGGATTTCTCATGAATTTTCGATCCTTGACCTTATCTCACTTATGATGCCCTTGCTATGATTCCCTTTACTGTGATCCTTTGGTATGATTCTGTTCGCTATGATATTCGTTTGTTATGATTATGAATCTTATGATTATGAACCTTACGATTATGAACCATCTGTTTGTGAACCATCTGATTATGAACCTTCTGATTATGAGCCTTTGATATGAATCTCTGATTATGAACTTATGTTATGGAACTCTGATATGAACCTTTGACTTCTGAACCTTTGATATGAGCCCTTATGATATGATTATGCTTTGACCCTTCAGTTTGATACCCGAGCCAAATATGTTTCCTAGTCATTGAGGTACCATGACCATGTCATTGATGCACCAATGGCATGACTCTAGTGTGTACGAGTGATGTTACACACCGTCCCCTTTCTGTTATATGATTATGAGCTCAAGATATATGTTTGGCCACTATGTTTCTGCGGGGGCGTATGGATGCATCCTAGATATGTTTTGATATGATATGATATGATTTATATGGTGAATGATGTCGTGTGCAATACGCGTCTTCACAGTCTGGGAGCTAGCTACTCCATTGGTTACTGAGGTCTCCCCTCCTATTATATATGGTATTCTGAGGTCACCCCTCTGAATACAATGGTTAATTATGATATGATATGATATGTTCCGGGCTCGTGGTAGATTTCTAACAACCCTTACACTTTTGATATACCTATATTGTACCATTTGTATTCCCCAATGCACCATATTCTGTATTAATTGTTCATTACTCAGCACCCTTATGTGACTCACTCTACTACCAAGATATATATTCCATTGCTTTGATCTGTCACACTTTTATTCCGTTACTTCAGACTATCGTTCCATTCACGTACCGGGTTATTATATGATTATTGAATTTGATTGTGCTTTTACATGTTTATGTGACTACCGTTTACCGCTACGATGTGATTAATATGCAATTATATGATTCACCTGTTGTCATCTGATTATATGTTACCTCACTTTTATGTGACCCCTCTGATTGTCTGGTGACCATGTTATTGTGCTATCGATTGTTGATCTGTTTATATTGTGTACTTCTTTCGGTTAATCTCGTGGACTATGACTATCCGTTAGTATCCTTATCTGCTTATTTGACCTGCCATGCTTACAATTCTGTTTATGCTACTGTTGGATTGGATAAATGGTTCAACTTATGTTTTCCGGCTTATTAACTTGTTTAGTTGCCCTGCTATGTCCTTAATTCATTCAATTATAAGGTTCGTACTGTATTCCTACTTGTTACGTGTGACTACCATGTTTTGACTGTTGCTAGTACTTCCGCTGTTATGATACTGGCTATGTTTTCAACTGAGGATTTTTGACTTGTGTGATTGCTATGCTCACTTACTAATTAATTGCTTCCGCTTGCTTTTAGATTTCTGTTTGACTTGTATGTCTTCTGATTTCCTGAATTTATTGTATGCCATGTATATGTTGTGTGGCTACGGCGTCTGCTATGCTTGCTTATGTTTCAGTACTTGTATGTCTGGTTTGTATGTGCTTATATTCATGTCATCGATGCTTTGCTTGCTTTGTTTTTTTTCTATGTTATCTGTTCTTTCTGGACATCTGTATAATTGGGTTCTGCAGGATCCTCATTATCCCATTGTTCTCATTTCGCTGCGACCTTGTTTTCAGTTTCCTTATTTCATTTCGTATTTATGATTTTTTTTAGCTTTCATTTTGTTATATCTGTTCACTGGGCTTTTTAAGCTCAGCCGCATTTCTTTTCCTGCGGCAGGTTTTAGGTTGGATTATCTGAGTGGATCAACCCTAGTTACCTTATTATTTTGGACTTATTTTGAAGAGCTTTTGTTTTGAGATTCCATTTCGTGGTGGATATTGTATTTTCCTTGTCAGTCAATTTTTTATATGATTTGATACTTCATTTTCTAAGGTTTCCGTTTGTAAAATGTTATTTGTATGTTCTGATATGACACCAGAATGTGACACTTCTACCCTTGTCGGGTTGTGGTGTTACAATTATGGTATCAGAGCAAAGGTTTCGTCTTGTTGACCTTAGGATTGACCTGTGCGGACTTGGGTAGACACTAGGCTTTCGTCTGTTCTGATCTCTTCCGATTCCTTTTGATTGTCGTTCAGAATTGACTTTGATATTCTTTTGTCTTCGCTGATTTGACCCTCTCCCTTTTGCATTTGATTTTGTTTGTTTTATCTTCGCGCATGTGACAACCGGCAATTTAGGGAGTCTATTTTAGGTAACCGCATTACGTTAAATTAATCTGAGATTTGCCTTTAACACTATTTTATAAACCGTGACTTGATTTTATATCGTCGATTGGTTTTTACGGTTTATTTCATTATTAAATGAGTTATCGTATGAGTTTTAACTCTATTTGGTAGGCACTATTCGATTCGGCACTAGAAAAGCCTAAAACAAGAGTTATTGTAACTTTTAGACCGTAACTCGAAAATTGACAAATAAATAGTCAAAACTTGTGGAAAAACGTGAGTAACGATGTTGGAAAGTTAAATAAATGTAGTGGGATACTCAAGGGACGATATGTGAGCTCGGGAATGAGTAAACGAGATAAATACGAAAAATTACAACCCGAACCCTCCCTTTTTATTTGTAGCCGGCGCCCCCCCCCCCCTCCTAAATTATTTATTTTGAGGTCCCTAGTTCATGGGTATATATACCCAACCCAAGCCTCACTTCCACCTTTCATTTCTCTCTCTAGAAAACACACACAACACATTTATCTCTCTTGTTTCTCTCACTAAAAACCCTAAACCACCACCTTCATAAAATCCGGCCACCACCGCCGCCACTCCGGCGTGTCACTATTCACCTCCACCACAAAAAGATAGATCTCTTTCTCCTCTTTCCAACCATATATCATACACTCAATTTGGACTTCATTAACACCTCCAAATTCAAGAATTAAGATTCGTACTTTTAGGGTTTCTAAATATTTCAAAGGGCTTTTGCAATTGGTGATTAGAGAAGGTAAATAGAACTTGTTTTGAGCTTGGTTAGGCAATAAAAAGCCACGAATTGGATTCTAGGGTTTTGACCCATGAACAATTTTTAGGGCTTTTGGGTGGAACATGAAATTAAAGCTAATTAGTGATGAAATAAACAAGTAATTAGTGTTTGGTACATGTGTGGTGCATTAATTTGATGGGTTTTGCATTTTAGGGTTTAGTTGCATGTTCTTGGTTAAGAATAGATGATGGGTTTTGTGTTTAGATAGTGTTTGGAGCTTGAATGATTGGATTTTAGTGTTGTAGATTGGATTTGGTTGTGTTTGGTTGGACAACATGGGGCGTACGAACCACCATGGTCACGTACGTGACCCATGGGTTGGTGTACGTGACCTACTTGGGTCTTGGGTCCGATTCGGGTCGATTTGGTAGCTTATTGATTGGTTTAGTTGAGGTTTGGATGAGACACGTGGAGCCGAAAAGCTTTTAGAAGCTTGTTTGGTTCACGTGGTCTTGACCGCGACCGTGTCATGACCATTAGGGTCATAACATTGGTTTCGAGTATAATTGGTTGATTGATTGGTTGACGAGATTGTTTTGAGTTAGTTTGGGATTGAATTGCGACGTTATGACTTTTAATTGTGGACTTGATATATATATTGTTGACTTTGAGCTACGTTGGCGTCACTTTGACTTTTTAGTCAATAGTTGACTCCGACAAAGCCGTAACATGGACTTTAGTATAATTTGGATAATTGATTGATTAAAAGCCGAGAAGTTATGACTCGTGCTTGTGGACTCGAAACGAATAACGTTATGAAATTTATAATGGGATTTGATGAAATATATATTATATATGAAAATGATAATAAAACTATGAAATGTAAATAATAATGGGCTTTTGTACAAAAAATATCAATAACAAGATTTATCTTGTTATTTACTAGTTTTGAATGAAACTAACGACTAAATTGGAGAGGTTTGTAGTAAATAAATAATTAACGTTTCGAGTACACGTTTATCAATAAATGTCAATTGTGGACATTTAATGTTGGATAAGTAATTATTTATTTGCGTTATGTGTGCATGGGTTACGGATAACCTAACGTTAATATTGTTGATCCACGTGGGTAGCGGACTTATTAGGTTGACGAATCTAATAAGAGCCCGCTAGGTACGTTGGGTAACCTTATTAATGGGTGAATTATCCTTATGACTCTTTAAGGATACGATTGATTTATGGGATAATAAGCCACACGAGTAAATATACGAGTTTATCGAGTTGACGAATTCGATAAGGTCTACTATTTATTCCGAAACTTATTGAACTATGGAGCTTATCGTTTAGAGGTCTCATTGTGTCGCATTGAGTTATATATTGGTTGTTTGAGTGCATTCATGGCATCATATTGAGTCGATACACCCACACATGAGGATACCAAACACTAGGATTAATGGTGAAACGAGACGTTTCTGGAAATAAAGAAATGGAATATATTGGGATAGATAACGTTGATTGTGAGGAATATGTATATTAAGTTGGTCTACATTAATAGGTTGTGCCGAGTCGATAGTTGATCTTCTGTGATTTCTGTTATCTTCTGCTAGTGATATTTGTGCGTTGATTGCTTGAGGTGAGTTTCATAGCCCCACTTTTATATATACGTTTAACTACGTTTTGAACTATTTTGGGGTGAGAATCATGCTACTGTTTTTGGACCGTTAAAACTATTTGGATTTGCTTATATGCTGACTGAGTAGATAGATGTGCGATAGTTGTTGCCTTAGTCTAGGTTTTACCATGCCTAACTAAGAATAGACTTCTATCTCGACCTAGCCCGGGGTTGGCAATTGTTCTAGAGGTTGCCACGACAGTGCTGGACTAGAGTCGCAGGGGCCCGAGTAAGTGATTATATGTTTGGAGATCCGGGTAGGATCAGTGTGTGAAACGGTATTTACCTATCTAGGTCTTGCATAGCAAATCAACTCTTACAGGTCCACTATGATTTTGTTGAACTTAAACCTATGAACTCACCAGCGTAAGCTGACCTTTTAGCATGATTTCTCAGGTATTTAAGAGATGTTTAGATTATTTGACGTGTGGAAGCTTGGCATGGAGGCGTGGTTCAAGGATCATTTTCTGACTCTGATAAACTTTGGGGACCTATCTTAATAAACCATGTTTTGGGCCTAATATTTATATTTTGAATTAAATGTTTTGAATACTTAAATTTGGGATTGGGTTTAATGGTTAAATGACTATCTTATGGCTTTACTTGTGTGCGATACCAATCCAAAAAGTAACGCCCCGAAAACTTGATTAAGTCTTCCGCTGTACCGAGATTTGGGGGTGTTACAGCGCATTCGTTTATCGGTCGTTTCGATGGAAATTACATGTAGAGCCGAAGATGACGGTGCTGACCCTGCATTGCTGCAACAATTTTGGAGAGGTTCATGAAATAGAAGCCGCACCGATCGTGATGTTGCTGGAGACGTCAGGATGCTGCTGAAGGGAGCTGGACGGATCAACCAAAGGCGCAAAGACGGAGACAAGATTCAACTGGCGGTTGAGAAGGTTCATCTACTTCGTATGATTTGGGCGCGACTTGTGTTACTCCGATTTATTTGTCACGCGTTCTAAGGCGGTTTGATATTTTGCTATGTGATTTCGATCGGCATTACTTTTCTTTGATTTGTTCATAACTCGGTTTGAATTGTGAAGTTTTATGATTTAGCATTTTGGTAGTATCTCAGCTTTTCTTTTGGATCGTCAGTAATGAGTCACGAGGAGCCGTTTCGAGCTAGATGGTGGCCTTCGCTCTTTTGTGGTATGGTAAGTTGGTTTGATGTGTTATATGCTGTATGTATGAGGATCTGGCCTGTTTTTATATGTTACTTGCTACCTGTATGTTATCCGTTTTGTTGTGATATTGGTTATGTGGTTTGTCATGACCTGAGACAAAATATGATGACAATAAGGACTTGTTATGTGATGCAAGTATTATGATGATCAACGTGATAATACCGAGATCATATAATTTGAGCTTATTGAAATCATACGACGTCTTGGGAAATGCATGGGGTTGGTACGTGAATGGACTAGGGCTTATATCCGTTATCCTTGGATCCTCACATTTGTTTGAAATGTTATACCTCTTTGCGAGATTTTCACCGACATCTGTTACGTAAAAGTTTTGTACACTTTGAACCGAAATCGTTATGATCTGTGTGAGACTATGGATTTCTACATCTGCCTTGAACTTGTACGTCTCTGTGTACCTCTGCGACTTCAATTTTCGAGGACAAAAATTTTCTTTTAGACGGGAAGAGTTGTAAAACCCTAAAAATCGTAAACGTGATAAAATACCGTTTTGCCCTCAGTATTTAAAATATTAAATAAGTATATTACGTCAATCTCGTCAAGTACGTTCTAACCTAAATAAGAAGTGAATGGTTTATGCGAGACGGTAAAACTTACTTACACTTAAGCCCCACTAAACAATATATACATATCACTCATTTCATGTTAATTGGACCACATAATATATTTAACTAGTTACAAATAATTAAATTTAAACCAAACCAATTAAGTAAATATGGTAAGAGAGAAAATTGATTTTTGGTCATTAAAGTTTCCCCTTGGTCAGCCTTTTTACACGCCTAACAAGTCCCAAAAATTAGTTTTTTTCCATCATTCCAAATATATCTCCATAATTTTCTCCTTGAAACTTATTTATCACTTTAATAAAAAATAAGAAGAAGAAGAAAACCCTAACTCTCCTAAACCAAATGTGACGGCTGAACCTTGTTCTCCTTCTTTCTATTTGATCAAAAAAACAAAACGAGTACAAGAAGATTGATCGTGGGTGACAAGGCTCGAAGGGTGGCTGATTGGTGTTGGCTTTGTCGTAGGTTATTATTCCGCCAGTCCATGTTTCTTATCCTTTTATTTCGACTACAAGGTGAGCAGGAGGTTGTCGTGGGGTTTGTTCAAGCTGCTGCTGTCGTGGGTCATTGTGGCTGACGGGAAGTTGTGTTGCTTGTCGTGGAATCATGGTTGATGTCGTGGAATCCTAAGCCATGGAAAGCTGGTCGTGGGGCTTGATTGATGGTTCGTAGGATTGGTTCCTTCGCTCTTGTCTCGTCTCGCACACACCAGGGTAGCGTACCTCATATCTTATTTTTCCTTCTTCTTGGTTGCTTTAAATTCTGTCGTGGCAATGACCATACGCATGCATTGATGGCATGCAAATTTAGCACATAAAAAGAATATGGGAGAAAGGCTTATGGGTTTCTGTTATGTTGTCGTGAGTGGTTTCTACATGCAAAGATTTGATATACCAATTTTACAATCACATGGTTAATACGTTAATAGTCACATAGGTGATATGAGGAGTCTCGCATAAATAATAACCTTGGTCCCATGATATGTCGAAATAAGGTCACGTGAGATAACTAAAGAAAGACTCATATGTTTCACCCATGACCCATACATATTCTCCTTTTGAATATGTTGACGTGCATACATACTAATGAATTTTTGCATGAAATTATAAAAAGTGGTCACATAAAATGGTAAACATATATCACATAAAATAACAAATGAGGATGGCCATATATACGACACATATGTAATCTGTTTTGCATCTACTCGACCTACCCATAATTCGACATAAACATGTTTCATCTATTTTGTATCATGCTAAATGAAATAATAATACACGAGTACACTTTGTCCTAGTTTTTGTGTCGATATAAATAATTCCTAAAGGGTGTCTCGACTTAAATTGTTGGTCTTGTATGGAAGGGTTGCTTTTGGTCATGGCATGTCTCGACTAGGTAACAACATAAGAGGGTTGTATACTTGTTAGGTTTAGAATTTGAATTGTTAAAATGCAAATGGGAATTGAAATGATTTAGGAGTTTCAAATGGGTATTCGGTTCTAAATAAAGGTTAAAGGATTCATGTTGTGAATAATAAAACGTAAAGGTTGGCTCGTTAAAATGATAAATGAATGGACTAAAGTCGTAAAATAAGTAAACTTATGATATTTACACGTAAGACCCTATACTATGTAATATTTACACTTTAAACCCTAAACAGTAAAACTTGGCACAAATGACCCTTAAAGGATAATAACACCCATTTTGCATCATTAACCTAATATGACATTAAATACATCATAAATGGCTAAACTTACTAATTACGAAAACTTGCTATTTTTGAAAAGCTGCTTAATTTAGAAACCTGCTAATTATGGAAACCTGCAAAAAATAGAAAGTTACCTAAAAATGGAAAGTTACTAAAAGTGGAAACCTGCTAAAAATGGAAAGCCGTCTAAAATGAGTAATCTGATCTTAATAAGCGTTATCTAATTCATAGGTTCCGGACGGCGGGATTGATTCATCGTGTGACCTTACGTTTCTATTTTGCTTGCTTCGATTGAGGTACATATATTCTATCCCTTTTCAGTAGGGATTTCTCATGAATTTTCGATCCTTGACCTTATCTCACTTATGATGCCCTTGCTATGATTCCCTTTAATGTGATCCTTTGATATGATTCTGTTCGCTATGATATTCGTTTGTTATGATTATGAATCTTATGATTATGAACCTTACGATTATGAACCATCTGTTTGTGAACCATCTGATTATGAACCTTCTAATTATGAGCCTTTGATATGAATTTCTGATTATGAACTTATGTTATGGAACTCTGATATGAACCTTTGACTTCTGAACCTTTGATATGAGCCCTTATGATATGATTATGCTTTGACCCTTCAGTTTGATACCCGAGCCAAATATGTTTCCTAGTCATTGAGGTACCATGACCATGTCATTGATGCACCAATGGCATGACTCCAGTGTGTACGAGTGATGTTACACATTGTCCCCTTTCTGTTATATGATTATGAGCTCAAGATATATGTTTGGCCACTATGTTTCTGCGGGGGCGTATGGATGCATCCTAGATATGTTTTGATATGATATGATATGATTTATATGGTGAATGATGTCGTGTGCAATACGCGTCTTCTTGGTTACCGAGGTCTCCCCTCCTATTATATATGGTATTCCGAGGTCACCCCTCCGAATACAATGGTTAATTATGATATGATATGATATGATATGTTCCGGGCTCGTGGTAGATTTCTAACAACCCTTACACTTTTGATATACCTATATTGTACCATTTGTATTCCCCAATGCACCATATTCTGTATTAATTATTCATTACTCAGCACCCTTATGTGACTCACTCTACTACCAAGATATATATTCCATTGCTTTGATCTGTCACACTTTTATTCCGTTACTTCAGACTATCGTTCCATTCACGTACCGGGTTATTATATGATTATTGAATTTGATTGTGCTTTTACATGTTTATGTGACTACCGTTTACCGCTACGATGTTATTAATACGCAATTATATGATTCACCTGTTGTCATCTGATTATATGTTACCTCACTTTTATGTGACCCTCTGATTGTCCGGTGACCATGTTATTGTGCTATCGATTGTTGATCTGTTTATATTGTGTACTTCTTTCGGTTAATCTCGTGGACTATGACTATCCGTTAGTATCCTTATCTGCTTATTTGACCTGCCATGCTTACAATTCTGTTTATGCTACTGTTGGATTGGATAAATGGTTCAACTTATGTTTTCCGGCTTATTAACTTGTTTAGTTGCCCTGCTATGTCCTTAATTCATTCAATTATAAGGTTCGTACTGTATTCCTACTTGTTACGTGTGACTACCATGTTTTGACTGTTGCTAGTACTTCCGCTGTTATGATACTGGCTATGTTTTCAACTGAGGATTTTTGACATGTGTGATTGCCATGCTCACTTACTAATTATTTGCTTCCTCTTGCTTTTAGATTTCTGTTTGACTTGTATGTCTTCTGATTTCCTGAATTTATTGTATGCCATATATATGTTGTGTGGCTACGGCGTCTGCTGTGCTTGCTTATGTTACAGTACTTGTATGCCTGGTTTGTATGTGCTTATATTTATGTCATCGATGCTTTGCTTGCTTTGTTTTTTTTCTTCTCTGTTATCTGTTCTTTCTGGACATCTATATAATTGGGTTCTGCAGGATCCTCATTGTCCCTTTGTTCTCATTTCGCTACGACCTCGTTATCAGTTTCCTTATTTCATTTTGTATTTATGATTTTATTTAGCTTTCGTTTTGTTATATCTGTTCACTGGGCTTTTTAAGCTCAGCCGCATTTCTTTTCCTGCGGCAGGTTTTAGGTTGGAAGATGAGCTTCGATGGGCTGAGAGTTGGATTATCTTAGTGGATCAACCCTAGTTACCTTATTATTTTGGACTTATTTTGAAGAGCTTTTGTTTTGAGATTCCATTCCGTGTTGGATATTGTATTTTCCTTGTCAGTCAATTTTTTATATGATTTGATACTTCATTTTCTAAGGTTTCCGTTTGTAAAATTTTATTTCATGTTCTGATATGACACCAGATTGTGACACTTCTACCCTTGTCGGGTTGGGGTGTTACAGCTTATGTCAGGTTTTGCCAGTTACGGCGTAACTCCCTCAAAGAGTTACGACGTAACCTTCCTCTGCTTTACTTCTTTTATTTTAAAACACAATAACCTTGTATTAGTATTTTAAATGAACTTTGTGGGTGTGTTCCCTGTAAACCCTCACGAGACTTCGCTCGTCCACTTGGGACACCAAGTGGTTTAAAAGGCTTGTTGCATTTGCTAAATGCAACCGTGATTCCTACGAAAGTGAGTTAGGTTTGTTTTTAGTTTTCATTTTTTCTTTTTAGAATTATGCTTGTCGATAGTGTGATTTCAGGGATTGAAGTTTGTTCATGATGCTTATACGAAGGCACGTCTCTTTTTCGTGGGCCTTCTTTCTTTGTGGAGCAAATTTCAGGGAAGTTCTCGATTTAATTCTACTTTTCTCTTCACCTTTATTTAATGCTTAGTACAAAAGGGACTTTGTACAATTCAAGTGGGGGGACGGGAGTAGAATTATCTCTTGAACATTTTTTGCCCTCGTTTTTCTAGTTTATTTTGAAAAATTATGCCATTTTTAAAATTTTGACATGTTTTTCTTAACCTAACTAGATTAGACCTTAGCCGAGCACATACAACCTTTGATATTATATGGTGAGATTAGCCTTACCCGTTTCCAATATTTTACTCCAAATCCACCAAATTATGAGTGTGCCGGTAGCTTGTAAACTTTAGAACTTGGCCTTTGTATCATTTCGAGACCATAGACGAGGTATGTTGAGTTAGCTCGATGTATTTGGACTTTTCAGTTTTAGAATACAATATTATAGGATATCATCCAAATAGCCTACCATTGTGTGTCTACCGATTAGTCACCTCGACTTCTCGACCCCTATGTGAAACCCTTTTGTTGCACTCACCTTTAATGCAAGATACCCCTAGATACACCCATCTGAGCCATTCCTTTCATTTTGTTAACCCAATATATTGTTTCGATACACCTATACACCTTAGCCTACCATGTAGTCTTTATTTGTGATTGGAAAGTCATCATTTGCCTAAGTTCAAGGTTCAAGTGGAAAGGTTCGGAAATCACGCTTTCATTGACGACATATTCCTGAAGATCATTGAAGACCCCCCAAATTCCCATTGTTCATCTCAAGTGGGGGGATATTATGTTTAGTTATTATTGTTATGTTGAAAAAAAAAGTGATTCAAAAAAAAAAGAAGAAGAAGTTGTTATGTTGTTTAGTTATTGTAAAGTGCGATGTTATAAGCACTATGTTATGAGCTTTATAGATTTAGTATCGAGGAGGCCACCTCCGTCACATTCGAAGATTGGAGTTGGTAATCATGCCAACAGTTGGAGAAAAGGTAGTGTGCCCACCACCACGTCCTCTAATGACACATCTATCTAGTATTTCATGATCCGGTTTCTTGACTTCAAAGCTTGAACTTTGGGCGGACGGTAAGTGGTGATGACTTGGTTATAAATTTAGACTACCTGCTTGTTTTTTTATTTTACACCATTTATATATCACATGTCTTATCCTACCCTTTAGTCATGAAGAATGTCTAGGTGATGCATCAAGCAATCTTTGGTGTCTTGGCCATGGATTTGGTCATGTATCATTGATTTTGTCCACTTCGCCGTGACATGTTAGTAATGACGAGTCACCCCTTAACCTTTGTCGTGTCTACCCATATTGCCTTCGAGAATTGTGTGGGAAACTAGAAGGGGGGGTTGAATAGTTTTGCCGATTTTAAGTGAGTTTCAAAAACTTTAGATTCGATATTATGTGAAATCGTATGGATGTTGAGAAAGTATAGATCTAATGATAAAGCAAGTAAATAAAGTAAAGTAAGGGATAGAAATGACACAACCGATTTATAGTGGTTCGGCTACAAGGACACCTTCCTTGCCCTACTCCACTCCCCGAGTCACCTACTCGAGAGTTCAAGCACTATGTCAACAAACTCCTTCAACTTGGCGGAGAAGCCTTCACAATGTTGCTTACACCTTTTTCCGGTACAAAGCTAAATACCGAGTCCGTAACACGGTGGACCAAACCAACACGACTATTACACAACAAATATGTGAAATATCAAAGACAAGATCTTCGCTACAGAAATCTTGCGGAGGAACAAATCAATCAAGGACCCCTTGCTTGGATGACTTGTAGAATGCTCGTGATCTCGCCTTAGAGAAGGACCTATATGAGAATCACTAAAGAAAGAAAGAAAGAAGTACTCTCTAGATCAAGTGATCTTTTGTTAGAAGAGAATGAGAGTATATGAGAGAATTAGTAAGAAGAGGGTGAGTTAGAATGAAGAAATGGCTCTCTATTTATAGGCAAAATCTGCCACTGTTCCTCGGATCCCACGGATCCCTCCCACAAGGGATCCGTCTAGTGTAATCCTAGGGATCCGTGGACGCTCCTCTTTGCCCATGGGTTTTTTGGTTATGGGTCATGGGTCATGGGTTATGGGTTGGTCCATGGGTATTCTTTTAGATTCAATGTATCTAATGAGTACAATGTATCTAGTCTTGTGGGTATGGGTCAATACCATGGGTTATGGATATGATCCATGGGTTGTGATTTTTACCCATCCTAATAAACTATTACAACAAATGATTAATTACAACATTTTTGTATTAGATGGCTATATGTAAATGCTTTACAAAAATAACATGTATCCTTATAATTGTACTTAAGATAACATTATATTTGTTATCAACAAAACACAAAGAGATCGCAAAATATTAATAAACATTTTTACGGTTTATTTGTATTAACAATCTCCCCCTTTTTGTTGATGACAAAACATAATGTTATGATGAGTAAAACTTAAGAATAGATGTATGTTTTTGAAAGCCCCTAAGTTTTACTTCTTCTCCCCCTTTTTGTCGAAACAAAAAGTTAACCCATCGAAGAAATAAAAGTGTGGAAAAAAAATGGTCCATGTATCGCTTACTCCCCCTTGACGGTAGCTCCCCCTAGTTTGGGGCGTCAAGTGAAGAAAAATAAAAATCCTACAAAGAGAAATGTTAGTAACATGCTTAGGTAATCTTGTGATTGACGAGAATCAAGATTGTGAGCCAAGGTATGTAAACAAGGCCTTGTAATAAAACAACAAAGTGTAGTGGTATTTATGCCACATACAAGCATGTAAAAATAAGAACAATACTTGTTCTTGAAAATGACTAAAAAAAAAGTACTAAAAATAGAAAATAGTAATAATGATTCCTTCCATGCTTGCATAAGGTTATGGATGGAGGTTTTGATGAGTAATGGTATTGATGCGATCAAGGATGAGGTTGTGTATGAATCGCTTTTTTTCCCTAACTTCTATTTCAATTTCCCTAGTGGATTGACAATGTTCACAATGTAAGTGATGCGGGTAATGAATGCGGAAGTTTTTCGGGTTGTTTTGATTTGTGAGTTGCGGAATATGTGGTGGAAAAATAGGAAAATACGGATCAAAGTCCGGAATGGTTGGAAGTGGTGGTAGAAAAGAACCTAGATGTTCTTGTAGTTTAATGGGAGCTAAGGGTGGTGATGTTTCAAGATCATTGAATATTGTGTTTGGAGAAGTGGGAGGTGTCAAAAAGGCTATTTCTTTTTGTTTTGGTTGTTGAGATCTTGTTGGAGTCTTAAGGAGTTCCAAAAGAGTAACTTTAGGTGATGAAGTTGGTGTACTTGTTGGTGATGAAGGAGGTGCTATAATGGAAGCATCTTGTGGTAAGTTATTTGATGGTGATGAGCCATTTGATGATGGTTTTGCTAAGCAACAAGATTGGATGCTAATCCGTGCGGATATCCTAGAGTTTGATTGTGGTATTTTGGAAGGTGGTAGTACAAAAGTTTGGGTTTCATGAGGAGGATTATTTGTACTAGGTGATTCATCTAAGTTGTAAGAGCTTGTGAATGACATGGTGTTGTTTGTTTGTGAAGATGAGATGAATTATGCAAGCATTTTGGGAGTTCTATATATAGAGAAACAATGCATTATAATGAATGCTTGACCCAAAATGTGGATTAAAATCTAATGATTAGATATGAATTTAAGGCATGTGATCATGAGAACACAAACATTAAAGAACATACTATAAAAAATGAAAAGATATTGGAGTTTTCATCCAAAGTGAGAAAAATAGAAGATAAAAACAGCTTCTGTCTCACGGATCCCACGGATCCTTCCCTTGAGGGATCCGTCCCAAAGATTAAGGCCGGATCCGTGGCAGTGATTCAGGCAGCAAAAAATTTTCCTTTTGGAAACATTTTTGCCTAGTGTGTGCCTATATGCAAAATATTTGGAGTTGCGTTTATCTCGACTCCTAAGAAGAAAGAAAAAAAATAGACTAGAAGTGAAAAAGCATACTATTATGTGAGATAACCCGAAAACACATAGTTAGTACTTGAGTACATAAATCAGTGCTAACAATGCTCCTAATTCATTGTGGCTTAAATGAATGTACCCGAAAACACATATTAGTTATGTGTCCCCTTTAGCATTCAAAAGACATGAGATGCAATGAAAACGGGTTTTTACTTTGTATTAATAATGAAAAAGCGATTTGTCCTAATCGTGAGAAATTGCCTTTTTGAAATTGATACGGGAAGAGGTATCATTTTTAGAAAACGTTTCCAAAAGAGGTTTCTATGTGTGAATAAAAATCGTTTTATCCTTTGAAAAGAAGATGTGTATGTAATTATGTGTTTGCAACTTGTACTTATTTTTGAAAGAAAATAAGAAAAACTATAAGTAAAAACTTATCTTGGGTTTTGAAAATTCCCGTATTGTTTGTGAGTTGTGCGTGAAATAGAGATCCTAGACTCAGAAAGAAGAAGGCTAGTGTTTACATACCTTGTAGAGTAAAAAAAATGGATTACGACATTTGTTTCATGAGACCAAGACCAAGACGAAGTAGGTTGAATTGTTCCCGCTTCAACGGTTTGGTGAGGACGTCGGCTATGTTGACTTCGGACGCTACCTTCTCAATAGAGATGTTCCCCTTTTGAACATTGTCTCTTAAGAAGTAATGACGAATCTCTATATGCTTTGTGCGAGAATGTAATACCCGGATTCTTGCTTAAATCTATGGCACCTTTGTTGTCACATAGGATGGCTATGTCACTTAGATGAATATCGTAGTCAACTAACGCTTGTTTCATCCATAGTGCTTGTTGGCATGCTTTGCCGGCGGAGACGTATTCGGCTTCGTTTGTTGATATTGCTAATGCCGTTTGTTTCTTTGAAAACCAAGACGTTAAACAACATCCCATAAAAGTACATACCCCACTTGTACTTTTTCGGTCAACATAATCACCTGCATGGTCAGAATCTGCATATACAATTGTTTCTACTCCTATGCCCTTAGGATACCATAATCCTAATTGTGTTGTACCCTTAATATATCTAAATATTCTTTTTACGGCTTCTAGGTGTGATGTTTTAGGGTCTTCTTGAAACCTAGCACATAAGCAAACACTAAACATGATATCCGGCCTACTAGCCGTGAGGTAGAGAAGACTACCAATCATGCCATGATATTTAGTATTATCGACGGATTCACCGTCTTCATCTTTTGTGAGTTTGATGTCGGATGACATTGGTGTCCTAACTGGTTTTGACTCTTCTAGACCGAATTTCTTTAACATCTCTTTTATGTATTAAATTGATTAAAGAAGATATCATCTTCTACTTGTTTGATTTGTAGACCAAGAAAGAAACTAAGTTCTCCCATCATACTCATCTCGAACTCGTCATGCATGATTTTAGAGAAATCATCACACATGTCTTGACAAGTGGATCCGAATATAATATCATCTACACATATTTGAACTATGATTATATGTGACTCTCTTTTCTTTGTAAAAAGTGTGTTGTCAACTAACCCCATGGTATAGTTGTGTTTGATTAAGAATGACTTGAGTCTATCATACCAAGCTTTTGGAGCTTGTTTAAGACCGTAAAGGGCTTTCTTTAACTTATACACATGTTTAGGTTTTTCAAAATCGATGAAGCCCGGAGGTTGAGCTACATATACTTCTTCATTAATAAAACCATTTAGAAAATCACTTTTGACATCCATTTGATAAAGCTTTAGATCATTAGCACAAGCATACGCAAGAAGTATTCTTATAGACTCTAATCTAGCCACGGGGGCATAGGTCTCATCAAAGTCTATTCCTTCTTGTTGGTTATACCCTTGGAAAACGAGTCTAGCCTTGTTTCTAGACACTACTCCGTTTGCATCTAATTTGTTTTTATAAACCCATTTGGTTCATATTATGGTTTGATTACTAGGTGAAGGGACAAGTATCCAAACATCATTAGAAACAAATTGATTTAATTCTTCTTGCATAGCCATTACCCAAATTTCATCTTTTATGGCTTCTTGTGTATTCTTAGGTTCTATGGTTGAAACAAAACAAAATAAGCTACTTTGATTTTGAACTTGAGACCTTAATGTTCTTTCGTTTAACTTTCCTATGACTTTATCTATGGGGTGATCTTTGGACTCTTTAATATTTATGACTTCATCATTTAAAGGTTCTTCTTCTTCATTTATCTTTTTCTTTATTACTATAGCTTCACTTTCTACAATCTCGTCGTCGACAAGAGGTGGAGAGGGTTTGGGTGGACTTTCATCAAATTTTACATTTAATGACTCTTCTACCTTCATTGTTTCTTTATTTAATATGACGTAAGCTTTGCTATTTGGAGAGTACCTAGAAAGATACCTTCAGTTGATTTAGGATCAAATTTTGTAAGGTAATCTTTAGTGTTAAGAAGAAAACATTTGCTACCAAAGACTCTAAAGTGATCTAACGTAGGCTTTTTGCCTCGGAGTAACTCGTATGGAGTTTTACCTAAGATTGGTCTAATTAATACTCGATTGAGTATGTACATTGAAGTATCAATGGCATTGCACCAAAACGTTTGAGGTATTGATTGCTCATTAAGCATGGTGCGACTCATTTCTTGTAGGGTTCTATTCTTTCTTTCAACTACCCCATTCGATTGTGGAGTGCGGGGAGCCGAGAAGTTGTGAGTAATACCACTAGCGTCACAAAAGGCTCCAAATTGCACTTCATTATCGAACTCCCTACCATGATCCGTTCTAATAGACACTATAGGACTTCCTAGTTGTCTTTGGATTTTCTTGCTTAATATTTCAAAATAATTAAACATTTCCGTTTTTTTCTTTAAGAATTTTGTCCATGTGTACCTAGAGTAATCATCCACTATGACCAAAGTGTAGTAGTTGCCTCCATAACTTTGGATAGCGGATGGACCAAATAAATCCATGTGTAGTAATTCTAGACACTTAGTTGTAGACACCATGTTTTTAGCTTTATGACTAGAGTGAACTTGTTTTCCTACATTACAAGCATCACAAAAGTGATGTTCATATTTTAACTTAGGTAGATCTCTTACTAGATCTTTGGATGATAGCGATTGAAGAAGTCGCATATTGGCATGACCCAATCTTCGATGCCATAAGGTCGAAGTATCATCCATAGAGGTAAGACATAGTTTGTCTTTAGGTTTATTACCGATTTTAATGACATAGACTCCATGTTTCCTAATTCCTCTTCCTATGGTTATGCCATTTTTAATATCTTACTACGGTTTGGTAAAAAGTACATTGCACTTTTATCACATATTTGTCCTATACTTAAGAGATTAAAGTTTAGGTTTTCTACATGACACACATCGTTAATGGTTAGAGATTTGTTAGAAATCGTACCTTTACCGATGATTTTACTTTTGCTATTTCCAAACACCACATTACCTCCATTGAAGGATTCATATGTGGAGAATAGATCTTTATTGCCGGTCATGTGCCTTGTGCACCCGTTATCCTTGACCCATTCATCCGGGTCTAGGTCGACCTTTAAGCACACCTAAGAAAACAATTAACTCAAAAGTTTGGTCCCCATTTGTTCATGGGTCCATTTGTATTAAACATTCCATTCATGTTAGACATGTATGGATAAGGTGAATATGCATTCCATGGTGCAAAGCTTTGAAAAGGAAATCCATTTTGCATATTTGGGTTCCATCCCATTTGATGGTTACTTCTCGGGTAAACATTATTAGGTCTCCTAGATGGGTTAGGTTTTGAAAAAGATGGAACCTTGTTTCTTGCAAAAATGGGATTATATTTTGGAGGTGGTTGTCTAGTGGTAAAATGAGTTGGTTTCTTCTTATTAATGATAACAAAATCAGTTCTAGATGAAGAAGCTATGTTATTACCACCGCTTTGCTTACAGACCACGGATCCCCTAGGTACATTACACTAGCCGTTCCCTTTTTATGGGATCCGTGGGATCCGCCACAACAATGGCTTGTTTTTCTAGTGCCTTAACAAATTGTGTTTCTTTGTTTTCACTAGTTGATGGATCAAGTTGTTGAATACCTAAACCTTTTTGGTTGTTTCCGGTTTTAACACTATCTAAAATCATATCTAAAGTATTCGTACTCATTCTCGCAATTTTAGAATCTATTTGATCAACTAGTGTTTGAAGTTGAACGCAAAGTTCACATTCACCACTTGCTATTTTGCCCTTTTCTAGACGTTTTAATTTTGCTTTTAATTATATGATTTCTTTATCTAAACGTTGGTTTTGACTTTTTAAAAGCTTGTTTTTGTTAATTAGTTTAAAGCTAATGTTGCACAGTTTGTCGTATTCATTATGCAATGAGTCATCGTCTAGTGATGAGCTACTATAGTATTCGTGACATACCTCGTCATTTGCCATGAGACAAATTTCTTCGTCCTCCTCCGCCGCCTCATTCCCCACGTGCCGCTCATGAACGCCTTTTGATCATACCGTTTGGGACACTTACTAATAAAGTGGTTTGGGTCCCCACATTTAAAGCAAGAACGATCATCCCTTGGCTTCTCGTCCTCTTTGCTTTTCCGGAATCCTTTCTTGTCGTCATACGGTTTTTTGACGTATCTTCCCTTCCTTCTAAAGAACTTTTTAAAGTCCCTTACCGCCATAGCATACTCCTCGTCGTCACTATCCGAAGAGGAGTTCTCTTCATCGCTTGAATCCTTTTTTGCTTTAAGGGCAAGAGATTTGTGTTTCTCTTTCACCTTTGAGGCTTCGGAATCTTTAGCAAGAACAAGCTCGTAGACTTTTAAGTTGCCTATGAGTTCATCAAGGGTGAGGATTGTCAAATCTTTTGACTCTTCGATAGCCGTCACCTTGGATCTCCACTTGGATGGAAGTGCCCTTAGATATCTCCTAACATGGTTACGGCTAGAAAAAGATTCATCAAGTGCTTGTAAAGATGTAATAATAGTGTAAAGATGTAATAATAGTATTAAAATTAGCAAATGAATGATCTATAGTTTCCTCATCCGATATTGAAAATTGTTCATATTGTTGAACAAATAAATCAATTTTATTATTTTTAACTTGTTGATTACCTTGATGAGTGATTCGTTGAGGTTTAGGGGTGTGCGTGTATGGATAAAACCACAATATCGATATCAAAAATAACCACAAGGAATGATTTAAAATCCCTTTAGGAAAAAGGATAATGAATTAAAACCCGTGAGTGATAGTGATACTGGATTAGGAAATCGAGTCGCTTTCCCAACGAGGTGTGAATGGGCAACGCCAAGTTATTAGTTCGTTATTAAAATGCTCGATGTTTTGGATTTTTGATTTTATAAAAACTACGGGAAATGGGAAAGCAATTAAGGGAAATTACACTACGGGGAATCCTAAATACGCGATTTAAACTAAAACGTATTAAATGAAACGTAAATAAAATGCAACTACGTCTAAACTAAATCCTAAAAATGATTTAAAAATACTATCTAACTAAAAATGATATTTGAAAATTAATTAAGAATTAAAACTAATTTTTATGATTTTTCTGGAATTTATTTGAATTAAAAACTAATTTTAAACTAATTTAAATGCTAAAAATTACAAATTAAACTAGGAAAATTATGGAAAAATATTTTTTTTTTTGCTTTTTATAATTTTCTTAATCTAGGAAAATTGAAAACTTATTTTTTTGAAGCTTTTCTGATTTAATTGTATTAAATGCTATTTAAAAAGTCCTAAAAAGAGATTTTAAATAAGAAAAATAGCAAACAGTGATAAAAAATTATGAAAATTTCAGGAAAATTCTAAAATATTATTGGAAATCTAGGAAAAATGAATAAATATATTTTGGAACACTGAAAATGAGAGCTATAGTGAAACTGCTTAATTATAAGCTACTTAAAATAAGCTACAAGCTATATTTAAAAACCAGAAGCTACTAGGATCTAAATTAAGCTAAAACTGAGTGAAATCAACTTAAAAAAACTGAGCTATACCACAGAATATCAAGCAACAAGCTTATGAGTGCCAAATCAAATAAGTGCAAATCAGTCCTGAGGTGCTTAATTCAAGCTTAAAAATAAGCTATCTATTCTACTTGGAACTCAACACCAAATATCAGATCCTCTAAAGGACCTAGCTAAGAACAGTTAAACCAAATTTCAGGTCCTAACTATCTAGAATGAGCCCTGTGCAAGGCCTGCAAGTTGGTTGTTTCACACTCAGTGACTGCTGAGTGTGAACAGGGGAAAAGCCAGCTTAATGCACATCTGATTTAGACCTTAAGAAAGCTTCCAAAAATTCCACAAAATTCACTTTTCAAAGATAGACCAGCTGAACTAGCAAATCCCAAAATTTCAATAGAATAGGATCAGAAGTGAAGCTATGAAAAATCCGCAAAGTTTTGTAAAAATCTGTTTATGCAACTTTTGACTTTTGAGACAGTTTTGAAATTTTGACTAAAATGAGTTTTGATTTCAAATTGTGAGTGATAATGATGATATAAGCTAAACTAAAGTTATATCAAGCTAATACACTAAATTCTAAACCTAAATCAATCTTGTGATTATTAATATCTTAACTGATTCCTTGATTGAAGCGGGTTTAAAGTGATTTTGACTATCTCTATTCTAAGATGCAAAATTATGAACCTAAAGACTCTAAAAGACCTACTAGGAACTACTGCAATTCAACTTAAACACTTCACTAACCTCTAGCTCAGATCAGCAAAGAGATCCAAACACTACTTATGAACCTGTTTTGCTACTATTCTACTTAAATGATTATCTAGCTTATGCTAACACTGAAACTGAATCAATATAACCTATTAACAGTTTAATTAACAGATAAAAGCTAATTCTACCCACAGATTCAAACTCAAACAAGTTATGCAACCTATATCAGTTTATAGAGAAAGAGAAACATAACTCACAAGTAGTCCAGCTTATTTGAAGCTTAATTCAGAACCAAACACCACTATTCTAACCAAATCCAATCCAAATCTAACTCTGCATCAACCCAAATCCAAAGCTATACCCATATTAAACTAAAGTTGACTTCTGTTGACTGTATTGAAGATTTGAGTGAATTTTGAGATTGAATGAAGTAAAAGCTCACTAGAAGCTATACAAAGCTTAAATGAACCTTATGAAACAGTAGCTATATCTTGTAACAGGCTAATAATGAGCTTAAGAGTATTTTTTTATTTTTCAAATATTTTTTTCTGATTTATTTATTTATTTTTGAGTTAATGAAGAAATAAGCTGAAAAACAATTTTGGAATAACGAAATAAGCTTTAAACAATAGTAATAAGCAAAGTAAAATCATAAACAACTAATCAATTACTTGAGAATTAAAACTAAATTTTATTAATAAGAACTTGAAATACAAAGAGTGCAATACAAAAACTGAATGTAAATAATTAAAACTTAATACAAAATACTTTTAAGCTACTGAAAATGAAGAGTAAAGGAAAGATAAGATGCTCCAACTCGTGAATGAAGGGGTCTTTATATACTTGAGCTCAAGGTTTTGGAAGGATCTGGAAGTTGCATTTGTGCTTTCTCACGTTCATTTTAGTCCCTTGGATCATTTTACACCTCATCCCAGCAATCATAGCCATTGGATCGTTGTTTCCACGTAGTATCCTCCAATCAGAGCTCAGCGTTTGAGGTATGTGACACACGGATTTCCAAGCTGGCATCCGTGTCGTCGATATTGTGTCGATGGAAGTACAAAAGTACCCTTAATTGCCAATTTGGTTAATTGGAGCTGGGGTAATTTAGGGTTCATCTGGGTGGGTAAATTGGGGCAAATTTGGGCGCGTTGGTTTTTTTTTTATTGTATTTTGTTTTTGTTGACTGAATTTGAGGGTGGGTTTGACCGGGTAAAAGGTGGGTAAACCGGGTTTGGTTTAGACCGGGTATTGGGTGGTGGATATTGGACCGTGGGTTGGTTTTATTATTTGGGCCAAGGTTTATTGGATTGGACTTAGGATGAAAAATGGACTCAAAGTGTTTTATAAGGACCAAAAGTGTAAAAACTGGAAATACAGGGACCATAAGTGCAAATCTAAAAATGTAATCCAAGGGTCATTTTTGCCAATCTTCAATAATCCCGGGACTGAATTTGCAACTTTTGAATTTCGAGGGTATTTCGCCAAGTCTTTGAAAGTTAAGTTTTCACTGACAATTCCAAACTTGATCGTATCTTCCAAAAATCATCCTCGAGAATAAAATCTTCAAAAGTGCATAATTCGACCTTCCGGATCGCCTTTAGCTCTCTTAATCTCTCGTGCTCGGTTTTCGTCTTTTGGCTTTTTTGCGTGTTTTATCATCATCAACTGCACAAGCATAAACTAAAGAAAACAACAAATATTAGCAATAAACGGCTCTTTCTTGGTTATTTTGGGTCAGAATTGATAAAGAAAAGATATGTGTTTAAGCACATATCAAAATACCTCAGACGAGACCATTGCTTGTCCCCACGCGCAATGCAATCAACTCAAGCTTCTAAAACCAAGGATTTCAATCTCTTTCTACTAAACCTATGAAAAGTAGCAAAGGTTCCTCAAAAGAGATTAAGAAAGCCTTAATTATAAAAATGCCCCGTTTACCTTTTAATTCACATGTAGATATTATGATTAAGTACTTTCTGATTATGAGTGACGGTTTGTTGAACTTTCATGTCGATCAATAACTCCAACATTTTTCAATCAACACGTTAGGATCACGGAGTAGGAAACACAACACAGCGTGAAGTGACCATCCGGATAGAATACATCGTCCCTGATTTTTCACAGGTCCCCAAACTAAGCGTAAAATCGAAATCATTGTTAAATATGACTCTAGATGCTAACACTACCCATGGAAGTTACTTGTGTAATTACCTTTTGCTCCCATTTTCCTATTTTCCTCTAGATTTTTTTATTTTTGTGAGGAATGAATTTCTTCAAGTTCTCATTTCGATAACTTTTATTCCGATAAAGATATGAAGCTAAGTCGATAATTAGTTATCCATCTTCCCTCGAAAACCGTTGCACACAAGAATGAGGTCCACATCAAGGTCCTAATTTCGCATCGATTTAGGAGATATCTCCGATTCAAAGTTTGGCTTAACACTTATTTCAAAGACATTTGCATTTTTGCAATTTAAGCCCTTGGTCTTTTCAACCACTAACTCAACGGGATTACCGTTTTATCAGGAGTCTTATTATGACTTTGGATTTTCCTCTGCCTTTTTGGAAGTCTATGACAACTTTTATGGCTTTGGATTTTTCAACTTTAATACATTTGGGCTTTATTTCATGTTAATTTTTGTGCCAAACTCCGAATCCTACGGCTTTAATAACAATAGAAACAATAGCGGCAAACTATCGAGAATCAGGTTGTCTATTACACAAGAACAGCAAGACTCGATGTGTACCCAACTCTCATAGGCAAGGATTCTCTAAAGAAGATAAAGAACTAACTATCGCCAAAAACCTCGACATCTCTAATTATTATTTGACAGATATAGGGTGAAACAATTTTGTGGGAACAAAAAGCCATAAGTACCTTCGATGGGCTCTAAAGAGAACCAACTACTCCACGCTTAGCATCTAAACTCATAAGTAACTCTATCATTCCTCGATTTCCGCAAATTTAAAATCCCAAATAATGAGATCCGCGGATGCTTAGCCGATAATTTTTAGATTATCTATGGTTAAGGGAACAAGCTAGGGCTCAACACTTCCTCCAAGTCGAATTCTATTCCTACTCTCACCAAATGAAAGTCAACAAGGTGTCAAAACATATATTAACTTAGCAAATGCTTGGTAAAATAATCTCAAGTCTCGCATTTTTAAAGTCACTTATTAGAAACTAGCAAATTCTTGTTTAAGCTTCACATATTTAAAATCACTTAGGAGACTTGCAAATTCTTGGCCTTGTGAGCTAGAATTGCATTTTATAGCCTCTTGTCTAAGCAATTAGCAAAGGCTATTTCAAGAAAAAACACATATTTAAAGTAACTTCTAAGAGACTAGCAAGAACTTTTCGATCATAAAACTAATAAAAGCTTACAAAATTTTTTAAATTTTCTCATTTTTGCACAATTTTTTAAGGAAAAGCGGGTTATGAGAGTATACGACAAAAACAAGCAAGTCGCGTCAAATCAAATCGAAGATTACCCTACCCCCGAACTAAAGCGAAACATTGTCCTCAATGTTTAAAGGTAAGGGTATCAATGAAAATCTAAAATCCGTTTATTAAGTATGCTAGAAGATAAACGTTAGTCGATAAGATTTGGATATCGTTTCCATGCGATCGAACATGAAACTCGAGTGGAGAAAAGACAAACTTCGAGCACGAATCTTCATATCGGGAAAATCCTAGACAAAACATCACAAACAACCAAACAAGAGAAATCGAAGAGGCTAACCCCTTCACGCCACTTATTAGAAAATAGAAAGAAGATAGAGATAAGCATGGGGTGCCTCCACGGCGCCATCTGTTTTTCTTCACCGAGTCGCTAGCCCGACTCGCCCCCGGTCATTTGTCCTTGGGGAAGAAAGTGGTAGAGATACCGTGGTCAAAACGGTGTCCTCATTCCGAAAGAATGAGACCGGGCGGGATGGGTGGAGAAGAAAGTGTCGGGCCGCAGCACACAAGGTATATCATGAAAGAATGATCCATCATCCTGGCGGTTTTAGTGGGGACGAAGGGATGACGGATCACAATGAGAATACTCCAAGAAAGACGGGAGCTCATGGTAAGGCATCAAATGTATAGGCTCAACAACGAAGGCATCCATCGGAGGATCCTTATCTCGAAAAATGTTTTCAACAAAGAACTCATCAATGCATATCCCGGGTTTAAAGATTTTGTCTTCACATGCGGGCTCAACGGGATACATGATGGTGGACTCATCAGAGGAAGGAGAGTCAAGAAAACCATCTAGAACAACCATATCCCCCTCGGGGTCATGCACAACATCCTCAATACCCGGTGGTATTGGGTCATCAAAAGAATCTTCAATAATCGGGTCATTCGCCGGAGTATCGGAAATCTCATTCAAAACTTTGCTCAAATCAACCTCGAAGTAGAATCGCTCAAGAATCGGAGGATAAACATCGACAATAGTGGGACTGCCAGTAATCTCTTCATCAAATCGAAAGTCTCAAGCTCAGGTAAGAAGTCGCTATCTTTAACGGAGATAGGAGGCGAACTTGAATTATCGTTGAGGGCTTCAATCTTGGAAATGAGAAGATGTACATTTAACAATGTTTCGTAGAGCTTCATCCTCGATCTGAATATCATCGGGCTCAATCTCTTCATCTTCTGGCATGAAATCATTTACTTCTTCTATGTGAACGGGCTCAGAAGGTAAATCGTCGACAAAGTCGATGTCTCCATAAGACTCATTATCGGAATCGGAGAACATCTCAACATGACCGCTCGAGATAACAAGAGAAGGCTCATCACAAACAACCTCGGACTCCCTTGGGATTGGGATAAGGATCTCAACATTAGACAATTCCGTTTCCGGAATGGTACTAAGATGCTCATCCCCCATTATGAGAGAGTCAACGGGTTCAACAATGTTTGAAGAAATAGAATCATCGACCTCTTCCAAAGGAATCGCCACTTCTCTCAACCGCGAGAGAAGGGGAAGGGTCGGAAATGAAAGGCCGATAATGGGAGTGGGATTGCCACTTTCGAGGAGTATAATCGTCATCGAATCGAATCGTTAAGCGAAAGGTCTCCCAGAACTAATTTTAGCGGCTTGCTCTTGCCAAGTAATTCACCATAAGTTTTAGAGGAGGATCTTCTTTCCGTGGGTAATTTTATCAAGAAGATTCTTAAGATCAATTATTGCTTCCAGAAATTTTAGATTAGACATTAGTGAAGGTTGTGGTTGAACTTCTCGGTATTGTGGAGGTGGGTTATAAGGATAATCATAATTGTTACAAGGAACTTGCTCGTAAACAATCGGATTCACGATCCGACAAACGGAATTAACGGCGACCTCCACAATACTCACAACAGGATGATTGTTGTGACGAATAAGGGTAAGGTTCATAACCAAAGGTTGAGTTGTTAATTTGAGCTTGACATTGAAAACCTTGGTGAGGACCACCACAATACTCACAAGAGTATGTCTCCCTCAGCGTAAATGGAGGTTGGTTAGGGAAATCGTTGTCTCATAGTAAGGATTGTGGTGAAACTTCGGTTCCAGATTTTCCATTGCTACAACCGGACAATTCCCACCATATTCGGGTCCTCTCGCACCATATGCACAAGAGTTGATAAATCAAGAATTATCCGATAAGAGTTAGCGATTTCCACCATTTCCGTGATAGGCTCGGAGTCACTTCGGCTCGAAACATATTCCATTTCCCTCACCGGAGTAGGAATCGAAGGTTCTTCAAGTAAATTCTTCCACCATGCTATTATATCATCATCATTATGAAGAGTACCCTTTTGTTCTAGACGCGTGCATAAAGGCGTGCGAGATCTGGATTTGGATTAATAAAATTACGCATACATTACAAAATCCATCTCGACAATTATTTCCACACCGATCCTAATACATTTCAAACATTGATATTGATTTTCTTCCATACGGCTTTGGCAATGAAGGCAACGACGATAAGAACATATCTCGGGTTGTGGCGGATGGTCAGAAAAACTTTGAGAATCATCGAGAGATTGTTTGTCGGCTAAGTCGCACCAATAGCAAGATTTTTTAGAACCGGGTTGTCCACATTGCTCACATACACATTCTGGATTAAGGAAAACGGGCGGTTAGAAAGTACACGCGATGAGAATAAGCAAGTGCGATCAAATCAAATCGAAGATTACCCTACCCCAGACTAAAACGAAACATTGTCCTCAATGTTTAAAAGCAAGGGTATCAACGAAAATCTAAAAGCCGTTTATTAAGTATGCTAAAAGTTAAACGTTAGTCGATAAGATTAGGATATCGGATTTCCATCAGCATCGATCATGAAACTCGAGTGGAGAAAAGACAAACTTCGAGCACGAGAGTCTTCATATCGAGCAAATCCTAGATAAAAACATCATAAATAGCCAAACACGAGAAATCGAAGAGGCTAACCCCTTCACGTCACTTATTAGAAAATAGAAAAGATAGAAACGCTTTGTTTTGTTATCAGTAGTTAGCTTGACCGCCCAATTCATTTGTCCTTGGGAAGCAAGTGGAAGATAATTTCCTGACTTTCGTTCAAGAGGTTTGGATAGACTTTGAAGCATGAGAAAGTTCCACTCCGATGAGATACCCACGGTCTAAATAGTAAACTTTAAAAGCGGTGATACAAGTCAAAGATGGTATCCTCACCCGCAAGAGGAAGAAGAAGAGAAATCACATTATATGAAAGAAATGGAATAAAGATTTGATAACAATAAGGATCCATTCTTCATCCT
>OU343219.1:72387332-72474368 GCA_910596185.1 Chrysanthemum makinoi | reverse complement strand
AATATGAATTTAGACAAACAATGGGTAAGTAATAGGACTCTAAAACATTATTAATCAAGGTACTTCTAATCATAATTAATGAAACTATAATTAATGTATTAAAGTGATATAGCGGTTAAGATCTATAATTTATGTTACGATAATGCATAAAACGGCTAAAAACAGGTAAGTATTTTGATTTTTGGTTTTTATTTTTTAGGATTTAGTAGAACAATTATATACTAAAAAGTAATTAAAAGTTAAATGAAACGGTTAAGATTTATAATTGTTGTTACCATAATCCATAAAACGGCTAAAAGCAGGTAAGTACTTTGATTTGTGATTTTTATTTTTAGGATTTAGCAGAACAAATATATACTAAAAAGTTTTTAAAAGTTAAATTAAACGGTTAAGAACTATAATTGATGTTACCATAATCTATAAAACGGCTAAAAGGAGGTAACTACTTTCTAACATTTTGTTTTAAATAATATTAATCATGAACATCTTTTATATTTGATATATTATTAACATTTATTATTATTAACATCTTTTACAGGTTGCTACAATAACTCATAATCATTCAATTGAATCAAGTAGCAGAAACTACAACTTAATCCTAGATATATGTAATATTTGGGTCCACTGAAGTGACTTTTTTGCAATCTAAAGCTACAAAAGCAACATATTATGACCAACGATTCAGCCTAACTTCATCTTAAAACATTTATGCTTTTAAGATCCGAATTATAATATTAGTTTTATAGTCACAAACCGCCCACCATGTCTGCCATATATTTGAGAAATAAACGACCAATATTTCATTGACTTGGTGAAGAGACTTACAGTGTCCACATTTCAGAATTTCCGTTTTCCAGGTTCTTTTTATACAACGTCACCCTCGCTCATTTGTTTAAGCTTGTTTACGACCTTATGCTTATATTTCATAATCGTGTCTTATTGGCATCCTGATTGGTTCCTCTCAAATGTCAAGAGTTATATATCCTTTCCGTTGTTTTGTTTGCATTGGAGTATGCGCCGAATGGCCAATCATCGCTATGATTAACATGTTTAAAGGAAACCAGTCAAACAGGTCAAAAGTTGCATGAGGTGTACTATTAAGGCATAAAAAATGTCTTAGATCATTTTATTTGAAAAAAACTCAAAGCACTATTGATGCATTCGAAAAGAATGGCTTCAATCAATGCAACGCGACCCATTTCAACTCATATCAAAAGAACTATACATACTGGCACCTCCAAGTTAAAAGAAAAATGGAGTACTGAGCTTATCTCTCACATTTACTAAAATTGCCTAATCGGATATCAAAAGAAAAGACCAAATAATTTTTAAACAATCAGATATTTCACTAATATCCTCAAGTGGGAAACTAATAAAAATTGGTCTTCAAGGGCACATGGGTCTACCCGCGAGTCTTCATAGCAGTGTAGCATGTGCCGCTAACATCGTGGTTACCAGAGTGTCCTGGTGGAACACAATTGCATCGGTTACAGCATACCATATAGGCTCTGTGGCACCTATCTTCATTTGAATGCAACTCACACCTTAAGCCACAAAGACGAAAAACAACCTGCAACAACATCATTATAGACTATTAGTTACGTAGTATAATTCTTGGAATTCTTTGGTTATTTATGGACCAGAATGATATTACCTTTAATGTCCATTGTTGTGTTTGGTGGCTTGATGAAAGGACCAATGTTGCAGGCATAGCAGGTGTGACCAGGTTGGTATGTGGAAATGTAGGTGGAATGATGCTTGAACATGCTGTGGGGCCAAATGGTGGAGGTGATGAAGGTACAATGAGTGGGTTGGTGGGTGGTGGAGAGACAATAGGTGAAATAAGAGATGTTGGTACATTGGGAATGGTGGGTGGTAGTGAGATCGAGCTTGTGTGGATGGTGTAGGTGCGACGATAGCGTGATGAAACACCAGTGATGGAGCTTGTGTGGATGGTGTAGGTGCGATGGTTGGAGATGAAGCACCAGGTGGTGGAGCTTGTGTGGATGGTGTAGGTGCGATGGTTGGAGATTTAACACACTAGGTGAAGGAGCTTGTGCGGATGGTATAGGTGCGGTGGTTGGAGATGAAACACCAGGTGATGGAGTTGGTGTTGGTGTCACAAGATATGGTAGATTTGTTGGTGGTGGTGCTATGGTCGGAGATGTTGGCGGTGGTGTTCGTGTGGAGATAGTACGGGCTTGCCGTGGAGTGACTATAGGTGCATTTGCACTAGGTGGTTGAGAAATAGGTGAAACCCCCGGTGGTTGAGCTGTGGTGGGACATGATGGTGTTCCTTGAACAATGGTTGGTGGGCTAGCGGGTGGTGGACTATTTGTAGGGATTTCCTGACAAAGGTCACTGATAATCTTATATAACAGACACTATCCCTATTGGAACTATTATTGCAAACTATTATACCAAATATATAGGTAGGCTATCAAATCTTGACCTTCATATGACAATGTTTCAACATTAAAGTTAACTGTAGCGCTTTTTCCTTTGTACAATATGCAACTAAAAGATATTGCACGCAATAAAGTCAGATAAATATCAAAACCTTAAAATTGAAATCATATAATGAAGTAGAAATAACATTAATAGATCAAGAAAGTTAGAAGTACACCACCTACCCTGAACAATATGAATTCTTCTAGATATTTGGTTACCTGCATAAAGAGAAAAAGGAACAAAGTTCATCAATCTCCTATTAACCCACTAATAAATACAAATCAATACTAAATTGAAATAAAACATGATGATGATGGTGATTAAAACAAAATTTTAATAAGAAATTTGCAGTTTCGGTAGCTCATTCAAAATTGATTATATTTAACGATCAAATCCCGTGAATTTCACGGGTCCATCCATCTGATAGTAGAGAACACCATCCCTACAATAACCCACACGATGTTAATATCATAATGAATTATTTTTTAACCTTATGCTTGTATATAGCAAGTAAGATAAGGATAAATATTGACGTTTAGTGTAGCTGTATTATTTCGTGACTAATTATATCATTTTTCCATAACTTGAGTCCGTTCACTTCCATAGTTTCCATATTCATAAGCTTACATACTTGATATCTTTACCATTTAGACCAACATTTTTATACCTTGTACATTAGTACCAGTCTACTCCTGTATGACCCTTTTTAATATCTAGAACTTTAAATAACATAATCATAGTATACTTTATGAATTTATCAATGTCTCATAAAATCTATTCAAAATGTTAATTCTAAAGGATTAGCTACATTCATCTTTCTTAAGGCTTATACCGCGATCATTTTAATTTGCGGTTTACCCGTTTGACTTGCCTTCCAAGTACCACCATTCTTGGTTTTCCTATTTGGTCGCTTTCCGTTAGGGTGTTTTCGCTCCATAGGCATCAAAAAGTACCATTTGTTTTCACAAGAGCGATATTCTGGTTTTGCTGTTGTATCAAGAACCAGATTTCCAATTAATTTTGAAACAAATGATTACTTGTATGAACTCATTGTAAATTTCTAATTAAAATACTCAAGTCATATTATGAGTAAGGTCAACTATGTGAACTGAGGTTGAACATTTGCTATACAAATGGTTGTTGGATTGAATGGATCACAAAGTTGAACTAATATTTGCAATGGCCATAAGATTTATTTTAGTTTTTATGTTTTAGCTTAAAAATATCGAATACTCCATATATTTTTTTGATTGTTGGAAGTAATTAGAACTGCATTAGTACAATTTATTGTAAAATGACTTGATGCATCAACATTCATTGAGTGACACTTTTCTGGATTTCTTATTAATGCATCTTGATAAGTGGATTCGTAGTTTAAGAAATAGTTGGAAAAGCAAAAAGTCTCTTGTAGTATGGATAGCGTGTAGGTGGCTTATGCCCAAGGACATGAAGCATAATGCCATAGGGTGAGGTTCGGCTTCTAATCCGGGCATCATTCCCTTGTTTGGAGGTTTTACGTAAAGGTGTGGCGGGGAGATCAGAGGGTGGGTTACTACATTAGTTTAACTATGTAAGGACAGTGAATTGAGGATGGGTTACCTCCTAAGGGGTGTTTGGCTAACGTTTATTTAAGTGCTCATAATTTTTACAGTAGGAGTGACATATTTCGCGTACATTAGTTTTTAGATTTCTTCGTATAAGGTCTCGAGAGCATTTTTTTTGCGGAATTGTGGTCCTTAAAATCAGACCTCTATACTGAAAATGTGTACAGCAGACTGCTAGTACTTGTGATATGCTCCGTGTCCCATTTAGTTCAAATAGTCATTCCGGATACTGGTTATCTATATCATATAGCTTTTCCTACTCGACTTCCTCTATCAATTACACCTTGTATAATTGAGCTTCAGAATGGAATGCAATCTGTTTTTCAATATCAGAGTGGAGCTATATATATTTTCTTGTTGCAAACATTATATATGAACAAGTTAGTATTCAAAAAGTTCATTTAGTCAATATTGTTGAAATAAAGGTGCATATCTTTTGAATTTTTTTATTTTGAAGATGAGTAGCTAAATTGAAAACATCTTGGTAAAACATAGCAAACAAATTTAAGTCAGATGTGGACTTATTTTCGGGAATGCATGTAGTAAAAATTCATATTGTGTGTGTGATGTTAAGTTTGTGATAATCTTGTCTTTACCATCCATGAATAAGCATTTTTTGCCATAGGTTTTGAATACCAAGAATGAGCGTGCACGTTTATCACTAAATATACAGTAAAACCTGTGTAGTAGTGATTGCATCTAGTTTTCTTATAAATAACATAATATGTGTATTTCCAACTTAGCCTAGTACTAAAAACCTTTTGTGTATTACATGCATTGTGATTGACTGGCTGTCGTTTTCTGTGGTATGCTTAATAGACAAGTAGTGAAATCAGAAAGTGCGACAATTAAGGTATGTAAGTTAATTCTCCCTATGTGAGTACATCAAAATCCATCTATCTGTCTGTCTTATTGTGAATGTTATAATCTCATTTGAAAAGAAGATGTTTAAACCACCTACTCAAGGTTTGGGAAAAGCTGTTTAAAATAAACATTACAACATCAGCAGCAATTCAACATGTGAAATGACCAAAGAGAAGAAAAGAATGTGCAAATCTACTGGTGATTACCTCTGGGAGATATATGCGGAGATGATTGAGCAACGATATGTACTTGGGGCTTCTAGCCTGCAACTTTGAAGCAAATAATCTTGGACTGGTATCACCAAGATTAGCCCCTGATACATGATTCCCATGGTAGTAATCTCGAATTCGATTATGGTTTTCCACAGCTTCAAGAACTGGAACATTGTCTCGCATCAACCAGTCAAACTGATGAACACCTTTACTTCAATAATGGCAGGGGAAATAGGATTTAAAGCAAACCATGAGTGCATTCCTGTATAGGTTTTCTTGTCGGTTATAACGTGGAAAACAATCTTCTATGGAGTTAGAGATGATTGGATGGCAGACGGACTACAACCGGGCCAGAATATTGTCAGTTGTGATAAAATGATAATAGGAATTGTTGGAAAGCACTGGGAGTAATTCCGTGATGGCAACTGCAAAAGTGCATGAGCATTATATGAGTACTCGTCGGTCAACCTCAAAGACAGACAATGGATGCCGTTTGGAATTGAACTTGCTGCAAAGTGTTTGTTCATTAGTTCTTGAAGTTTAGATTCTCTAACTTAACCCCCCCCCCCCTCTCTCAGATCTCTTCATCTGTAAGTTTCATAAAAAAAAAAAAAAAACTCCACTATAAAAATGCAAAATCCATAACAGAATTTACTATATAACCAAAACGTAATGTGCAAAGAACAAAAAGTATAGCTCATATAAGGCACTTGAGTAATGCAATAATAATTTTGATTAACCTAAATAACTACAAGTGGATATATACATGGAAGAATAACCTTCCAAAGTGTAGTATATGGATATCAATATGGCTGGTCTAACGTAACGTTTATTCAGTATGTTATTATTTGAATCTGTTAAGATGTGAGGTATTAACGTAACATTTATTAAGTATGGTTGGTCTAGTTAGTCACATCAAATGCCATATGATTTTATATGGGTTGAATACAATGAGATATGCATTGCCTTTAAAGGTGATAATTGAGTTTGCAAGTGCTAATCAACTTGAGCTTATGGCTTACTGATTTCATATTCCTTAAACTTACTCATGTCGTAACCAATAGAAAACCAAACACTATAATTTGAAATATCCAAATAAGGAGATGAACTAACCTCTTTAGGAGGAACACCAAGAAATATAAATGGTTACCTCGATCGATTCAAGTTCTACCTCAAACAACCAAAGCAAGGTGTCAATATTCATGTATACACCTAAAAGATAATAGAAGTGCATGTGTATTGAGAACTACAACAAACAATAAACGCCATACATGAAGAAAAAGCGTACTTTTAACTCTACGCTCTTGAAAAGATGTACCGGGGGGCACGCCTGGTTGTAAATCCGACTTAGTAGAAAGTTATTCCTTTATTTTGTACTTTTGTCATTAAAAGACTGCAAATAAATAAATAAAATAAGAAGATTATTACGCTATAATTGTGAAAAAATGCCTTGAAATCATACTTATAGCTACATGACTCGGATAGCACTAAACGAATTTATAAAAAAAAAGGATCAGAAAGCATACAAATAACTAAAAGTTCAGACGATTCATACGAATGAGACCATGGTCAGATAAACAGTGGATCACCTAGAATTTTATAAAAAGAATACAATAAGAATGGATACTTAAACGGACATAAATCATGATGCCCATAACCCTTGAACCCTAAGGGCCTTCTGGTGTAAGCTTGGTTACTTCCCCTCTTGTTAAAGCAGCTTGAAAGATATGTCCATTGCTGGGCACCAAACTTTGACATGAAGGATCAGCATATGTGATTCAGCATTTATTAAGACCAAACTTAAAAAGTATCCACTGAACATTCATGGTATGCAAGTGATAAGATTGAAAATTGAGCCATCCCTTTCTGAATGCACTTCAAAATAAAGTAAAGGAACTTACCAAGCTCGCGTTAGTATCCACACGTCGTGTGAACAACTTGCATATTACTATCAATCCGCTATAAATCTTCCATTCCACCACTTGAGTAGTACTACGCTCTTTTACGACAACTTTAGTAGCTTCCAGTTTCTAATCTCAAGATTAGCCCTAAGAAGTTAATTTAAGTGTTTGATCAATTTCATAAGATATAAGTTACCTGATAAACTTTATAAACTTAATCAGTTCTTTTAACCAATCCAGAACAAATAAGAAGCATTCATTGTCAAAGTAACAAAGATCGCCAGTCTTGAATCATCCTTCTAAGTCCACCATTGTAACGATAACTTCTTTATCATCACTATACCCTGATCAACAAAACCAACAACAGTTATTCTGTGAAGAATTTAGAGTAAAATTTAACATAAAAGTCCAGAAGATACATTAACCTTTCGTCATGAATGTATTTCCAAGCAATTTCATCATAGGTAAACTAACAGTGGTGTTATATTCCATTGACTTAGCAATAGGGTGGCTCATATTTGTAGCAAATCGATGCCTTGTTACAAAGCAAAACAACATGAACCCAATCCCAACATAGCAGATCGATGCCTCGTTTCAAAGCAAGAAAATGTGAACCAACTATATCGAGAAAAAACAAACATACTTTGATTACTGAATCCAAAACTTAGCCCCACAATGCTGACATACTTGGTCACACATTCCCATATAAACATATTCTAACGGTGGCCCTGGATGAAAACAAAATTTTTAAACACAAATAAGATGAACCTTTGAAAATGCAAAGAAATCGTCAAATATAGTGCTGATAACAGCATTTGCTGATTAGAGATATATTAATAGTGTAACTAACCTTGGGTCATGTTGCGCCTGCAAGTGTTACTTTAATTTGAAATGATAGTGCTTGGACCCAGTTTATAGTCTGTGCCTGCAACTGCAATAAGTTTCCATGGTTAGGAATAATTTAAACTGTGATGCATATGTTACACGTAACAATTTCGGGAAACTTCACTCACTGTAGGGAGTTTGTCGGGTACGTTTGGCTCTGTTACTGGCCGGATGCTTTGAGCGAACAGTTGTTGCTTTTTCTTTAGTGCCTGTTACAACCAATAAATAACCTTTAGCAAAATTGAGAGTGAAATCATGGCTGACCAGTTTAGGACATATACATACGTGTAGTATGATGTGCATACTCAGTCATAATTTGTGTAAAGCCCCACTTTCCAGTACTTTCAGTCTGTAAAATGGGCCAAGAATCAGGTATGCCCGATGACCCACCTATCAAAATTTAGATTAGAACACTGACTACGAAAGAAAACCTGTAAAAGCCTTCAGACCTCTTGTCTTCTACCAAGCAGCTCGACTTTGTCAGCTTTGTAAATACTTCGATTTCAGATGAGTTTTTAGAATGAAGTCCTGTAAAAATACATGAACCATAAGATGGACCGTCCACATTCAACAGCAGTAGTGTCTTTAACATAATGGTTTTTGGTTTTTTACTCTAACTTATTAACTCATCTCTTATGCAAGAGCTTGAATCTAACACTGTTGACTTCTCTATTTTACTCTTTGTGGCCTAAAATCGAGTGTCACCGTCTGTGCAACACCCGTCCATCCCAAGTTTGTTGGTCCATGCTTATGATCAACTTACTGAAACGTCTTGCATACTTGCTTCACTTGAGGTTAAATATGTATATGTGAATCTAAAAAATGTAATAAGTTTGGAAAAAGCAATCTCAAACTCATTATTGAAAACAGTTTCTTTTCCTTTTAAATGCTTAAAATAAAGGCAATTTCCTTCAATAAAAAACTTAAAAATGCTCAATGGCTTTTTCACCGTCATTGGGAGTACTCTGATATTGGTACTGCTAAGACGAATTTTGAATTTCCTTTTTTGCTTCCTGTGCCAAACCGAAATTTGAACACTTGCCTTGTGTTTTCTAGGTTCCTTAACGCATTTGGGAGAGTGTATTTCGGTTGAAATTTCGTCAGTTACAATGGCTTTAAGGAAATAGCTGCGGTGTGACGAATGTGAAGATTTAGAATATGCATACTATTGTTTGCATTTATTGGTACAATATAAGTGTAAGTACCTGTAGTTGGGTAATGGTTCTTCACCGACATCCTGATAGTGCCAATGTGGGAACCCTTCTGCTAGCTTCCTTTTGCATGTCCGACATCTATTGTAGTACCATGGTGGTGTTTCATCGATCCTTAATATAAAGGGCTTCTGTAGTGAACCTAATGTGCTGATTCGCGTTGCATTACAACTCGTACTACTTCATTTGGCCCCGTGAAACTCACACAATCTATATCCATATGAGAACTAATCGCAGCTCCGCTTTCTTTCCAAATCCTATTACAACATTAATCACCCCATCCAGGAATACCCGCCTGGTTAATAGCCATTAACAATGGCACTCAATAATTAACATATGTAAAAACCAATAGAAATATAGTTTATTGTATATCCGGCATGTACCAGTTTAGCTAAATGGTCCAAATAAAGGGCGAAAATTGGTGATTGCTCAACGGGCTGAGGGTCAGAGAATTATTATGCATTGTTAAGGTCCTAAATTTATGTATGAAAATATAGTACGTGGAAAATGATGTATAGATTTAGAAATTAACTACGGAAAGTTAGAACCAAATTTTTTTGATTTTTGGGGAATCTGAAATTGCAAACAACTAGGTACTATGGCAGTACTAGAAACAGTCAAAGAAGCATCTAAGTTTCCTAGCCTTAATTAGCTGCTAAACATACACTTTTCTTCCAATATGAGAAAAGGGGAGCCAATGCTTTATTGATGGAACTGAGAGGGTGTCCTCCATCTTCGGTAAAAGTCAAAGATACATAAATTAAGTACTTTCAAATCATTAACAATTTGACATACATTCGTATTTTGACTACACCAGTTTTACTAGAATATAATATAGTATTCTAAGATAATAAGATTGATTTGATGGTATTGCTTGACTTTCATTGAAACTGTTATGCAATCGTTGTATGGATATCATCATGTTACATTTCAGCCGTTACACAATTTTTTTTAAGTAAAAAACCAAATTTTTATCAAATACTAAAATTACCTGGTGTCTTTCCTGCTTGATCTCCGGATAATAGCTCACAAAACATCCAAAATATCCTTCACGGTCGCTATTATTACGGTATAATAGTATTTTCTTTAGTTTCGCATATTCTTTCATCAGACATGTAATAAATAATGTGCCATAATAATTTTAGAAAGTGGATGAACTTGATTGTAAAGATCATAATGGAATACTTATTGATATACCTCACAACTCTTTTTCTATTTGCAACTTCATTTTCTGCGTCAACTATGTATAGTTGACAAAATTTGGGAGGTTGACCCCGCTCAGGCAGAAGTGTAAGGTTTCCTTTATCGAAGTTGACTGACTGTTCAAAACTTCGGCAAATTCAGCCTCGAGAAGCCTCAATTCTTGGCATATAGTAGCATCAGCAATAATTATTGAAAAGCTCGTGCCCCTTAAACCATTCTCTATCTGTTCAAACAACTCAAATTTCAATCTTTTGAAAAACTAAAAATCTAAAAAATGATCAAACTTTTTCAAAAACGCGACTTAGGTTGTTGTATGAATTAAAATTTCGGTCACTTTTGGCCTGTGCCACCTATTTGACCCGTTCTCTTTTTAGCTAAAAAAATTTATCCGACTCATTTAAGATTAAGACTATTAGATCGACCACATTTTACTGAGCAGCAGCCAAAGCGGGTCAAGTTTAGTACATGTTGAATGCCCATGTACTCAAAAAAATCAACCCATAAAAAATTTAAACAATATTTGATGGATTGCATATTATGGCAACAATAAGTTAAATCTTTAAATTAAGTTAAGTTAATATGGTTAATGGAACAATTGAGCATTGCCTTTTCACTGATTTTTTTTATTTGGGCAGTTTGAGATTACAAGAACAGCCCTATCCTCCATTCATAAATAGTCAAAACTTCTACCTTAATACAAACAGATATATAACTCAATGAAACATCGACCAAGAGCACCAGGTGCACTAACTTAAAGCTACACGTGCTTATTTCCTCGTATGTCGATTCGTGATTGGTTAATTCTGTTGATTCCTCCAATGTACATCCATCAGCATGCATACAGTAGATCCTAAATATGACACGAATGATCTTTAATATTCCACATCACTCTCAAACAACAAACATATACTAAAATAATAAAAGGGCACTACATGCATATGCATCTTCATCAGAGACCTATGACACGTACTCCACCCGTAGATAATGACACCTAAGCCAATTAACTCATTTTGTAAATCTAAAAAGTTATTAATTTACGACCCAAAGTATAGAAAATATTGAACCTCTTGAATGTCAGGTGCAAGAATCTTACATAGCAATAGCTTGTTCATTGAGCTAATTAAGAACTATAAAAGTAAAAGAATGGAATTAAATATACCTCAAGAGCAACACCTTCTTATGAAGAGTTTTGATACATTCAGAATTTTCGTAACTGACATGTCAAAAAAAACTCATCTTTCGATTTTATGAAAAAGCAATTGAAAAAGGCTCATTGTTTGATGTTTCGTAGCAAAAAAGATAAGACATACTTGAGAAAAGTACTAAAGCTAACCCAAAGTTATATATAACCTTCATGTATTTTGATAGCTTCCCAAGAGTGCCCTGTAGGACCTATGCTTGTAATTCTCAAAGAGCCTCACCTGCAATTATGTTAAGCCCAATACATTGTTATACCCAAAAGTGAAGAACGATTTGATAACAAAAAGAAGACGTGCATGACCAAAAAAATGTGAAGATAATTGAAAACGTTACCTTGTGTTGGATCAATATTACTTCAACCGAGTTCCATCAAAATTATGATGATGATGACGATGATGGCGGTTCATTTTTTAATGAATATCTGTTTGTACGTTAGTATAATTTTGTGTGTAATAAAAGTCTCTACATCATACCTGCAAAAGCCAAAAAATGCATATGTCGATAATGCCTTACTTCATCTCGGGTTACTCTCCGCCTTCAACAGGTTCATTGATCAAACGAAGAAAATCAGCTTGATGCTCTTGGATAAGTGTCACCAAGTGAGGATTTTGCTTTCCAAGCTCTTGAAGCATAGGCTGTCATCATCACAATGTTAAATAAGAGACCATCATGCATAAACATATAAACTCGTGTGTATGTGTTGCATCTGCAAACACACATAATATGCACAAAAGTTATACAAAAATTATGAACATAATAAGCAGGAGCAAAATAAAAATTATCCAGGGAAAATGGTTCAGGGAAAATTAGGGTTTTTTTTAATATTGATAATATGTTTTGTATAGTATTATTATTGTAGATGATTTACCTAAATTTAATTAATTTGTGACTATAATTAAGGAATAGATATGCTCCAATATTATATAAGATTAGGTTAAAGTTTATAATTCTTTAACTATAATTAAGGAATGGATATGTGAAATATAATTTTTGTAGATAAAATGGTCAATGATTGGTTGTAGAGATTTATAAATTTGGTTTTCCAAGTTATAATCAAAATAACTTGTTGCCTAAGTGGTAAACACACAAGTTATTTATACTAATCCTACAAACAACCCAAGTTCGAATCTCACCATGGTCATTTTTTATTAAATTCGAATTTTAGAAATAATTGCTTAAGAATTTCGAAAATTAATACATAAAATCCGAAAATTAAATATTATTGCTTAGGTGGATAAAAATATTGCTTGGTTGGACAAAAAATGATTATGTGGCATGGATAAAAATATTGCTTAGTTGGACAACAAATGATTATGTGGCATTAAATTGGATTATGTGGCACTGAGGTGGCATTGAGGTGACATTAATGCCAAATGCCTCCTGTTATATATAATATAGATATATATATATTGTTAGTGCAAATATTATGATATTTAATCTATACAGTCTCGTTGGTTTTGATTGATGACAAACATGTAACTTGTAATACATAACGTAAAATGTACAAGTTACTTGTAATTACATTTGTCTCAACATACATGCAACACCTCTCGATGTCTCAAGTCCTCGTATGTTACAACACAGGTTCGTACATGTTTGTTATGTGGCATTATGATCAAACCCATTAACAAATCATATAGAATGTTTAAAATACGTTTAGAGTCACTAAGTATTTTAATAGGTTAACCATTTTATTTAGAACCTCATTTTACATTATGCATTCACAAGTATTTCAAAAGGTAACTAGACATTTTATTAACTAATTACATAATACATTTTACAAGTTTACTTTGATAAACATTTTAATCTAAAATGGAAATACATGTTACATCATGGCATGCATCATCTTTGAAATCCTTGGAAGATCTCTTGAATATATTGGTTAGATTGACACTCAATATATCAAATGTGATCTTGGTAAGATATGGTAAAATCTTGAAAAGATTTGAAGAAAGATTTTTTAGATTTCTTGTCAGGCACCCACGGCACCAAAATACATAAATGGCGGAACCCTTTATTTGGTACCGTGGTCCGTGGACGCCCTGCCCTTTTGCCTATAAATAGAAGCCCATTGTTTTCTCATTTCTTCACTACTTGAAAACACACCTTCTCCACCTTCTTGCATACATTTAGATCTATCATTAACAATGTAGTAACATACATTAAACACCCTAATGATCATGATCATAATGCTTCAAACATTCATCTTTGTTGTAAGCATACTCTACATTGATCAACCAAGGAAAGCTTGGAGATCTAGCCATCCCCACTCACCACAAGCTGAAGATCTATCACAACAAGTTTAGGGAACTTGTGATCTTCATCATGAAGGCTTCCTATCAATGGAAGTTCATTTAGAAGTAGTTATTCATATCCATTAGACATTTGTGTCATGGATCATTAGTGTAAACATCATTGCATCATAACAACACTTTCACCAAACTAGATTAGATGGTTTATGTGTTTGTGCCATAAAACACAAGGTTTGTTATGTTGGGCCATAAAACATATTGGGAGTGGTTGTACCCGTGTAAAAGAACTCGACATCTAGCTTAGTGTCGGAAATATTGTATAGGCGACGTTAGGTTGGTTCTACCTCTAACTAGAACCCGGTATTTAGCTTTGTACCGAAAAAGTGTGTTTACGATTGTAAGGTTTTATCCGCCGAGAAGGGAGCTTGTTGATTTAGTGAAGTAACTCTCGAGTTGGGTACTCGGGAGTGGAGTAGGGCGGAGAGGAGATCCGTGACCGAACCACTATAAATCATCGTGTTCGGTTTGCACTTTCCTTTCTTTATCTCTTTACTTTTATAGTTGCACTATACTATTGCTTGTGATGTGGTTTGATGTTAATGCTTGTGTGACAACATGGTTTACTATGCTTTACATTGGTCACAAACATTAATTGGAACTTTCATATTATAACAAGCTTCATAAGCGATTTGATACTAAAGATCTAAAGTTTTAAACGGTAACGTATTCAACCCCCTTCACGCTTTCCACAATTGGTATCGAGCCATCGTGGCTCTTATTTTCAAAACAAATGGTTTTAAAATAGAGTACGATCCATGTATCAAATTACCATTGAAGCGAAAAATAATATGAAAAATGTTTTGCTAATTATACTTAAAAATTTTATTGTTAAATGTAACTTTGTATACAAGCTTGAAGGTTTTCTTGAAACATAAAATAAAAGTTTGTTGAAAGAACTAGTAAGTATTGTATTGAGTGCTTATAGAAAATTTACGAAGAAATATGATTTTAAAGGAGTGTTTGGGATAACTATAAATCTAGTTGAAAAATCACCTCCGTAAATGTTTAAGATAAGTTACATAAGTAGATATGTTGTTAAATATGTGTATTATATGTTTACTATGAAATCTAGTAAGTCACACACGTTTTCTCTATGTCAAATACTAGTTTTGGTGAATTTTTCTCAGAGGACCACGGCACCAAATCTTATAAAGGGCGGATCCCTTTATTTGGTTCCGTGGAATCCGTTTGTACAAGATGCGCTTTTTGGGCAACTTAAAAATCATAACTAATTAACCGTAAGTCCATACGAGTCGAGCCACCTATCATTTTAAAGGGAATTGAGTCTACTTTCACTTAAAAATACTTTCATGGCCTGAGTCTAATTTTAATTAAGTAAAATAGACCAAATACTACAGTATGTCTAAAATATCAAGTTTCGCTTTAACATAAAAACTCAAATTTTTGAATCAAGCAATTTAAGTTGGTATTCTTAGAACTTTGATACAACTTCTTTTGAAACTAATTAATTTGGTAATATGTTTAAAGGAAACTAATCAAGCTTGGTATACATCGTCCATATTTAAACGCTAAATGACTAAAAGTGTTTTTCATTTTATGCTATGCTAAATGACTACTTGTTTATGTTGTTTGCATATATGTTGCTTGCTTATTTTCAAATTGTTGTTTACACTTGTTTGTTTGCATAATATAAGTGTCAATCTTGCCATGTTATTTATTCGCTAGTTTGACGATTTCTTGTTTATGCACAATAGGAATTTGCTAGATTTTGTGCACTAAGTTGGAAAATTGTTTTACCATCGCTTGTAGAATTAGATAACTTTCTTTGCATAGGTTATACTAAAATCTCGCATAACTTATGAAATGTCATAACTCAATTTTCAATGAGTACTAACTAAATTAAGTCAAGTACTTTGAAAAATGGAATTTTTAAGAGAGTGTTTGGTACAAGGACAAAAACAATGTTGTATGATGTCATTTATGTGTTCTTGCTTCATAGGATGATAAACTAACTTAAAACATTGATGTATGCTAACCGGTTCATGCAGGGGATAACACACGGGTGTTATCAAATTTTACCCATTTTCACTTATATGTGAAAATCGTTATCCCTTGGTCAAAGTCTATGCTCCACTATGTTTGTATATGTGTTATTGACTTTTCCTAACTAGAAATGATTAATGTCACATGTTTTAAGCAAAAATTGTGTTTCGAAAACTCCCACACCTAAAAATGGGTCTGTGAAGTTTTGGTGTCCACGATTATACGGCACCAAACATTTGGTACCGTCTGTTATGCATTTTGGTACCGCCGTTCCTCAGATAGGCGGACCAAAGTGCACCAATTTAAGGGTTCCGCTGTAAAGAAATGGTGCCGTGGATCCTACAGTAAGTTGTTGTTAATTTTACTAAATCTCGCAATCTAATTTACCAAATTTCGTTTCTAGGATAGTTGTTAATGCATATCTTTCATACCTCACTCAATGGATTAACTTAGGATGTTTGACATGATCTTAGAAACTTCCATCTCATTAGAAACTACCATCTTTGTATGGATTAACATCAAATCCGTAAATCCTTTGTTCCATAAATCGACACATTCAGGATGGTCATTTTCACACCTTCACTATTACTTTTCCTCAAGCTTAGCATTTCTTAAAGCAAAATCATAATGACTAAATCCTCAACCTCAAACAAGCCACTTAAGAAAATCACTAGGATTAGCATTCGATCTTGTTGCTTCATAAACTTGAACTCCTCATCCTCAATTCTCGTTACCTCTCAACATCTCCTCACCTGCTTATGGATGACTTAGATGACTTACCAAGACTAACAAATCTGGACTCATTATTTGCAAAAATATCATACATAAGTCTATCATATGACTATAGATATTGTTTTGTATCTACATGTACTACCTCACTTGGTTAAACATGAAAATAATGTGTCATCCTTCAAGACGATAAGTATTTACATAGAGTCATAACTCACACATATGTTAAAGACATACTATCAAGTCTTGTTATCCTTGAGTTCAATCTAAGCTTTATAAATCTCAACAAATTAGGATTGACAACTTAAGTATTTCATCCGAAATATTCAAGTATATGCGACTTACGATTGTAGTCATTAAAAGTCATATCTCAAAATCAACACCCAAGTATTTTAACAACACATGTTGAAACACTTATCCAAAACAAATAACCCACTGTGCCACTTATCCCTCTTTGACACCTACTATCCCTCTTCCATCTTTTGGCACCATTAAGCGTATTGCTCATGAACTTCCAAGAGCATCCTTTAAATCAAGCGTGCCCTTTCAAGGTGAACCTATACCTCAACCCCTAAGCCTCATAGACATAACCAAAACTTCAAGCACTTCACCCACTAGTTGTAGCAACCAATGAACGATAAGAATTAGTATCCGTACTTTTTGTGTTCAACATCTATGGACAAATAATCAACCTAAAGTACTCCCATAGCACTACATCAACACATCCTTATTTAGACACACTAGAAGAACTACCACCTAGATTAACCAATCCACCATCCTTACCATCATTTGAATTCGTTGAGTGTATTGCTCAAAAAGCCCTTGTGTCCAACACTTGTACTGAATCAAATGCACGTTTGAATAAACTCAAACATCCTTTCCAACATATAAGGACTTAGATAATTCATTATGGCTAGAACCTCAACTATCAAATAAGCATGGTGCTCTTGGTAATTGTTGTCAATTTACACTAGGTATAAGTAGTACTACCTTCACAAATTATCAAAGTATTAGTAATACTTTGTCGTTAAATTTCTGCATAAATTTCGTTAAACCTCAAATCAACATTTTAAGAACATATGTTAAAATGCAATCTCAAAGCCAACATCATACACCCCAAGCAACAATGACTCTTGAGGAGTATACATAAGAAACTCGAGTGAATTTATCTTGTCATCATCTAGTGAATATAATCTTGAGACCAAGTTTATTTTAGATGGGACTATCTGATTCAAACACTTTGGCTTCATATCTTCATTTAAGAAAACATGATGTTTTGAAGAACATTATGACTAAGATTCATGCGTTAAGCTTTCATTTTGTTAAAAGGATATTGTATATCCTATGCATTACTCTTGCGACATAAATAGTTGTGTTACAAGAGATTTCATTACACCTCATTGGCTAAATGATCTTGAAACAAACATCTACAAGTTCTATGAACTAGCATATCCAATTCATCTTGTCATACTTGTTTTCATAAGCATGATAACTTTATCCTATGGGATAATCTCATTTGTTGAAAGATACTATTTGTATCTATTTTCTTTCAAGTGTACATCATAACCTAACCTTGCTCAAACCGAGTGCACAACCAAGGTTAAAACTACACATCTTTAGAGCATACACAAGATCTATTGAAATTGGTAACCGCACTTAGATTCTTGTTAAATAATATTCCAAAGAGCTCTCTTGAGAACGTTCTTAGTTTAACATATTCCATTATCTAGTCTTAGATGATCACTTCAACTCAACATAAAAGATGTCATCCATTAGATCATACAATTAGTTGTGTAATTTGAACAACTTTAGATTCTAAACACAAGATTCAAACACACCATTGTTAAAATTCATGTGTATAACATGACGTCTTCATCACCTTAGTTATATTGCATATTAGTTAAGTCACATTAAGCCAAGTATTGGTAAACTATCATCTTTTATGCACTTTAATATGCAAAAGTAGGAGTTCCCATCTTTCTTACATGAGAATGACTACTGGAGAACCTATTGCACTAGAAACTCAATTTGACCTAACGGTTGAATTGCTTCCTGGAGAGAAGTTGGGTATGTGGAATCACCCGTTAAAATGGTCGTGTATAGCCTTAATTGAGCACCGCTAGTAATAGTCTCATATTCATTCTCCAACTTGAAAAATCTGTATTCCTATACTTGCCTAAAGTAAGTGTTAAAACATTGATAGTTTGCCTCGCCTTAGGAATACTAATTGTTGGAATCACTCCTAAACAGTATTTCAAGTATTTATATTTCATATGTAATAGGTAGCTTTATTATGGCCTTTATGTTTGTTTAAGGTCAAGCTTATGTAGAAGGCCCATAAGCTTGACCCAAGCCCACATAATAAAGGATGGGAACTAGGAGTGTTGCCCTAGCTTCCCTCCTATAAATAATCTTGTAAACCCTCATTTGAGGGTTGGTTGTTCAATTCAGTCTCTCTTTCACTTGCATATTCATAACCGGTCTAATATATCTACGCATAGTGTCTGGTTTGTGTCTTGTTCATCCGCCTCTTCTCTTTGTCTCTTTCTAGTAAGCTTGTGTTGTAAAACTAGTGACCTAACAGTGGTATCAATCGCCATCTAGTTAGGTGAAACGGTTTGTTTTTTATCTACTCGTAAGGTTCACGTTTTTTAACCTTTCTCACGCTTAAAAACTCATTTTTTACACTTTTCAATCCAAGATTCTTGTACTTTAAAGGTTATTGGGTGTTAAAGTTTAAGTTTTTGGCAAAAAGTTTGAAACTTTATGTGTGTAGAATCGTTTTTAAACTAGTTTTTGTACGAGGGTGTTTTCCTACTGTAATGTTTTAGAAGCTTTGTATCATCAAGTTTCACACTTTTGTGTTATTTTGGTGATATTGAAGCTATTTCATCACAAAAATCTGGTTTAGAAACATCTTTGGGCAAAATCAATATTACGAGTAATCCTACGCGTAGTAAAACCCTAAAACTACGCGTAAGTTATTCCTTGGTTTGATCTTCGTTTTCGTGGTTTACTCCGTGTTTTCTTGCTTGGATAAGCCTGAAAATACGTCGACTTTGGATATCTTTTGCACTGTGATAGTGTAAAAGATCATTTGGGGAAAACCCTAATCTTACGCATAAGCATAAGCTTACGCCGTGAGAAATTCCTACGCTTAAGATTCATCTTACGAGTAGACCTAGTCTTACGCGTAAGGTGATCCTACGCCTAAGTTTTCTACGCCTAACTTACCGCTTACGCATAACTTTAGTGCTTTTTCCACCTTACGCGTAAATAAAGCTAAAACTACGCCAACTCTCATTGTTACGCGTAACTTTGGTGTTTTTACGCTTAAGTGCTACTTGGTTATTGTTATTTCTACGCCTAAGGACACTTCATCAACAGCGTTCATTCACTACAAAGATCCATCAACACAAGTTATCAAAAAAAAAAAAAAAATTTAATTTTTCGAGGAGACTAAACGTTCAATTTTTACGCGAGATTCAAATTTTGGTTTAACTGTGAAAATTTTGGTCAAAATTCAAATTTTGGGCCCAAATTCAATTTTTCGTCAAATTTAGGTCCAAAATTGTCATAACTCGAAATTTTCTTTCAACCTTAGAATTGGATTTTATAGTGAATTTCAAATTTTGAGAGTCAAAATTTTTTTCAAAATCATTTTTGGAGGGAAACTGAGATTCACTATATCTACCTTCTGTGTACTATATCGACTTTGCACCTTCTGCTCTTTGTTTCTTCTGCAGGGGAGTGACATGGATTCTGATCATAAAGATCCATTTGTGGCAATGGAAGAAGGAATCATGGCTCGCTCGCATTGAAGCGTCGACATCATCAAATTCTTGATATCCCGCAGTCGTGCAAGGTGAAAGAGTTGATGTACATGAAAGGCATACTCAAATGGACGTTGAGAATGTTGTGATTACTGAAACCGTCGGTAATGCGGACAATGAGGTTGTAGCATTGGAAAAGCAGGATGACAACAACAGATCTGAGAAGATATCATACTTAACTCCGACACCGAGCCTAACGCGTGATGAAGAACAAATGGTTGAGGAAGATATCTTACCCACCTATGACACTGACACAGAACGGATGGTCGAGGTACAATATACTCAAGTTGTTGATCATATTCTTACTGCAAATGCGACACAACATACTGAGCAACCTGAATTTAGTAATGAAGGAGAGGTTGACCGGTGTGTTGCACAATGTCCAGACAACTATCTCATGTCTGAGCCCTTACTTGTTAACAATTCAACTAAATCGTCAAATCAAACTCTTGAATCTGAAATCATTCTCCTCAAAGACCATTTCTCGTTTCAAAAAGATTTTTCAAAACTTGAGGCTCATTGCATCTCTTGAACTTAAACTGCAAAAACAATGTTTTAAACTCAGCCAAAAGTAAATCTTTGAATGAACAAAGTAATCGTGTGGATACATTAATTAAAGAAAATGAGCATTTAAAGGCTCAACTTCAAGCAAAGGGGCTTGCACATGTTACTTTACTAAACAAACTGAGAAGATTCACTGACAAGAGTGTGGATACTAATTTTGCAAAACCAACAATCTTGGGAAATCGTCTCTACAACCTTCAGAAAACAATCAAGAGTTTGACAACCAACTGCATTTAAATCTGAACGTTCAAAATCTTCAAAACCACGGTTTGCCTCCCAAGTTGTTGAGAATAATCATTTTCAAAACCAGCACTCCACATTCCGGCCAATGAATAATGCTTCGTCTCTATTAATCTGTTTCATTTATATCTCAACAAGTGGTCGCTTCCGGCCAATCTAGACTAGTTCAAACACTATGTCAAAACTGAGCATTAAAAGTAAAGATTCATATGATTCAAATGACGCGTACAAGAACTGTGATCTAGAAAAAGCTAGGAAAAGGGCACTACTCCAAAAGGATGGAATCTTAGGTTCACAACCTAGTGTATCACCTTCGAGTGTATTATCAACACCGCTTGTAGTAAAACCAAAACCTAAGTTAACTCAAACAGTTAGAAATAAACCCGTTGATCTAACGTAAAATTCAGAAACCTAATAAGTGGATCAATATAGGACGCAAATTCTTCCCAAAAGAAGTTTCAACATCCCTTAGATCTAACCTTAGATGGATACCAACGGTAGAGTTTTCAACACTGTTGGTCTTAGGTGGATTCCTACAGGCAAGATATTAAATAGTTGCACCATAACAAGTGTGAAACCCTCTACATCCATCCCTGAGGCAGGAAAGGAAATCATCAAAATATCATGTTCAGGTGTCAAGAAGATAATTGACACTACATCTTTATGCTTCTAACATCCGGAACCCAGCTTATACTTGGGGATCCATGTTTTTCTCTTCCTTGCCCCCCCCCCCTTCTATTTTTCTATGCAGGTACAACAGCTATGGCTCCTAATGCAAAACAGCGTAGGACCCGTTTCTCACCGTTAAAAATATCATGATCCATCAGTTGTTCCACCATTGTACTTAATCGTCATGAATTGGAAACATTGCTTGCTCCTCTGGTTAAAGATTCTGCCAAAGTCGTGCTTCGTGATGTATCAATGTTTCCGCACAACCGATAATATTCTAATTTCAGATACACCTGAATCTACAACAACAACTGAATCTTCTATAACAGAAGATCAAACTGCTTCCTAACAACAATGACACAAAATTGATGATCAACATATTGAACAGTAGATGTTTTATCATAGTTGACTCTCTCGTAATATTTTTGGTACTTCACACTTGTTCGATCAATTGGACATACATGGTTTCGTTGTCTCCTTATACATGGTTTTCATTGTGTCTTCAATTCATCAACAACATACGTGGTGTATGATTCTGAATCATTGAAAACATCGAGGGGGAGAGAGTGTGTAGGTGGTCATTGCTTCATTGTTCTTCTACATGCTTCTTTGTGAAAACCCAATGCCTTCTTGAATTTCTTCAATTAGGGGGAAGAAATAAGACGATCTGTGGCTCAAACGTCTCACTTTGGAGTTATCGTCTCGATTTCACGGGTGATCTTGTGTGAAGTTACCCAAATACGTGAGAAGATCTTGTTGATTTCTAGCATGTTACCCTCGAACGGATCTTCCGCAATTAGTCAGATTTTCTTTGTGTGGTTTACTGCTCATCTACAAATTCCGCTGCATACCAAAACCTTCAAAGTTAGAGGAAATGTAGAATTCATCAAAGTTTCAAATCTGCTAAAGACGTTTGTCAGTTTGGGGTAACTGATTATGAAACTTCGTCAATATCCGCTTATATTCACAATGGCTTCGAGTATAACAGCCTTAGAACCCGGTCACAACCGTTTAAACTTCCTCAACCCACATCATCACCAAGAAAGCCCTCACCTAACTCACAACAAATGGAAAGGTTATTTGCTCCTCGCTCGTGACGATATTGATGAACGTGCTCGGTGTATCCGCCCAGCTCGCGACAACCCGATAATATTCCTATACCGATACACCGCTACAACAACTACTGTTGAAGATGCACCTACACCAGCTTGACTCCAACACAACAGCTTGAACACACCGCCCAACAATGATGAACCAAATTGATGATATTCTCAATGAAGTACCCCCACCTGCAGATTTTGATCCAAATGCGTTCTTCAATCCGTTTGCTAATGAGACCGCTGCACCAGATGTCGCGGAATCTTCAACAAACCATTTGAACCCTCGACTGCACAATGTATACCAACATCAACCCTCTCACACATAGATGGACAAAGACCATCCTCTGGCTAACATTATTGGCAACCCAAATCAACCAACGGACAACATCTTCACACGTGACGGTGAACATTGCATTTATGCACTCACCGCCTGCCAATCACGAACCTAAAACCATTAAAGACGCAATGACAAAAGACAACCGATTGAATCCATGCAGCAGAACTCAACCAATTCAAACGTCTTGAAGTATGGGAACTGATTGAAAGACCAACAGGGTCTACGCCATTGGTTTAAAATGGATTTGGAAAACAAATTGGATGCTTGAAGGGAACGCCATCCCGAAACAAGTCACGCCTAGTTGCTAAGGGTTATCGCCGTGAAGAGGGAATAGACTTTGAAGAATCTTTTGCCCGCTGCTCGCTTGAGGTCGTTCGATATTTCTCGCGTCGCGCTCATATGAATATGACGGTCTATCAGATGGATGTCAAAACGGCGCTTCTCAATGGACAACTTAAAGAAACGGTCTATGTCACCAACCGTGATGGATTCGTTGATCCCGAAGTTCTCGAACCATGTTTACAAACTGAACAAAGCTCTTTATGGTCTCAAACAAGCCCCCTCGGGCATGGTACGATAAGCTATCATCTTTCCTCATTGCCAATAATTTCACCAAAGGCTCGGTTGACCCAACTCTTTTTATACAATATCATGGGGCACACATCTTAATTGTTCAAATTTACGTGGATGACATCATTTTTGGGTCTACACATAAAAGTTTTCAATCGCTTTTGCAAAACTAATGAAGAAAAATTTTGAAATGTCCATGATGGGTGAACTTACGTTCTTTCTAGGACTACAAGTTCATCAATCACCCGTGGTATTTTCTTGAGTCACCCAAATATGCCCTTGAACTGTTAAACAAATTTGGAATGACAACTCAGTGACACTTATGCCTCACCAATGGCTCATACCAAGAAATTAGATGCTGATTTACATGGGAAATTGGTTGACCCTACCAAATACCGAAGTATCATTGGGTCCTTCATGTATCTAACAGCTAGCGAACTGATATTGTCCTTTGCCGCTTATCTATGCTCCCGCTATCACGCGACCAATCAAACCCACCTCTCTGAGGATAAAAGAATCCTCCGATACATAAAGGGAACCATTAACTTGGGGATCCGTATCCTGAAGGATTCTGGTTTTGAACTAATCGATTTTCAGACGCCGATCACGCAGGATGCCTAGACTCAAGGAAAAGTACTTCAGGAGCACTACAATTTCTGGTGATAAACGGTGTCTTGGCAATCAAAGAAGCAGGATTGTACATCGATGTCATCAACCGAAGCAGAATATGTAGCCATGTCCGCGTGTTGTGCTCAAGTCATCTGGATGAGAACACAACTCAAAGACTATGGTTACTTATTTGACAGAATCCCGATGTATTGCGACAATCGGAGTGCCATTGCCATCTCGCTGCAACTCAGTTCCAAAGACTCGAAATCAAAGCACATCGATCTACGCTATCATTTCATCAAGGACCACGTGGAACAGGTTACCGTTGAACTATACTTTGTAGGTACTGAATACCAATTGGCAGATCTGCTCACCAAAGCCTTGCCTCCCGCTAGGTTTAATGAGTTGGTCCACCGAATTGGTATGAGGTGTTTGACTCAAGAGGAATTGAATGACCTCTTAAAACAGTCTTAAAAACCTGTCAAACACCAAAACATCTTCTGTAAATATCTTTTCAAAAACAAAATACAAAAATATAAAATCCGATAAAACAACAAAAATATTCTCCTAATCTATATTTCTTTCAACATTGCAAGTACATTTCTTCCGTCAACACTTTAATCTTTCAAAATTCAGTATTTTTCCGATCAAGTGTTGAGGGGAGAAAATAATCTTTTAACTGCTTCAAAACATCTGTGTACTTGCATGTTATCTTATCTCGGTTGAATCTTTTACAAATGGTGGTACATTTCCAGGTTCAAAGACACTCCTCGGACTTTAATTAATAACCTTTCATTATTTTCTCAAGTCGAGGGGAGTGTCATCAAGTTTCTTTCCTAAAATCTTCGTTTGGTAACCAAAATGGAAGTTAAAAGGCTTTGTTTGAAAAAGGAAAAGGTGGAGGGACCAAAACTGTCTAAATCTTAAAGATATTTTGAATAAAAATATCCTCCACCTACTTACACTTCTCATTTATTGCAAAAACCCTAAAACGATCCTACGCTTAGAATTGATTCAAGAAAACCGTGCTTTTGATCTTCATCTTGTAAGTGTTTTCGTGATTACAACATGTTTTTTAAGAGAAGGTTTTGAATTTCATGTAAATCCCACGGCTAAAACGTTTTATATGCGTGATTAGGTGTTCTACGCTTATGCGTAAGAACACACAATCAATATGTGTGTGTTTGTGGTTAAATGGATTATGTCAAAACGTTTCAAATACATTAAAGATATCATTTTAATCATCAAAAACCACCCAGAAATACGAATTGATGATTTTTGAAAATTAGGGTTTATGAGTCGAATTGGGTATTTTCGAATGTGAAGTGCTTTGGTCAAAAAGATTGTTGTGTTATGCTTATGTGATGATGAATTGATGATATCCATGCCTTATAACCACCCATAAACCTTAATTGATTCAGAATTAGGAATTAGGGTTTAATGTTCTAAAATTGGGTATTTTGATTCACCGCATAAAAAGTGTTAAAACTTGGTCTACATGCTCTCACAACATCTATGATATACCATAAAAACTTTGGTGCATAATCCATGGCTAGATTTCATACGCGTAGAATTAGGGTTTAGACTACGCCTAAGAGGTTCTACGCATAACTAGAAAAATGTCCAATTGTGTTTTGTTCTCATATAAACTGAATGTTATGTGTTAATCATTGATGATGTGATGCTTTATTTCAGGCTTGCAACACTTAATATTCAGAATCAAGGTTGTTGTTAATCTACGCATAAGGATCACCTTACGCGTAGCTTGTTATGCGTAAGATTAGTCTTACGCGTAGCGTCTACGCATAAGGTTCTACATATGGGACTACGCTTATCCTGTGAAGGATATGCGTAAACAGTGACCTCTACGCATAAGGTCAACTCTTACGAGTAGCCTTACGCGTAAGGTTAATATATGCCTACGCATAAAGCTCTACGCATAAGGTCCCCTTTTTCTTACGCGTAACACTTCTTACGCGTAAGTTAAGACCCTACGCGTAAGTTTACGCCTACGCATATATCATTCCTGTCTATGCATAACTTTACCAATCCTACGCATAAGCCGAGATCATACCTTCGTTATGAATTGTTACGTGTACAAACTTGTAAATAAACTAATCATATCATCACGAATCATTAACTAATAAACTGAAATCGTTTGATATGTTGTGAACAATAAGTGATAAAATAAACTTTAAAACTTAAAGTTAACTAACTCACGAAACATTTCACGACGTAATTGGACTATTGAATATACAAGTGACTTAGGACTCGTAACATTCATTGACAATGTACATTCAATAACTAGACAATAAGACCATCTGTTGACTAACATTATGTCTTTCGATATGTTGGTTCTTGGCTAATGTTATTTCGATCACGACATGGTGAACAAATGAATATGGATGCACCTGAAGTTCTCTCCATTGCCGATATCTATCCTCATGGCTATCCAATGAAGATAGGAAAGAATAATCTCCGTGTTGACTTTGACACCCTCACTTGCTCGAATCTTCTTGTTTAATTGCTATTGACATTCGAGGACTCATCCATATCGTAACATGCTTTCACACTCTCAACTGTTCCTCGAGATCTACATCCAACAGCTTCGGAACACTATGGAAAGGGTCAAAGGACATACTCATGACGGTGACTCAATCACAAACAAGTCACCATTACACCTGCAGACTTAAGGGCTATTCTCCTAATTCCTGATGTCGATCCAACCAAACTATATGCCACACCTGCTGAAGAGCTCACTCTCCAATTCTTAATCAATATCGGTTATGACGCAGGCTACGTGAATAATCACCAAGCATTCTCACGTAGAGCTTAAGAGTATTCCTCAACCCCGGAGAACTCTCTACATGATCATCACCAAGTCTGCTTCTGGTCGTGACAGCGGCTATGAGCACCCTAAGCTCATGGAACTGCAAATATTCTGGGCATTGGTCAACAAGAAACACATCGCTATCGAAGCTCGGATTTGGGATGACATGATGTCATTTCTCAACAAACTTGGCTCAAAGATTCCCTACATCGGATATACTAAATTGTTGATCCAGAGAGCACTTGGACTTCATCCCGACATTCCCAAGAGGCTCAATGACCCCGACAATCACGACATGTTGACGGAACCCATTCTATCTGCCGAATCAAGGAAACGCCTACAAAGAAACAAGGTGCCGTGGCTGCCAGATTTCCTTCTAATCAAGATGTCGAAAAGCTCAATCGTACAAAAGGTATCTGGAAGCAATCAGACAAGGCAAAGTTGGTCATCTCGACGAAAAATCTTCTGGAACACCTGTAAGGAGAACCAAAAGGAAGTGCTGGAAGTGTCACAAGTTCAGTAGTCAAGGAATGTTCCAAAGAAGAAACCTATTCAAAGAGGAAGCCTACCACTAAGAAATGTTCCTTCTCAGGAAGCCACTCCAATCCTTTCAACCTGAACCGCAAAGACAGCTTGGATGAGGAATCTGATGCTACCACAGGATGAAGAGATCACATACTCAAATCGCAAAGGATGAAAATCCTCAAGCACCAAAACCTCCAAGTCCTCAAACTAATAAAGGAAAAGGGAAGACTCATGCACTTGTGTCACAAGATGAAAGCTCTGAAAAAGATGAAGAGCAACTGGATCAATCATACAGGAAGAAGTTTCACATAGTTAGACAAATTCATAAAGGCCGAAGAATTTGCTAAAGATCAAATGGGTGGCCCAGGGAGGATCAAGTGGTGCTGCCACCTCCTCATCCCCGATCCTCGCGGTTAATCAACCCGATAAGGGATCTCGGTGCCACCACTCTTGTGCAACATCAAAAGCCTATTGAGGACACTATTGAGTATGATTTTGAGAAACTGGAAGCTGAGAAAGAAAAGTCTAGAGATGACGAGGATGACTATACAAAGTTTCTTCTAGACAGTCCAACACACTCAAAGGAGAAACCTCGAAACTCCTAAGGACCAGAAGTCTCCTCATGTCTCCTCATCATCAGACTCTTCATCTCACTCATCACCACCACCATCTACAAAGTCAACCAAATCATCATCCAAATCCGTGAAGAAACAACCTAAATCTTGGATTTCTCAGTCCATAAAAAGATTGTGAAAGCCGCCCAACAAGTCAGAAAGAAGGACATACTTTACAAAAGCTGAATTGGTTTGTCGACAGATTCAAGACTTAAATGATGAGAAATACAAGATGGAGAAAGAAAGGGAATTTGTTCAGAAGTTCATGAAGAAACATCGTAAAAAGGAACTGAACGAAATGATCGAAGGTTACACTAACAAGTACCTTCAGGATATCGCTCCTAAAGTCCAAAAGGAACTGGAGAAGACAGCAAGAGATCATACTCACAAGTTTCTTCGATACTGTCCCTGCGGTGTGACTAGAGAAGTATTTTCCGGACAACTCACCCCTAACATCGTAGCATTGGTTAAACATACAATGGCCAAAGAAGCCGATCTCTCTGAATCTGAGTTAATCGCTAAACTTGTGATACAAATGTCAAAGCGATCTGGAACGCTTACTTCGGATGAAGCTAAATTTTTCGAAAATCTACTTGATTTTCAACTCAGATCATCATGCAAGGAGTCACCCGATCAACCCAAACGACCAAGAGATGACGATGATAAGGACAAGGACTCTGCACCTAAACGCCGAAGCAATGCTGTAAATCTACTCTCGATGCCACCTCCTCCACCACGGACTTCTTCTCAACAAAGTCTCCTCCACCTCGGTCTTCTACTGATAAACCTCGGGACGATTCCGAGTTACCACCCCCGACTCATAAAAAGTGATTACTTTGAGTATATGGGTGGTGATGATGAAGAGGTCCTTGAGCCCCGACAACAACCCACCTCACCCAAACAAGTGCGAAACCAGATCATCATCAAGGCCTTCCAAAAGAAGAAGAAGACGACTCACCGAGTCGTCTCATGGCTTGATGACGATAAAACCGAAGAGTTTGAATGGTTCTCCACACTTGTCAATCAAACTCCCTACCTGATGAAGGTCAAGAATTGGTAGACGGTTCTACATTGGAGCACGCAAAACTTTTGCAAGAAAAGTTCCATGTGAAGAAAATGACGAAATCTGAGTTGAAGCGAATCAAGAATGAAGCATTTCAACTTCTAAAAGACAGCTTGAAAGCGCCTCGAGGTCGAATATCATCTTGAGAATATCGCTCAAGCTATGTCTAACAACATGGATTGGCTCAATCCGGAAGCAAACATTGACTTCACACAAAGGGACAACCCTCCATACTACACCGATTGGACCAAACCCCTACCGACCATTGGCCAAACAGACGAACCACGGATTCCCTTCCGATACTTCTTTAACAGAGACTTGGATTTTCTCTTACACGGTAGCGATGGTTCGCGAAAATACGCTACATCATTGACTCTTCCATTCCCAGCGGCTATTTACTCAAACTGCATAGCTATCGAGGAACGTGCAAATCACTTGTTTTCTCGACAACGCAAGCATACGACCAAAATGCATTGTATGGGATTCATCATTGGCCTGAACGCCGAAGAATCTACTACGTAAGCTGCACGGTTCGTAAGTCTCAACATGAAGTGTATAGTTCTAAGGACATCGTGGCCATCAAACACATTGATCTCAAGTCTAAGTGGGACTACACATTCTTAAAGAATATCATAGTCAAACGACAAGATGAACAGAACTATGGATTCTCCGAGGCTGACTTTGAGAACTTGTCCCTCAACGACATCGAAGACATGTACCTTGCCAAAGTACAAGGTCGTATGAGACAATTCTCGACTGAAGTTCAACGTGAATTTATCAAGTCAGTTCTCATCTTCATTAGACGCATCGTGATCAAAGAACGTGTTGAAGATATCCGGATGGCTGTTGAATCTTATCAGACGCGTGTCAACCTCACTCCTCCAACGCTTACTCTTCCCGATCTCAACCAGCTCTCTCAATATACACTCATCAGAAACCTTTCGTTGTTTACCATAGGGAACTTCAAAGAAACTGCTTAATGGCGTGTAGTGAGCTCCACAAATTCGGGGATCATACCTTGAAGTTGGTTAGGGATGGATTGGCGTACGGTTGAAGGATATACTGAAAGTTGGGTCTCCTAAGCGCGGAATTCTCGTGAGGCGGGATGTGAGAAGGATCATCACCATGATTGATGAACGGTTGTTTAGAAGGGATCGGGCAGACGATTGGAGAGCTATGTTGGTGGTCGACCCAGAGAAACATCACCGCTTTCAACGCCTGTGCGCACTCCAGGGAACATCACTGCACTTCCTGGTACCCCTTGAATTGTTTCCTTCATATAATTTTGGATGTGTGATTAAATATGTCTATGGCTTGTGCACACATAACAGTGTACAACCCGTAATTGTCAATAAAGGACCCCGTGGTACGCCGATGCCACAATCCTTATATAAGGAGCGAAAGCTTCTTATTTTTGAGTAAAACCTATCAAACCTTTCAATTTTCAAGGTTTTGCTCAAAAGAACAAGTACTTCCCCAATTGATGTTTTTCAAAACCTCAACCGTTAATATCACTAGTTGAGGGGGAGTATTTGAAATTAAAACTTTGTTCACCAATTGTTCACAGTGGTCGTCTTCCCGCAACACTCGAAATGGTCATATTTATTCTCAAACGTTCAAAAATAACATTTTATATGCCATTTTTGAGGGGAGAAAATTGTGTGATAAGAAATATGTTGTACAAAATGCAAATGAATCTGTGTACCTCGGACTTAACCAACGAATTGACGGTACTAAACTGTTAGTAACTCGAAAAGACTTGTCCCGGGCGGGTAATAATTTCAAGCTAGTTCGCTAGTGATGTAAACGTGTCTCGCAAAGGACTTGTCTCAGTAGAATGTACCATTCGAGAAACTTTTGATAGACATGAACTCTGACGGGTTTGACAACCTTCCAAGGTTTGTCTACACCTTCAAGGTAGTTATTAGAGCTAGTTGTCACCTAAAAGCCGACAATGTAACTCTTTAACTATGCAACGTAACCGTGTCTCGCGGGGAATTGTCTATCTTCAGTGGATCAATTCAAAAGTGCGCGCTCTTTCCTCACTGTGCATTTAACCATTAAAACTATTAAGCACATGTGGAGGGGAGTATTTATGCAAAACATCATCTCTCACAATGGTTCAAACATGTTTTTCATTAACAAACCCTTTGAGAGATATTTTATCATACAGTGGTTTTAATGGCAAACATAGGTTAGTCATGGAGTTATAAGGTGACTAAGGTTAGGAATAACCGTCCTATGATCCGCCAGAGCGGAGGGATCTACCCAAGGACACTACCATTAGTTAGTGTTAGAAGTCCTTAGGAATGATTATAAAAAAGGAGAAAATGAGAATCGGAGAAAGAAGGAGTTGAAGAATCAAAAGAAAATGTAAAGTAAAGGGTGAAAAGAAACAGCCCTCCAGATTATTCAACTTAGGGTAGACACCGGGTTCAATTCATATGCTACTGGTTGTCACTTAGTGACGCCGGTATTGAAGATTAAAAGTCGCCATGGACCCAAAGGACGCATGCACTAAACCTTCTTAGCCACTAAAGTTTCTCTCAACAGAAGCTTGTTTCATTCTCACAGGAACCCTACGTAAACTATCGGCTTTCTCCTAGAGATTGCTGGTATTGAAGAAGGAGACCCTCTCCCTAGTCTCCGCTCAGGAAAACCAAAACGCACTATTGAGTCTAGAGCCACGAGATTCATCAAAAGATCTCTTAGGAACATTTGACATTTAATCACTTGATGATCAACTAATAAGATCATCAGCGGTTCATATCGAGTCCTTCACAGATCTTAGCAATCTGTCGAGAACATTTATGAGAGGTTCACATCTGTGATCCTCGGTGATTGAATGGAAACTCCCGCCAGTGGTCAACATCAAAACCACAATGGTAAACATTCTTCGTAACTCCCCGTGGATTACGCGAGTGTGTCTCAAACGGCCCATGATCGTGAGGTGATGCTTCCGGTACCTCAGACTCATTCGAATGTAGATGTACTTCGGTACATCACGTTATCTCACTTGTGGGACTCCGTTTCAGGAACGGCCTTTGTAAGAATTAGAGTTGTGTCCTCACACTATGTTGTTGACGCTCTCGAAGTTCAAACTTGTAAGTGCCGAAACCTTATTACTAACCGCTTGAAATGTTTTCTTCTTATGGAAGCTCGGAGCGGGATGATCGTGCTGATTCTTCTCATGCTCACGCCAACATCATCACTAATGGAAGTTCTATCTCAATGCAACACAACAAATTTAATGATTCTTCATCAATCAAAGAATCTACAAAGTCAAAGACTTACAAAACTTCATCAAGATTGATTTCCAACGCCAAAGAGCGTGTGAGCATGTTGAAGAATGACGGGAGACACCGAGAGCAAGGGCGCACTGAGGCGTGATCGATGCGCATAACAACATACTATCACTTTCACCACAAAGAACAATGATCAAAGAACAAAGTTAAAGATGACGCCAAAGCATAACTGTTCAAAGATAACTATCTCTCTACACTGGGGAGATTGTTCGAATCAAGGCAACTCTTCTCACAAGAAAGAAGAATGTCGAAGACGTCATCGCTACTATTACATCAACGCCTTCACCGCTTACATTCATATATACTTGAGGGGGAGATTGTTGGAATCACTCCTAAACAAGATTTCAAGTATTTATATTTCATATGTAATAGGTAGCTTATTATGGCCTTTATGTTTTTTAAGGTCAAGCTTATGTAGAAGGCCCATAAGCTTAGGCCCAAGCCCACATAAGAAAGGATGGGAACTAGGAGTGTTACCCTAGCTTCCCTCCTATAAATAATCTTGTAAACCCTTATTTGAGGGTTGGTTGTTCAATTCATTCTCTCTTTCACTTGCATATTCATAACCGTCTAATATATCTACGATAGGTTTGGTTTGTGTCTTGTTCATTCGCCTCTTCTCTTTGTCTCTTTCTAGTAAGCTTGTGTTGTAAAACTAGTGACCTAACACTAATCAAACAAGTAGTATATATGACTTTTCTTTTTAAAACCACTTGTATTAACTTACATGTGTTGATTACATGTTCTTGTTTGATACGTTAAGTTGATTTGACATTATCTTAGTGTTTGATAACTAGTCAAATGTGTAAACCTTAGTACGGTTTTATCTTCTTCATAATGCTTGTAGAATTTGTTTCATGCTACTAAAAGTTTAAACCTAAACTTTATTTGCATGATGCTTACTTTTGAATTATTTTTAGCATGATTAACATGTTACTTATGAACTCATAATATGGCATTCTGATACGTGATAATTTTGATATGATATATTTGTGTTTAAAAGCTATTAGTTGGCATTCATTACATCGATGTGTAGTAATGCATCCAAATGATACATGCTCTTGTTTAAAATGATCAATTATCTTGACATTTTCTTGGTGTTTGATACCTACTTGATTAATTGTCAAATGTGTAAACCCTAGAAAGTTTTTGTCTTTGTGATGCTTTATGCTACTTAATGTTAAGCGTAAACATGATTTGCATGATATTTAAGGTTGAAGAAAATTTTGTCATCTATATAATGGTTCACATGACTAATGTGTTATTTGTGAACTCAAAATATGTCATTGATGTATCCATGTTTGAAAGCTATTGTCTTTTGTTGACATTCCTTAAATCTATGCACAAGATGGTCTAAATGATACATGCTCCAAATTGTTATGTCTTAAACATGGCTTGCATAAATCTTTCATCTTGTTTCTTTTGCTTCTTGTCACACTATTTGTTTGCTACATGTGCACATATAATCTGTCAAAGTGCTTTGGTATGACAATTTTAGAAGCCTTTTATCTTACAAATTAATCACATAGATTATTGTATATCCAAGTATGCTTAAGTGTCTAAGTCTAACGACAAAACAATCTCATAATGAAATGTCTTGAATAAAGTCGTATTCTTGCATAATATGATTGTTTTGATGCTATCTTGTGTGGTGATTTCTTGTCTACTAAGTGCAATGTGTTGTTTTTGCTTATATAATATGTTATCATTTGATTTCTATCATGTTAACATCTTTTGTCACTAACAAATTTGTTTTGTAGGTTGATAACAAATTATTTGTTATCTTACTTGGTTTTAACTTTTATATGCTCATTTTGCATAATCCCCTTTATTGCTACATAGATTAGTAATATGCTTTATGGGACCCCTACACTTGCATATAGTTTAAAAGCATATAGAATTAAGTTCTAGCAGGTTGACTTTGCATTTTTATCTTTCAACCGACCTCTTTCCAAATCTCATTTTAGCTTCCGCTTTTCAAAAATCACCTCCATCATTTTATAACAATACTCTAATCCTCTTCACTTCCTATTAGGAAACCACCTGCCTCATCATACGATCATCTCGTATTAATCGAGAAGAGGTACGTGACTTTAAGGATGAAGTTCATTGTATGCTAACCATCATCCAAAAAACATCACTAAGCTCATCTCTTTCGTTAACCCAAATAACCTCCTAAACACTTTGTTGTCATTCCTTATTTGATACATTACACATTATGTTGGATGTCCACCAATTAGGGGGGAGAGAAATCCATTCACATAATTGTCTTTTGTCAAAGTTTATGTCTCTTAGACTCTAAAATACCAACACATAGGTAAACACCACTTAGCTAAAACCAGTTCACGAAACCACAACTAGTTCAACCTTTTAAACTTTTTATCACAAGTTTGCACCAATACCTCATCAAGTGAAAAACGCATCATGTGTTTTACAAACGCTTCATCTCCACATATAAGATTTTCCTTAAACTAGCACCTTACAACTTCACTATCTAGAACACCATCATAGGATCTTATCCTTTTCTCGCTTATCATGCATGTCCTTGTCAGGGCAAACGATATATTAATCAAAATGCCATTTCCAACACGTTGGTCCATCCAACTCTCACCATAGATGTCATCCTCATATAGGTTCTCATTATTATTATTAGTATTTTCCATATTGTCTTCACTTCTTTTCAAAGTGATAATCATCCATGTCGGTCAAAACCATGCTAATACTACCTTCCCCATTGTCACCTAGAATAGGTCATTTTTATAATTGGTCAATCAATGAACTAATTTATCTTCATGTTATCACTTTTTATATTTTTGATATCTTCATTATAATATTCTTAGATAGAACGCATTATTGATTACTCTTGGGTTGAAGCATATGAGAGCTTGCTCAAAACAATAGGTTGTTAGGATCAATAAATCATTCAAATCATAACCCTTATGCATCATTGAAATGCAATGTCCATTCATATTTTTTTCTTAGCTTTGGTCACTTGACATGAAGAAAGGATTGCATGAGTCCATATTTTTTTCTATACATATGAGTTTCTAACTCCTTAATAGCTTCCTACCTAATCACCACCACCTTCCATCACCACTTTCACTAATCATCACCACCATGGATTAGCAAAAACTTACTTTTGTAAATCTCGAGTCATCTACCATCACCACATGAATCCTACTAGTAAACCGACACCAACACTAGCACCACTTGGCACACCCGGTGGGAGACTTCATATCTTCTTTCTAGGAACTATTTTGTAGGCTTTTATCATATTATATTCTCACTTTTCTTATGATTGTAATTAGGAGACTACACTTCATGAGATCTTTGATTATATCATTTATCACATATATACATCTTATTTTTCTTTGTGAGAAAGATGAAATATATTGCACTAATGTTTTTCATTGTAGGTTCATCATCATATACACTCGATTGTATATAATTTACTCATCTAAGGATGAAGTTTGCATAAATTATTTTTCTTATTTTAGGTGCTTCTTGACATCCTAGAACAAGGAGGAATGTCCTTTAAGCACTCATATTGCATCGTCTATACACTTGGTTGTATATGACATATTTGTCTAAAGACAAAGCTTCTATTATACTAATATTTATTTTGAAGGTTCATCTTGACGCCCTAGAGCAAGGGAGCTTAGTCAGAGCCTATTTTGAATGCATCTTATACACACTTTGTTGTATATCACTTACTCGTCCAATGATGAATATAGTTTTGCACTAATATTTGTTTTGTAGGTTTTAATCATACCCCGACGCCTCAACAAGGGGGAGCAACTGTCAAGGGGAGCATGCACGCATTTAGCATCATTCTCACTTTTCAACAAGCATTTGTGCTTCGATAAAAAGTGGAGAAAATAGGCTAACATTGCTATGCATTTCTCTTTTTCATATATTTCTCATAATTTTTTGCATAAAACTAACCTTGATGTAGGTTAAGCCTCTTTATTTGATCCATGGATCCGCTACCAAACAAGGGCGGATTGAAGTAGGCGATTTAACTTCACTAGGGATGATGCAAGCTCGCCTTTTTGGGGAGAAATGAAGTTAAACTCCAAGGACACGCCCTTTTTGTTTCGACAAAAGGGGAGAAGAGTGTAAACGGAGAAGGTAATGTAAAGGTAGTAAGGATACAAGTAACCTTTTACATTTTACTTTCTATTACGTTTACATATATTTGTCATCATCAAAAAGGGGGAGATTGTTAGTGCAAATATTATGATATTTAATCTATACAGTCTCGTTGGTTTTGATTGATGACAAACATGTAACTTGTAATACATAACGTAAAATGTACAAGTTACTTGTAATTACATTGGTCTCAACATACATTCAACACCTCTCGATGTCTCAAGTCCTCGTATGTTACAACACAGGTTCGTACATGTTTGTTATGTGGCATTATGATCAAACCCATTAACAAATCATATAGAATGTTTAAAATACGTTTAGAGTCACTAAGTATTTTAATAGGTTAACCATTCTATTTAGAACCTCATTTTACATTATGCATTCACAAGTATTTCAAAAGGTAACTAGACATTTTATTAACTAGTTACATAATACATTTTACAAGTTTACTTTGATAAACATTTTAATCTAAAAATGTAAATACATGTTACATCATGGCATGCATCATCTTTGAAATCCTTGGAAGATCTCTTGAATATATTTGTTAGATTGACACTCAATATATCAAATGTGATCTTGGTAAGATATGGTAAAATCTTGAAAATATTTGAAGAAAGATTTTTTAGATTTCTTGTCAGGCACCCACGGCACCAAAATACATAAAGGGCGGAACCCTTTATTTGGTACCGTGGTCCGTGGACGCTCCTGTCCCCTTTTGCCTATAAATAGAAGCCCATTGTTTTCTCATTTCTCAACTACTTGAAAACACACCTTCTCCACCTTCTTGCATACATTTAGATCTATCATTAACAATGTAGTAACATACATTAAACACCCTAATGATCATGATCATAATGCTTCTAACATTCATCTTTGTTGTAAGCATACTCTACATTGATCAACCAAGGAAAGCTTGGAGATCTAGCCATCCCCACTCACCACAAGCTGAAGATCTATCACAACAAGTTTAGGGAACTTGTGATCTTCATCATGAAGGCTTCCTATCAATGGAAGTTCATTTAGAAGTAGTCATTCATATCCATTAGACATTTGTGTCATGGATCATTAGTGTAAACATCATTGCATCATAACAACACTTTCACCAAACTAGATTAGATGGTTTATGTGTTTGTGCCATAAAACACAAGGTTTGTTATGTTGGGCCATAAAACATATTGGGAGTGGTTGTACCAGTGTAAAAGAACTCGACATCTAGCTTAGTGTCGGAAATATTGTATAGGCGACGTTAGGTTGGTTCTACCTCGAACTAGAACCCGGTATTTAGCTTTGTACGGGAAAAAGTGTAAGCGACGATTGTAAGGTTTTCTCCGCCGAGAAGGGAGCTTGTTGATTTAGTGAAGTAACTCTCGAGTTGGGTACTGGGGAGTGGGGTAGGGCGGAAAGGAGATCCGTGACCGAACCACTATAAATCATCGTGTTCGGTTTGCACTTTCCTTTCTTTATCTCTTTACTTTTATAGTTGCACTATACTATTGCTTGTGATGTGGTTTGATGTTAATGCTTGTGTGACAACATGGTTTACTATGCTTTACATTGGTCACAAACAATAATTGGAACTTTCATATTATAACAAGCTTCATAAGCGATTTGATACTAAAGATCTAAAGTTTTTAAACGGTAACGTATTCAACCCCCCTTCTACGTATCCACAATATATATATATATCTTTACATTATATATAAGAGGAGGCATGCCACATATAATTCCACTTGACATCTCATAATGTCACGTCATAAAGCCACCTCATCACAATTAAAACCAAATAAGCACAATGTCCAGTAATCATGCATTAATTCGACAACTTATGCCACATAAGCAAACTTTAGACATTCATAAAATTCGGATTTTATTTTTCAAAAAATTTGAGCTTCATAAGAATCGAACATGGGTCTCTTATTCCACAAACAAACTAGATAACCATTAGACCAACTCATCTTTTGAATTATATCTTCCAAGTCTAAATCTATAAACTTATGCAAACAATTGTTGACCATGATAACTACAATATATATTCCTTGATTTACAATCTTATTAATTACTAATATGAGTTTCTCTAACCCTAAAATACAACACACAAACAATATAATGCGTGTATGAATTTTATAGACTATGAATTTTTTTGTCTCTATATGACTGATGTAAAGCATCTTGCATAACCGACAGGGGTAAGTGAGGATGAACTTCCTGCTCAGCTTGTCGGTGACCTTGAAAAGGTTCAATACTTTGGGACTACAGCCAATCGAGATGATGAACAGGCACTTCAAAGAACTAAAAACATGTCTCAGAGTGCTTTTCCGATAGGATACCAACTTTTAATTTTTTTTGTCAATTGTCATGTTATTATCATGATGAAGTTTTGTATCTCTTAAAGTGTGTTAGCAGTGATGTGAATCCCCGGCCTTGAGGAGTGCTTATGTTTTCCCCCATATAAAAAATCAACAGTTACTGTTATCTTTGTTTTGCGGCAACTATATTTGTATGAATTGTCCAGTAGTATTTTAAGGACCAAGACTAGGAAACCCATGTTATTTAGCAAATAAGGTTTCAGACCTCCTTCAAAAGTTAATAAATAAGTTAAAGTTATAATGTTGTGTGGCTCCTGTTAATACAACTAAGCCGTAAAAACGTTTATTTATATTTTACGATCTTCTAATGTTTTATCGATAACAAACGTAAAATCATTTTAACGAAACAAATAAAATACGTAAATGGTTTGAACTAATAGTTTCTAAGATATTCACATTTTCACATAAAACACTAAAACAAGTATGAGTGATTTTATGACTTAAATATTACATATGTACAACAACTAGTGTTTACATATTTGGGTAAAATATACACATAACTAGTATGTAGTATATGGGGTAATATAAATGGGTAGAAACTTAAGTATCACAACCCATTGACTAAATACATTGAATGGAGTTGGGTACAACCCAAAGTCTATAACCCATGGAGCTTGACCCATAACCCATTGCATGACATCATGCTTATATCATATATGGATAATATCCATAACCCATAGTTTTGACCCATACCCATGTGACTAGGTGCATTGCACTCAAGAGATACATTGTATCTAGCTAAAGACCCATGGATCAACCCATGAACCATAACCAAAATACCCATGGGTAAAGAGGAACGTCCCACAGATCCCTAGCTTTACGCTAGCCGGATCCCTTGTGGGAGGGTTAGATGGGATCACAGGAGCAGTAAATTTTTCCTCTATAAATAGTGAGCCATTTCTTCATTGTTGCTCACCCTTTTCTAACACACTTTCTCCCTGAGTTAAAAACTCACTAACCTCATATCCAAGAGATCTATGTTTGTAGTTTTGTCTTTGTGTGATCTTCTAGGTTCCTCTTAAAGGCGAGATCACCACCTTTGAAGTCGAGCAAGCTCAAGTCCATGAGTTGCCATGCTTCCTCATCATCAAGACTACTAAAGTCTTCTTGTTGATGATTGTTTTTCTTTCCTAAGAAGTGTTGAAGACATTTGTGAAAGGTGTCTCAAGTGTCAAGCAGAAGATATTATGAAGGGTATCTATCGTCCATATCATAAGCACTTGTGATGGGTGCTTAGAAGTCAAGACTAGAAGCATTAGTGAAGGGTGCTTCGAAGTCAAGACACAAGAAATTAGTGAAAGGTGTCTTGAAGATCTAGTTAAAGGCATTAGTGAAAGGTGCCTTAGATGTACATTCGATATGGTGTGTTTCGATGTACGAGATAGATTAGTACTAGATCCAAGGATATTGATATCCTTGATGATGTTGTAATAAGGAGTTGGTCTCCTTTGGGATTAGTCGTTGGTGTAGTGTTGGGTAGTAGTTCCTCCATTGCAATGGAACTAGGTGCTTAGCCTAGTACCTAATAACGGGTAGGCGACGTTGGATAGGTGTGGTTCACCTTGGAGTGAAAGAACCCGGTTGTTGATACAAAAGTTGGGCATTCCTTATTTGGGTCTGATTTCGTATCAATTACGTCTTAATGCTTTAGACCTGCGCACTAAGAAAACAGAAAACACCGTTAGGCTTACCGTGGGATTGTCCCCCACGATTATCCTCCGGCGTGAGAGTAAGTAATTGGTTTTTAGAGTGTATTTGAGAATTAGGGTTTTGTAGATCGTACCTTTAATGAGGGATAGGATTCCCTTTATATACACACGAAATCCTTGTTGTTTTCGTGTTCCCCAACCTTCGGCGTATCCCGCCTAAGTCGGTTGGTTGATACATATCCCATCTATAAAAGATATCCGATATCAAGACCATAAATAACTTCGGGTTTGGGCCTTCGTGAGCCCAAACCGTTATCGTGTTAGCCCACTCGTATTGGGCTCAAGTATTAGTGGCGTCCATTGGTCGGGTTCGTGACCCGAATATATACTATACGTCATCATGTCCTCCCATCTAGTATGCTGTGACTAGCTTGCGGATGCTAGACTAATAAATGCAGACTAATAAAAAGCTGCGGCGTAGCAAAGAAGCCAAAAGTTCCGCCTTGAAAGATACGATGTATCTACACATACTATTTAAAATGGATGCCTCGCGTCGGGGAAAATGGCATAGCGTCATCCAAGTGATGATCCACACATTAGAGATAGTGGGATCACGTGTCTTTCATCGGCGTGGATGATAAATCTTATATAACCATGGCCTTCTTTTCTTTGTGATTATCACGGTAGAAACTTAATCCGCCATTGTTAACAAACCTTCAACTTGCAACCCAGAAAACTACTATTACAAAGGTAACGGCGTGCGCGTATAAAAACGATACCATGGTTAAAGTGTTATCGATTTCACATCCGACATAGCGAGGCGAACACCTAAATTGCATCCGGTTATTATATTCCCAGCGGTGCATCGGTAGTTCAGGGTGCGAGGCGTCAATTCGCGGACTTCCCCGAAAAATAGGGGTATACAGCGTTTTTGAGTTCACGAATCGCGTGTGCCAATATCTCTATTTTTTGGCGGCGTGTTAAACTACTATCGCATATATCTGGTACACTTTGCGTAGAGTGCGGCTAAAATTACAACCGAGGAAAATTGCCGATTACTAAATTAACCCGACTATTCTGTTGCGCGGTTTACCACTGGCGTGTTCAAGCGGGTGGTATCATTGCTACTAAAAGCGGCTTGGCCCGGTATCTTGAAAAATTAGATCGTGAGGTGGAAACATTTTACGGGTCGATGATGCGTGTTTTCCCCGGCTTTGATTTCTACACCGGGTTCCTGCCAAAGGATGGCGCCCCTCCTGGATGTATAATGCAGAGGATGAAGATACAATAAACACTAATCGCATCCCCATAAATTCATACCCGAGGAGTTTTGGTGCACATGGCATTAGCGCCACTATTTTGGTAGTCCGGAGGATTCCAGATCTTCTTAGCGCGATGGCGGTGGGTGCTCATCCTTTCGTACTCCATTGTCTTATAGTGTAAGCGGTTTTCTTTCTTTCTATGTATTTGTAAGTAATCCGTTTGTGTTGTTTGTTTGTTCTTGCTTGCAGAAATGGACCTATTAGTCGTACAACTAGCGGAAGCGTGCGAGGGTTAATGTAGGGCGCGCCCACTGAGAGAAGAGCATATATCTTGATGCTACTGCTGGTATCTGGTGATGGATCTAGGAAGCGGGGGCTAGTTCATACGTATGCGCTCTAGAGCAATCCCACTGCTGAGGCGTGCGAATCAGAGGTGCCTTCCCGATGGCGGCCGGCACAAGTAGGCCGGAGCCTATGGAGGAAGAGGAGGAAAAGACCCATTGTTGAAGCGCGAGATCACCTAGGCCCGAAGGCGCCAAGCTCATCGAGGAAGAAGCGCCCTGTTATCTTAACGGTGGAATCATCATAAAGCGATGTTGCGTCGCCTCCCCTCTCTGCTGATACATCTGGCCCGCAGTAAGTAATGTCGTCAAAGTTGTTTTGCATCCCTGTTTATAAATTAATAATTTCCCTTTTTTGTGCAGGTTTGAGCGGTCTGCGGAGTCACCCAGAGATAGTCACATTGCATTATGGGTTCTCGAGGCAAGCAGCAAAAGCAGCGAGCCATTGGCGGTGAGGGATGCGCCCATGGAGCGACTTTTGAGGAGTTGATCTGCGGCAGCATCAAACTTCACTAGTGGAGAAGCTAAAGGCTAAGGTTTTACGGGGAAAGCCAAAGCGCGCAAAGGATCAAAAATTGCGTCGGCTGGGCGCTTGGCTAGTGCCAAGGTTGAGACAGAGGGCACGAGTCGTATGCCCGAAGCTGTTGAAGAAGATGGCGGTGATGGGCCAAATAAACCAAGAGCGTGCTGAGTCATCGGGTACAAGGCTTTGTGTCTACACTGAAGTATCTAGAAGAAGGAAAGGAGTTGACTTCACAGTTGGAAAACTTTGGTCGTGGCCTGATTAGAAGCGGAAGTGGGAAGTTGAGCAAGCTCTGCACTGGTGTATAACGAGAGTTGTATCCCCGACTCCTGTCTACAATTCGAGTCTTGGTGGCTTATTGGCCATGGTGCGACTTGCTTTACTTTTCAGTACCTTGGAGTTGCGAGGAAGTGGCAGCCTTTTGGGAGTGGTTAGGTCGCACTAAGCGAGGGTAAGCCGAAGGCTATTGAGGAGCTACATGAGGCTAAGTTGTTGAAGGTGCCTGTTGATAAGGTACGGGTATAATCGCATAATCATATGATGAGCGGTGGTGCTATATAGAAGATGAAGGCATTGGAGCTTCCCATGATATCACGAGTTAGAAGCGCGACGGGGATTATCCGATAGGGGTTATTACGGAGGGATGACTTTAGCATGACATCATGGTGAAAATCAGAAGCCTTGATTGGACTATTTCTTGAAACCCGATGAATCGCAACTCTAAGTGCCTATATTTGCTCGCCCTAAGGATATCTTGAACCCATTAGCTTTGGAGAAGGAAGTACCTTTGAAGCAAGTGTTGGAAGCGCATGCTACTAGACTTGCCAAAAAGAGGTTAAAGGTAAAGTTTGTTTTGTCGGCATCGGTGCGGCACGCCTCCTAGAATCGGCGGGATACGGTTAGTGTTGCCACGGTATCGCGCCAAGATTATGACCTTCGAAGAAGCTAAATGAGGTTGAGGAGCCTTTGCGGGTTTGTGGAAAATTAAATCGCTTAGGCGTTGTACTTGATATAGATAGGAACTTGTATTGTAAACATCATTTTAATAGCATGATGGTTAATAAAAGTCTCTTTTTGTTGAATGCGGCGTTGGTATTGCGACTTACAATGTTTGCACTTAGTTACTTGTCTTTCCATAAAAGCGTGTGTATTACCTAAGAAGCAAACAATTGCATAAGCGGAGAACATATGAAGTTCATAGGTGTGTTAAATTCACAGTATACTTAAAACATAATTTCTAAGTATGTTTTCATCATAATCGTGTATGGTGTGATATGCAGCGTACTGTAAATATCATTATCAAAGAGTCAAGTGTCTTGATTCCTAATTTGCTAAACGTGCACCGTATGCGTTGTTGCGCACCCGTCGTGGGATGCGTACGAACTTATTCAACATCTTGAGAACAAGGTATTTAACAAGGATACATGATCCAATGTTGATGGGTTTGCAACCCTCTTACTCAACGAGTTGTTTAGTAGGTTTACTCATCCTTTCACCATCGTGGGTTTATTAAGTGCATGCCGCGCCATGTGGCAGAGATAAAAATGTTAAAACATAAGGTATAACAAATTGAAATGTGTAATGCGAGAGTTAGCTAGAAACCGCGACGTTTTATTAATACTTGCAAGTTTTTATGAAGGAAAATAAATAAGACATGTGACTACGTAAAACAAAATGTAAATACACGGATTATTTATTAGGCACTTCAAAAGTGCAAAAAGAGTGTCTTATTGTGGGCGTAGCCATTCCTAGAATAACATCGCTTAAGATTGCAAATATTCCATGTACTGGTGGTTCCGACCGTCCATGTCTAAGTAGCTTGTCGCGCCTTTGTTCCTAATGCTTGATCACCTCATAGGGTCCTTCCCACTTTGGTCCAAGTTTTGCACGTGTTATTCGCATGGCTCGCATCATTGGCGGCGGTAGCGTAGCAGGTATGAATGAAACACTTCGTACTTTAGCATCATAGTATCCCTTCATTTTTGACTTCGACCTTGCAGTATAGGTGCTTTCGCTCGCGTCTTTCATCAACAAGTCTAAGTCGATCGCGCTCGTCATCATTGGTTGCCACATTAACTTCGGCGGTGCGAATAGTTGGCATCCAATTTCGGCTGGTGTGGCGGCCTCTGTCCCGTAGACTAGAAAGGGGGTATCCTCCGTGCTAGTTTTGATTGAAATACGGTGTGCCACGAACATGCGATAATTCTTCTATCCACCTTCCTTTGTGCTTGTCAAGGCGTGCTTTAATTCCTTCGTTCGGACCCGATTTGCACACTCTACTAAGCCCGTTGGTTTGTGGATGTTTAACCGTCGAAGTGTTGTGTGATATTCAACTTCTCACACCGTCCTTGAAGGGTTGTCACATAATTGTTTCCGTTGTCCGAGATGATTTCCCCAGGTAGTCAGGCGGCATACAATATTTTCCTAAATAAAGCATTTAACGGATTGCGGTTAATTGTTACAACAACTTTTGCTTCAATCCACGGTGAAGTAGTTTATGGCCACTATGAAAACTTCAATCCTCTGTGCACCGAGGGAAGGGACCTGCAATACCCCACTTGTAGAATGGCGAGGTGCGTAATGGGTGTTAGTTCTGTTTGTGGTTGGCGTGGAGCAGTGCGTGAACACAGCGGTCGCCGCACTTTCTTATCAAGTCTCAAGCGTCACGGTGCATAGTGCGCCAATAATATCCTGACCGTAAATCGCGCGCCACCACGGATCGTGGTCCCGAATACATGCTGCATGAGCCGGCATAGATTTCTATGAGTACATAATTTGCTTGGAGGGGGCCGATGCAGCGGAGCCATAGCTGTAGAAAGGAGCGTCGATATAGCACACCGTCTCGAAGTTCAAACCTGTGTGTCGCGTATTCTTGGCTTCCTACATTTCACGGGGCAATCGCGCCTTATTAATTCTTTTATTGGTGTCATCCACGTAGGACCTTCCTCCTCTATTACGTGGATATTTCCATCTCGAGATGGTTTGCTCTTCAATGTTTCCACCAATACTTGTTTTGACAGGTGAGCAAAGCTTGTGGATGCAATCTTGCTTAAGCATCCGCCTTCGATTTTCCCTCTAGGAACACAGCTTGATTGTGAACATCAAAACTCGAATTAGTGACTTGGTCTTTTCTAGGTATTGGATCATGTTTTCCTCCTTAGCCACGTATTCGCCCAACACATGATTGGCTACTAGCCGGGAATCCATATTTGCTTCAGTTTAGCTATACCCATCCGTCTTTCGTGATGTCAGGCAATTAGGGCTTCATATTACGCCTCATTGTTTGTATTTGTGAATTCAAAGCAGCGGTCGTAAGTAATTCCATTCCTTCGGATTTAAGGATGAGGCACTGCTCGACCCATCGCGGAAGATCCATCGTGAACAAGATCCATGGATCTTGTAGTTCCTTCTTTCTTGGGGCGGGTACATCATCGGTGTCCGGTTTTTCAATGATGAAATCTGCTAACACGCCCTTTTATTGCGATGCATTGGTGCAGCAGAGATGTTGTGCTCACCTAGCAACCGCTCCATACTGTAGTCGATCCGATGCATCGGGTTTGGAGATAATTTGCTTGATTGGTTGGTCTGTGATCCTTTGCTATGTAGGGACGCGCCCATTGAGAGAGGGAGAAGAGCATATTCTTTATGCTATAGCAGGGCGTACCCTGGTGATGGATCTGGGAGAAGCAGGGGCTAGTTCATCTGTCGCTCTAGAAGCAATCAGTCGCGAGGCGTGCGAATCGAGAGTGCCTTCCACAGTAGCGCGGCGGCACAAAATGTGCCGGAGCCTATGGAGGAAGATGAGGAAAAGGGCCCATTGTTGAAGCAAAGAGATCACCTAGAAGCGGGCGCAAGCTCATCGAGGAAGAAGCGCCCGTTATCTTAGCGGTGGAATCATCATCAGCGATGTTCGTCGCCTCCCCTCTGGCGATACATCGGCCCTGATAAGTAATGTCGTCAAAGTTGTTTTGCATCCCTTTATCGAAATTAATAATTTCCTCTTTTTTGTGCGGTTTGAACGATCTGCGGAGTCACCCCGAGATAGTCACGTGCATTATGGGTTCTCGAGCCCAAGCGGCAAAAGCCAGCGAGCCATTGGCGGTGGGGATCGCCCATGGAGCAGGCTTGTTGAGGAGTTGATCTTTGGCGGTGCGCATCAAGCTTCACTAGTGGAGAAGCTAAAGGCTAAGGTTTTTGGGAAGAAACCAAAGGCGCGCAAAGGATCAAAAATTGCGTCGCTGGAGGTCGCATTGGCTAGTGCCAAGGTTGAGACAGAGGGCACGTCATCGTATGCCCAGGCTGTAAGAGAAGATGGCTGATGGGCCAAATAAACCAAGCGTCTTTGAGTCATGTCGGGTACAAGGCTTAGTGTCTCTGGCGCGCAAGTATCTGGAGAAGGAAAGGAAGAGCGACTTCACGGTTGGAAAACTTTGGTGCGGCTGTACGCAGTGCCTAAAGCCTTGAGGAGATGAAGTTAGCAAGCTACACTAGAGTATGGCGAGGGTTTGTATCCCAATCCTCTACAATTCTTTGGTGGCTTGTGGCCATGATGCCACCTGCGACTTCTTTGCTGGTACCTTGATGTGAAGTGGCGGCGCCTTTGGGGAGTGGTTAGTCGCAGCGAACGGTGGCGAGCTATTGAGGGCTGCATGAGGCTAAGTTGTTGAAGGTGCCTGTTGATAAGGTACCCGGGTATAATCTCAAATCATATGATGGTGGTGGTGCTATGGAGAAGATGAAGGCATTGCGGCTTCCCGATATCTGAGTTAGAAGCGCGCCGGGGATTATCCGATAGGGGTTATTACGGAGGGGATGACTTTAGCATGACATCATGGTGAAAATGCAGAAGCGCAGTTGGACTATTTCTTGAAACCCGATGAATCGCAAATCCAAGTGCCTATATTTGCTCGCCCCAAGGATATCTTGAACCCATTAGCTTTGGAGAAGGAAGTACCTTTGAAGCAAGTGTTGGAAAGCGCGTACTAGACTTGCCAAAAAAGAAGGGGTTAAAGGTAAGGCTGTTTTGTGCGGCATCGGTGCAGCACACCTCCCTAGATCTGACGGGATACCGGTTAGTGTTGCCACGGTATCGCGCCAAGATTATGACCTTCTGAAGAAGCTAAATGAGGTTGGGCGGCTTGCGGTGTGTAGAAATTCGTAAAGCAGCAGGCGTTGTAACAGTATGTAGATAGGAACTTGTATTGTAAACATCATTTTGTAATAGCGCATGATGGTTAATAAAAGTCTCTTTTTTGTTGAATGCGCGTTGGTATTGCGACATACAATGTTTGCACTTAGTTACTTGTCTTTCCATAGCGTGTGTATTACCTAAGAAGCAAACAATTGCATAAGCGCGGAGAACATATGAAGTTCATAACAGTGTGTTAAATTCATAGTATACTTAAAACATAATTTCTAAGTATGTTTTCATCATAGTCGTGTATGGTGTGATATCGGCGTCTTTGTAAATATCATTATCAAAGAGTCGTGTCTTGATTCTAATTTGTTAGCGTGCACGTATGCGTTTATTCGCACCGTCGTGGGATGCGTCTGAACTTATTCAACGTCTTGAGAACAAGGTGTTTAACAAGGATACATGGTCCAATGTTGATGGGTTTGCAACCCTCTAACTCAGCAATTGTTTAGTAGGTTTACTCATCATTTCACCATGTTGGGTTTATTAAGTGCATGCAGCCATGAAGGCAAGAGATAAAAATGTTAAAACATAAGGTATAACAAATTGAAATGTGTTGAGTTAGCTAGAAACCGCGACGTTTTATTAATACTTGCAAGTTTTTATGAAGGAAAATAAATAAGACATGTGACTACGTAAAACAAAATGTAAATACGGATTATTTATTAGGCACTTCACTAAAGTGCAAGAGTGTCGTCTTATTTGGGCGTAGCCATTCCTAGAATAACATAAGCTTAAGATTGCAAATATTCCATATGCAGCGGTAGTTCCGACCGTCCATGTCTAAGTAGCTTGTACTGCAGCGTGTTCCTAATGCTTGATCACCTCATAGGGTCCTTCCCACTTTGGTCCAGTTTGCTGTGTCTTACGCATGGCTCGCATCATTGGTAGCGGTAATGCGAAGTCACAGTCTGATGAAACACTTATACTTTAGCATCATAGTATCCCTTCATTTTGACTTGACCTTGCGGCGTATAGGTACTTCATTTCGCGTCTTTCATCAATAAGTCTAAGTCGATCTGGCTTCGTCATCATTGGTTGCCATATTAACTTTAGCGGTCGAATAGTTGGCATCCCAATTTGGTGGTGTGGCGACCTCATCCCATAGACTAGAGAAAAGGGGTGTCCCCGTGCTGTTTTGATTGAAGTCACGGTGTGCCCACAGAATCGATAATTCTTCTATCCACCTTCCTTTGTGCTTGTCGGGCGTGCTTTAATTCCCGTCCGGACTTGATTTTGCACGCTCTACTAAGCTGTTGGTTTGTGGATGTTTAACCGATGCGAAGTGTTGTGTGATATTCAACTTCTCACACAGTCCTTGAAGGGTTGTCAGTTGTTTCCCGTTGTCGAGATGATTTCCCTAGGTATGCAGGCGGCATACAATATTTTCCTAAACAAAGCGTTTAACACGATTGCCGATAATTGTTACAATAACTTTTGCTTCAATCCACTTGGTGAAGTAGTTTATGCAATCCTCCTGCTGCAATAGGGAAGGGACTGCAATATCAATACCCACTTGTAGAATGGCGAGTGCGTAATGGGTGTTAGTTCTGTTGTGGTTGGCGTGGAGGCAGTCAGTGAACACGGTGCGCCGCGACTTTCTTATCAAGTCTCGGCGTCCACGGTGCATAGTGGGCCAATAATATCACGGCCGTAAATCTCGCCACCACGGATCGTGGGTCCCGAATACATCTTTGCATGAGCGGCATAGATTTCTCACGAGTACATAATTTGCTTGTAGGGGGCGATCACGGCGGAGCCATGGTGTATAAAGGAGCGTCGATATAGCACCAGTCTCGAAGTTCAAACCTACGTAACGTTGCACCGTATTCTTCAGGCTTCCTTACATTCACGGGGCAATGCGCCCTTGCTTATGAATTCTTTTATTGGTGTCATCCACGTAGGACCTTCCTCCTCTATTACCGTGGATATTTCCATCTCCGAGATGGATTTGCTCTTCAATGTTTCCACAATACTTGTTTTTGGTGAGCAAAGCTTGTGGATGCAATCTTGCTTAGTGCATCCGCCTTTCGATTTTCCCTCTAGGAACACGCTTGATTGTGAACACATGAAACTCTGATTAGTACTTGGTCTTGTCTAGGTATTGGATCATGTTTTCCTCCTTATACGTATTCACCCAACACATGATTGGCTACTAGCGGGAATCCATATTTGCTTCAGGTTGCGTATACCCATCCGTCTTTGCAATGCGTAGTCCGGCAATTAGGGCTTCATATTGCCTCATTGTTTGTCATTTGTGAATTGAAGCGTAGTCGTAAGTGAATTCCATTCCTTCAGTTGTAAGGATGAGGCTGCTCACGACCCATCCACGCATGAAGATCCATCTGTGAACAAGATCCATGGATCTTGTTGGTTCCTCTCTTTCTTGGGGCGGGTACATCATCGGTCCGGTTTTTCAATGATGAAATCGCTAATACGCCCTTTTATTGCAGTCGTGGTGATGCGTAAGAGATGTTTGTGCTCACCTAGCAACACGCTCCCATACGTAGTCGTCTTGATCGGGTTTGGAGATAATTTGCTTGATTGGTTGGTCTGTGATCAAGCTGCTATGGGGTGCGCTGGAAGTACCTGCTTGTGTTGTTTGGCGGCGAATACTAAGCTAAGACCAACTTCTCCATTCTTGGCTGTAGTAATCTCCGTTTTCTTTAGCGCTTTGCTTCTGAAGTACCACAGTTGTTTGTATTGAATTCCTATCCATCGGCCGATGCCCTCATTTGCTCCATGAGTTCGAGATAAGTACATAATCAATTCTTCCCCAGTGGGTTGCTACTAGTGTGGGGAGCATTGCGGGTGTTGTTTAAGGCGTGTAAGGCTTCTTACGCCTCGTAGTCAGCGGAAATCTCCCTTTTGATACACTTCTTGAGTGTTTTGAAGAGGGAGTGACTTGTCTGGCGATTTGGACAAGAATCTATTTAGGCGCCGTTTTCCATTGAGAGATTGGACTTCCTTGACGTCTTGTGATGAGGGAAGTTCAATAACAACATTTTTTCTAGGCATGGTTTAATGCCATCGGTTCTATCAGGTATCAGAAACATGCCTTACATGGCGCCAAAAGTGCATTTCTTAGGATTTAGCTTCATGTTGATCTTTTTGAGGGTCCTAAATGTTTCCTCAATGTAAGCATTAAACTCTCATCCTCGGTATGGCTCTTTATAACCAAGTCGTCAGCGTAAACCTCTAAGTTGCGGCCACCTATTTTGAATCGTTATCTACTAACGGCTGATAGTGGCGCCTGCATTCTTCAAGCAAAGGGCATTTTGGTGTAGCTTGATGAAGCGCCTTGGCTTGTATGAAAGGCCGTTTTCTCCTCATCTTCTAGCCATCTGTTTGGTGGTATCCTTTGTATGCATCTAGGAAGCATTTAAGTGGGTATCCACACAAAGAATCTACCTTCAATCTATCTCCGTAGTGGAGTACTTGATCTTGTGGACATGCCTTGTTAAGATCATGAAGTCCATCGCATCCATTCACCGTGACCGCTTTTCTTTACCATTCTTTGGATTGGAAAGCCAATGCGTGATAGTAGACTTCCGCATGATGCCTCTACAAGTTTATGTACCTCTGCGAATTGCTTTAGCGGCTCTCGGAGCTTGGCGGTATACGGCGTATTGGTGAATATCCTTGTCAATTCTAAGCTTGTGTTTTGTGATCGAGCATGGTACTCGGTCATGTGCTTTGGTTCCCATGCGAAGATATCCATGTTCTTTTCTGGAGTCGCTGCGGTTGCCTTGCCCTATCAGGCAGCAATCCTCCGTCGATACTTCTTGTTGCAGGTACTCGGGGTGGTGCAACCTTCAAGTTTGGAGTTTTGGTTGTTGCTGTTCTTCAATGGGTATGTCTACACGTAATCGTGTTACATTCTCTATGTGGTACATTGGCGTTATAGAGTGACAATACCAGGCTTCAATGGGAAATTGAGCATCCGGTGTGTTGTAGGGCATTACGGCGCGTAGGCGATATTCACGGTCTTCCAATAATGCCATTGTATGGCGAAGGTGATTTGATCACCATAAAATTCATCCAGGATGTCGCGGAGTGTTCTTTATAAGCCCACAGCGACTAGTAGATTTGATCGCGGCGCCAAGCAGTGAAGCTAAATCACACAAGCCCGCCACTTGTGAATGACGGACCGTAACCGACTTAAAAGCTGCTTAAGCACGAAATCAATGAAGATCTGAGGAGTATAGAGTCTTCCCCGGGTCGTTATGTCCCAGCGAGCTATGCAATGGATTATCAAACGTAAAGTGATCGGGAGATTTGAACGAAAAAGGAGATTTTGGATTATTATAACTACAGGAAAAGCCAACAAATTACAATGGCTTAAATGCAAATAAAAGGAAATTAAAAAGATAAAAACTATTAAATAAACGCTATCACTATTTGCAAAATGATGTTTTTGTGATTTTATAAAACAAAATAACTTAAATAAACTATTTTAACTAAAACGTAAACTTAAATTATCTAAAAACGTAACTTAAAATGAAAACGTAAGTTATGTACGAAAATTACGCTGGAGCGCAAGATAAAACGTAAAATTTGTGAAATAAAAGTCCTACGAGTGTAAAAACAATTTTCCCACGTACTACATGACAAAAGAAAATTTTAGGAAAAAGCCGGGTATTTTTTCGACTCTTAAATTATTTATTACGAATTAAAAACTAATTAATACTAATTAATTAATTAAAAATACTAAACATTTTGAGAAAAATCTGAAAAAATCACAAAAACTACTTTAGAGGGTACTGATCCTAAGAAAAATTAAAAAGGTGGTGGTTGCTTTGGAAAATAAGCTCAAAATAAGCCAACATTGGCTGATAAGCAAAACAGGCTAAGTGTCTTTAAGTAATAAATATTGCAAGATAAAACGTGATAAAGACCCTAGGGCGATTGGCTATACAGGTACCCTCTAACACTCTCATAAGGGGAGAGGTCTCAGGTTCGACCCCTGCCTCTCCCTTTTTGCAAACTTATTTTTTTTTGGAAATTTTTCTTTACAAACTTATTAAGCAAATGATCATAAGCACTTTTCACAACTACAACTTTTTCTAAAACTGAGCCAATAAGCTGTTTGAGCTTGAAAAGCTTAACAGTTGGCTTAAGTGAAGAAAAGAGAATTTTAAAAAAAAGAAAAGCTATTCTAAAAGCTATAAGCTATAAATATAAGTTGCAAAAGATAAAATAACCTAAATAAGGACTAATTAAGCAGTTTACTCTAAAAAAGATGAACCAAATAAGCTGTTTAGAGCTTATTGGCTCAAAAGAGGAAACAAAGGAGCTGTTTACATAAGCTTGGACAAGCTTATCCAAGCTTCTCAAAAGCTTCAAATTAGCTAAGTTCACTCTACCAAGCTCTAAAAAACTTGAATAAGCAATAAATAAAAGTGAATAAGCACTAAAAAAAACTCCAAATAAGCACAAATACAATTGTTGCACAGGGGACTTTTCAGAAAAGGGTAGCCAAAATAAGCTAACAAATAAGCACTTTACAAGCTAATTAAAACTGAACCAATATTTTTCTAATTTTGTTGAGCAGCTAAATTTTAATTTACCAAAAGCATTTAAGCTAAACCTTAATAATGAGCACACAATAAAATTCCAAAGTTTATTCAAAAACGGGTATTTAGAAATTTTGACTTTTTCACAAAACTGAAATGTTGACCAATTTGAGGTTTGATCATGATTTAAGGACTGATAATGGTCTTAATAGATGAAATAAGCCTAATGCTAGCTTTATCTATGATATTTAAACACAAAACAAGAACTTGATTCACCAAAATCACCACAGATAAGCTTAATGGACAGATTTATGGGACTTTTGACTTTGGACAAGTGCAGGCACAAGTGAAAGACTCAAATGAGTTCAATAGGACTTAATAAGCATAACCCAACAGATTTTAACCACCACATACACCTCTAGGACAGAAAAGACAGTGGATTCAAACACCCTTTTAAAACATTGATAGGCCATAAAAACTACTTAAACTAATGAACAAACAGGTAATAATGATCAACATGAGTTTCTTGTCCTAAATACAACTATATAAACACATTAAAACTAACAATGATCACAGAAACAGATACAAGCAAAATATGCAAATTGATTTGAAAAGTGAAAATGAGATAACCACTCACATGAGTCCAACTTGCTTGCAGGCCAAATCCAATCCCAATCCTACACTAAATGAAGCTATTCCAACCCAATTCACAGATCTGCAACCTCCCAAACTCCAAAACCAAACCAATTTCACCCAAGTTGACTTTTGTTGACCTTGATCCAATTTTGCTTGAAAATAACTATTGAGCTTGCAAAAAGCTAAGATAAGCTTAAGTAAACTAATTTGAGTTTAAAAACAAGCTTCTAAGAGCTTATGGATAAGAACTAGAAACTGAGATTTTCAACAGTTAACTGGAAACTTAAAACTTATAAGAAACTTGAATTGATGCTCAAAAGTACAATACAATGTTGTTTTTATCTTAAATGAAATACAGATACACTGAAACTACAACATTTTAATTAAACTACAACATTAATTTTAAAAACGACATTAAGGAAAAACTTAAAAAACTAGCTACTCTTCAATCTTGCTTCTTTTCTCCTTTTTATAGCTTCAAAAGCTTTCTCTCTCCAACATAAGCAGTTCCCACCTCCATTTTGGTCCATTGGATGAGTTTGAGTACTTTTTTGGCCGTTTGATCAAATTGGCGGGAAAACTTATATTAGCTTGTTGGGGTTTGAGGCTGAGCATTTAATGCATCTTTTTGGATTGTGAGGAGGGGGGGGAGACAAGGTGTGGAGTAGGGGGACAAAGAGGTATGTTGGTGGCTGGTGGCTGGTGCAGACACATTGGTCGGGGAAGACAGGGAAAAGGGGGGCGGGTTATTTTATTTTAAACGTTGGGTAATGGATATTGGACCGGGTCAGTGGGAATTGTTGGGCTTTTATTGGGTTTGGATTGGATTTAGGACTTAGGATTAATAATGAATCCATTTTAGACATTAAGGACTAAAACTGCCAAACTGAAACTCCGGGGACCAAACTGAAAATTATGAAATTGTAGTCCAAGGGCTTGTTTTGCCAACCTCCAATATTCCAAGGGGCCAAATCTGCCAATTGTGAAATTCCAAGGACTAAATATGAACAATTTTAAAATCCAAGGATCAAAACTGTAATTTCTCAAAACTTTTGGATTTTTCACCAAAGGACTAAATATGATAATTTATGATTCCAAAAGGACCTTTGGTGACTTTTCTTTTGAAATTTTGACTCAGGGACTATTTTTGACAGTTTTTGAAACTTGGGGGACTAAAACTGCAATTTTTACAAATTTGATATGTTTTTCATCTGATTTTGATATTTTTGCATTTAAAACACATAAAACAGTGATTTGTGATATTTTCATCATTTTGATGTGTTTCACGAGTGTTTTCAGATGATTTCTTGATTTATTTTGTACAAAAATGATGAGTATTTACACACTCATCAATCCCTCACACTAAACTATTGCTAGTCCCTAGCAATCTTTTGAGAAAAAACATAATGGATTTGAATCTCTTTACCAAAAGCCATTACTTACGGAGTAGCCAAATGTTTTGTTCAAGCAAGAACCATGGTACAGATAACCATGGATTTATTGGCAAATCATAAACCATATAGCAGTTTGATGTGTCTTTACCAGAAGCCGTTTGCTCTGGACTAGCCAACTCTTAGATAAATTATCAATATTATCTTTGGTGAGTTGAATACCAATTATGGTTTTCCTGCCTTTACCACAAGCCATAATCTTGCGGGCTAGCCAACTCTTCACTTTTTAGGATATGGTGAGGTGAATACCATACAATTTTGGGCAAATTGCAAGCCATATAAACGGATTTGAGAAATCTTTACCAAGAGCGTTTGCTCTGGATTAGCCAATCCTTTTGTCTTACAGACATGGCGGACTGATAACCAAATGAGTAAGTGTAGAACACTTACTCCAAAAAATTTTGGCCAAAAGCGGAAATTGGTATAATTATATGATAAAATTAGAATTCCCCCACTTAGAAATGAATATTGCCCTCAATATTCAAAGTACCGCGGTTATGCCGAAACAAAGAACGTAAAAGGGAAATACTACGGCCATTATTTAGAAAGGTTTTTTTACATGTGGAACCCCACACTAGGGTGGTAGAAAGATAGAAAGAAGTCAAAAATATGGGTGAAAACCCATATTGCATGCTTGTTTTGATTCAGAGTCGCTAGCTTGACTCGACCCAGAATTAATTTGTTCATGGGGAAGCAAAGTGGAAGAAGCTTGATCTCCATCAGGACTTTCATTCAAGATGTTTGGACAAACATTTGGTACGTGAAAGTTCCACAGGTGAGATATGAAACGGAACCCGGCTCGCAGTTGATAAGTGAAAATGCGGGGTCAAAGATAGTGTCTTCATTCCAGAAGGAGTGAAGATGAAGAGAAATCACAAGATATTTGAGGAAAGGAAGAATGAGACTTTTGATAACAATCAAGATCCATTCTTCATCCTCAAATATGACATTATCCGGGAGGAAGGGTGAAGGTATTATCATCAATAACAAGCTACATCTGATAGAGTACACAGCTTCCTCCAGAGCCAATATCATCCCTCAAGATCAAAATAGAAATGATCATGTTCCGGGAGGAGATATGTCTGAGAGAGAGTTCAGCAGGAGAACTCTTCATGAAGGAGAATCAATTACATGAGGGTAATTGGCAAACTCTTGTTCCATTGTGGGCTCATCACTATCCTGTCCCTGAATATCAAATAGTGGATTCTCGGCGAAGTGAATTGATGAGGAATTCAAATAGAGGATTGGTGAAAGTAACACAGATATTTCCGGGGAACAAAGTGATCAACATTCTCTATTGAATTTGTTGGGATAGAAGTGAGTGAGCGATCATTATCGAGGACTTCAGTCTCTCCGGATAAACCCGAAATCAAAAGTGGATTGATGTGGAGTAGGTTCCTTGGGAGAACTCCTCAAAGAAGGGATCGACATCCAGATTGTGGAAGTGATGCCTCAACATACTGCGATGTTCCAAAGGAAGCACAATGCGTAAGCTAAAATCAGGAGAAAGTTCCAAATGATCATTTGAACACTCCAAAGAGGGAAGAAGTCACACATCTGTCGGAAGTTCCGCTGACTCTCACGGGATTGGGACAAGGTCCTGACACTAGAGCTTTATAAACTGCGTCCGATTCCTTTTGGGAGCAGTGTCAAGATCTTTCGTCCCCGTGTTGGAAGGTGAGTGGGAATATGGGAACGCTGATAGCGGTTGTTTGAGAATGAATCTCCAGCCGTGGGATATCAAGCGAGGAGGTTGAGAAGGACTAGCATACATATGTTTTATACTTAACATTTGTTCTATTAGGCTGTGAATTCCATCATAGTCTTTTTCTCCCACGATTTTCCCGGGAAGGAATTTCCAAAGTGATGAACTTGATGAGATACGTACATAATTCACTAATATCAAGGGTAACATCATCATCATCATCATCAGGAATGAAGCGGAATCGAGCTAGATTTGGCGCTTTTTCTTTTGCAATTGGTTCCCTCATAGATTGTTCAAAGGCAATTTGGAGTCTAATTTAGCGGCCAGCTCTTGACTGCTTTCAACATTTCCATGGATTTTTCTCATTTGGATTATCTTGGGGAGTGTTTACATTCCTTCAAATCTTTCACTAAATCAAAAGATCAAAGGAAGATTTTAGCTCGAGGTTGGTATGTAGGGTGGTCGTGATATGAAGAGTCGTAATTGTTACAGGAAATGGATTCCTTGTTTGACAATCGAGCTAGAGTGAGGACCTCCACAATACTTCATAGATAAAAGCGTGTGGCTTGTGAGTGGTATGTGTTGAAGTCATAATTGTTATCAGGAACCTGCTCATAGACAAGCGTGTTTCCGATTGACAATGAACGGAATGTGAACCACCACAGTGCTACTTGCAGAAACTGCTGGAGTCTCCGCAGTGTGGTAGCTGATGGGGAAATCGGTTGTGTTATGGTAGGAATAGGGATCTTGGTTATAGAGCGGACCCGTTTCTGATTCCTGCGCTACAAGCTGGGGCAATTGCCACCATTATAGGATTACCACACATGACAACCAAGAGGTGAGGATAAGACATAGAAAGAATCAAAGTTACTTAGAGGGGTAGAAATGAAAAAGAATCAAAAAAGGTAAAAGAGGATAAAAGAGGAATATTTTGGTATTTTTGAAAAACATGATGATAAAACAAAGAATGAAATATTTTTGGTTTTTTAACACTTTAAGAAAAGTGTTAATGAACTTTTAGTTTTCAAAAAACTTTTAAAAGATGGGGTATGTGCAAGAATGGGTTGCGAAAAAGGCTTAAACACGCGCTAAAGCCTCGGCGGCGCCAAAATTTGATCGGTGCAAAACCGTCAAGTCTAATTACACAAGCTGGCCACTTGTGAATGGCCAACCGTAACAGAGCTTAAGCTTAAGCACAAATGCAATTAAGATCAGAGGAATATAGAGGATTCCGGTCGTTATGTCCCACGGAGACTCAATGGTGTGCAAACACTTGATCAGACGATAGAATGATCACTAAGGATAGTGTCGGAAAGGATTTGGATAGATAATTACCTAAAAGAAAAGATTAACAAATTACAGCGACTTAAATGCAAATTAAAAGAAATAAAAGATAAAATATATTAAATAAACGCTATCACTATATTTAAAATGATGAACGTTTAAAACTAAAACGTACGTTTAAATAAAATTAAATAGCGTACAAATAAAATGTGAAAATAAAGAAGGAAAATACCTACGGATATGAAAAATACATTTTACAATCCTAAATATAAAAGAAAATTATTAGAAAGGGAAAATTATTTTTACAACTATTTATTAATATTACTAATTAAAAACTATTTTTAACTAATAAATAATAGCTTATAATACAAGAAAATATGAAATAAAGCTAGAAAAATAAAATTAAAACTTAGAAAAATCTAAAATATCATAAAACTAATTTTAAAACTGAAAATATATTTTTATACTTTTTATGTATTTATTTTTTTAAAACTATTTAAAAATAATTAAAATGCTAGAAAATACTAATTAAACCAAGAAAATTATGGAAAAATACTTTTTAGGCTTTTATATTTATCTTAACTTAAGAAAAATAAAAAATTATTTTTTTGAACCTTTTCTTAATTATTTGTATTAATTGCTAATTAAAAATGCTTAAAAACTAATTTAAATTAAGAAAAATAGCAAACAAGCTTAGAAAAATCTGAAAATTTCGGGAAAAGTCTAAAATAATAATAAGAAGCTAGGAAAAATAGAAAAACATGGGGTTGAGTGGAGGAATATGAAGGCGATGTGGAATGTGCTTATGAAATAAGCACTTTGATAAGCAAAAGGGGCAAAACAAGCACCCAACTGTACAAAAGCTACTATAAGCTAAAAGAGCTAAAATGCAACAAGAACAACAAGCTACCTATGATTGGCAAGTTACAGATTTGATGTTTTGAGTAAATAAGCTAAAAACAGTTTATGGGTGTCTACTTGCGACTACTAATAAGCTACTAGATAAAATGGAAACTACAAACCAATTGCTGGAAACTAAGCTAGACCTGGGTGGCTAAGCATAAGCCAAAAATCAGACCTAGATAAGCTAGACTAAGCCCTATGCAAGGGCTGCAAAACTAACTCAAGCCACGTGCTTGGGGCTCAATGCCCGCGGGGCATTTTAGCACCATTTTGATAAGCTCTTTTGAAGCTTCTAAAAATTTGATAAAAATCTGAAAAATTGCTAATAAAACAAGACCAGTGAAGTTTTAAAACCATAAGTTTCATTGATTTGGAGAAATGAATCCAAGAAAATTCACCCTATTTGAGCTAAGCGGAGTTTATGCAATTTGACTTTTTGAAAACAGTTTGAAGTTTACCAAAATGAGATTCAAATGCAAATGTAGAACTGAAATGGATAAAATATAATGAAATGAAACTTTATCAAGCTATTTTATCAAGTTCTAAACCTATATAAATGATTTTTAGTGACTGATTTCAACGGATTGAGTACAAAACGATTTTAAGCAAATGTTGACTAAAGGTGCAAATATTTAAATAAAGACAGATATGAGTCCAATAACTATAAGACCTAAAGCTCTGATCTACTCCATTATAATACCCTCTATCACAGATTTAAACCTTAAACCAAACAGTCCTTTAAGTATTCTAATGTGATTTAGCAAAAGCTTCTACTACTCCTACTCCTACTTATGCAAGCTTTATAACAACTAAAAAATTTGAGATCGAGCATCAAATAGCATTAATCAAACATAAAACAGGCAGGCCACATGATCATTTATTAAAACATTATGAGAGAGAGGAAAGAGGTGATTACTCACTTAGTTATTCTAGCTAAAATTGATAGCATTTTAAAATCAATGTAAAACACCAACCAACAACCTAATCAAGCATCATAATCAGCCCTTAATCCATTTGAAAATGAGTGAACCAGTTGACTTTCGTTGACCATGTAGCAAAAGTGTTTGAAACTGTTTCCAAAGCTTGTAAAAAGCTAAAGTAAGCTTAAATAAGCTTATTTGATTTCAATATAAGCTTATGAGAAGCTTGGATATAAGATTTGAAAACTTGAAAATTTCCACGTTGACCAATGACTTGAAATTTGATTAAACTTAAAATTGATACTCAAAAGCTCAATACAACAATGTTTCAACTTAAATGTGATACAAAACAAACTGAAATTACAACATTTGATTTTAACTAATACATTTAAAAAAACGACATTAAAGTAAATTATAAAAACTAGCTACTCCCTTGCTTGCTTCTTTCTTCCTTCTTTTATACCCCAAATGCTTTCTCTTTCATCACTGATTAAATCCCACTTGAAATGATAGCCATTGGATGGCTAAAAGTGATCATGGCCATTCAATTGATTTTTGGCGCCAAATTGCTATAACAGCTGGAGAGGTTGAGTAAAGGGGTAGGAGGTGCATTTAATGCTCTTTGGAGTTGTGTGGAGGTGGGGGAACATGGAGAGGATAAGGTGAGGAGGGGTATGGTTTGTGCGAGGATTCTTGAGAGAAACAAGTGGAGGAAAGACTTATTTGCGCTTGGCTTGTTTGTGCCATTATTTGACCAAAGATATTAATAATAGGGGGGTCAAAATGCAATTTGACAGGGGGCACAATGGATAGGCAGGCCAAAAAGGTGTAAAAGGTTTATTAATACAAGGGCTTGTTTGTAATTTTCTGAAACTTCAAGGACCACTGCTGCCATTTCTGAAAAGTTGCTCCAAGGACTAAAAGTGACAAAGTTCAATAATGCAAGGACCAAACTTTACATTTTCATATTTCCAGGGGCCTATTTTGCCAATTTTCAAACTTGAAGGACTAAACTTGTAATTTTCTCAAACTTTTTATATTTTTCACCAAAGGACTAATTTTGACAAGTTATGATTTTAAAAGGACCTTTGGTGACTTTTCTTTTGAAATTTTGACTCAGGGACTATTTTTGACAATTTTAGAAACTTGGGGACTGGGCGCCAATTATGCAAACTTAACTCATTTTTCATCTGATTTTGAACATTTTGCATCTGAAACATATAAATAAGTTTTGGAATATTTTCAGTATTTTGATGCATTCCTGAGCATTTTTAGACGTTTTGCAGTTCAGATTTGACCAAAAATGATGAGTATTTACACACTCATCAATCCCCACACTAAACTATTGCTAGTCCCTAGCAATCTTTTGAGAAAACATAATGGATTTGAATCTCTTTACCAAAAGCCATTACTTCTGGAGTAGCCAAATGTTTCAGTTCAAGTAAGAACCATGGTACACCGATAACCATGTGATTTTGAGCAAACCACCACTTTCAACGATTTGATTTTGTCTTACCAGAAGCCGTACCCTTCTGGACTAGCCAACTCTTAGATAAATTATCAGAATTATCTTTGGTGAGCTGAATAACAATTATGGATTTTCCACTGCCTTTACCACAAGCCATAAGCTTGCGGGCTAGCCAACTCTTCACTTTTTAGGATATGGTGAGTTGAGAACCATACAATTTTGGGCAAATTGCAAGCCATATAAACGGATTTGAGAATTCTTTACCAAGAGCCGTTTGCTCCTGGATTAGCCAATCCTTTAGTTTATTAGACGTGGCGGACTGATAACCAATTGAGTAAGTGTAGAACACTTACTCCAAAAAATTTGGCCAAAACAGGGAATTGGAATAATTATATGATAAAATTCGTGAGAATTCCCCCCCACACTTAGAAATGAAAATTGCCCTCAATATTCAAAGTACGGCGGTTATGCGAAACAAAGAACGTGAAATACTACGGCCATTATTATAAAAGAGATTTTTTAGAGATATATATATAACCTGTGGGGCATCACCCCCACACTTAGGTGGTAGAAAGGGGTAAGAAGTCAGAAATATGGGTGAAAACCCATATGGTGTGTGCTACTGTTTTTGTTCTTAGAGTTAGCTAAGCGACTCGACCCCGTCAATGGTTCATGGGAAGCAAAGTGGAAAACAGTCTCCATCGGACTTTCATTCAAGATGTTTGGACAAACATTTGAAGCACGTGAAAGTTCCACACCGATGAGATATAGAGAGACAGACCCGGCTCCTGAGATGATAAGTGAAAATGCGGGGTCAAAGATAGTGTCTTCATTCCGGTGAAGATGAAGAGAAATCAAAAGATATTTGAGGAAAGGAAGAAAGACTTTGATAACAATCAAGATCCATTCTTCATCCTCAAATGTAGACGTATCAGGAGGAAGGGTGAAGGTAGTATCATCAATAAGCAAACTCATACGATAGAGTACACCTTCCTCCGAGCCAATATCATCCTCAAGATCAAAATAGAAATGATCATGTTAGGATATGTCATGAGAGGTTCAGGAGAACTCTTCATGAAGAGAATCATTCACATGAGGTGAAATTGTGAACTCTTGTTCCATTGTGGGCTCATCACTATCCTCAATCTGAATATCAAATAGTGGATTCTCAGAAAGAGTGAATCAGTGAATTCAAATAGAGGAATGGTGAAAGTAGCTTTGAATGTTTCGGGAACAAAGTGATCAACATTCTCTATTGGACTGTTGGGATAAGAAGTGAGTGAACGATCATTATCAAGGGACTTTCGGTCTCTCAGAAAACATAATGGATTTGAATCTCTTTACCAAAAGCCATTATGGGTAGCCAAATGTTCAGTTCAAGTAGAACCATCGTACACGATAACCATGTGATTTTGAGCAAACCACCTGTTTCAACGGTTTGATTTTGTCTTTACGATACCATACGGACTAGCCAACTCTTAGATAAATTATCAGAATTATCTTTGGTGAGCTGAATACCAATTATGGATTTTCCATGCTTTACCACAAGCCAATGCAGGGCTAATAACTCTTCACTTTTTAGGATATGGTGAGTTGAGAACCATACAAATAGAGGATTGGTGAAAGTAGCTTTGAATGTTTCGGGAACAAAGTGATCAACATTCTCTATTGGACTGTTGGGATAAGAAGTGAGTGAACGATCATTATCAAGGGGACTTTCATCTCTCCCGGATCGGCCGAAATCAAAGAGTGGATTGATGTGAGTGAGTTCACGGAGAACTCCTCAAGAAGGGATCACATCAGTTGTGGAGTGATGCCTCAACAAACTCGATGTTTCCAAAGGAAGCACAATCGTCGCTAAAATCGGAGAAAGTTTCCAAATGATCATTTGAACACTCAAGAGGGAAAGAATCACACATCGATCAGAATTCCCGTGACTCTCTCGGGATTGGGACAAGGTTCTCAACACTAGACTTTATGAACTCGTCCGATTCCTTTTAGGAGCAGTGTCAAGATGCTCGTCCCATGTTTAGGTGAGTGGGAATATCGGGTGTGATAGCAGTTGTTTGAGAATGAATCTCAACTGCCGGGATATCAACTGACTGAGGGAGTTGAGAAGGACTAGCATACATATGTTTTATACTTAACATTTGTTCTTCTGCTAGTAATTCCATCATAGTCTTTTCTCCCTGATTTTTCCACGGAAGAATTTCAACGATGAACTTGATGAATATGTACATAATTCACTAATATCAAGGGTAACATCATCATCATCATCATCAGGAATGAAACGGAATCGAGAGCTAGATTTGGCCGCTTTTTCTTTTGCAATTGATTCCCTCATAGATTGTTCAAAGGCAATTTGGGAGTCTAATTTAGCAGCCCGCTCTTCGGCTAACAACATTTCCATGGATTTCTCATTTGGATTATCTTGGGAGTGTTTACATTCCTTCAAATCTTTCACTAAATCCAAAAGATCAAGGAGAAGATTTTGAGGAAGTGGCTCAGGTTGGTACTGTAGAGGTGGGTCATGATACGAAGAGTCGTAATTGTTACAAGGAAATGGATTCCTTGTTTGACAATCCGAGCTAGAGTGAGGACCTCCACAATACTCACAAACAGATAAAACGATGTGGCTGGTGAGTGGTATGTGTTGTAGTCATAATTGTTATCAGGAACTTGCTCATAGACAAGCGTGTTTCCTGATTGACAATCAGAACTGGAATGTGAACCACCCGCATTACTCACAGATAAAGCTGAGAGTCTCACAGTGTGATTGCTGATGGAATAAATCAGTTGTGTTATGGTAGGAATAGGGATCTTGGTTATAGACAGACCCGTTTCCTGATTCCACCACGCTACAACTGGGGCAATTGCCACCATTATAAGGACCACCACACCATTGACAACCAAGAGGGTGAGGATAAGACATAGAAAGAATCAAAGGTTAACAGAGGGTAAGAAATGAAGAATCAAAAAGGTAAGAGGATAAAGAGGAATATTTTTGGTATTTTTGAAAAACATGATGATAAAAACAAAGAATGAAAATATTTTTGGCGTTTTTAACACTTTAAGAAAAGTGTTAATGAACTTTTTGGATTTTCAAAAAAACTTTTTACAAAAGATGGGGTATGTGCAAGAATGGGTCTGAAAAAGGCTTAAACACACGCTAAAGCCTCCCCGGCAGCGGCGCCAAAAATTTGATCGGTGCAAAACCGTCAAGTCTAATTACACAAGCTGGCCACTTGTGAATGGCCAACCGTAACAGACTTAAAACAGCTTAAGCACAAATGCAATTAAGATCAGAGGAATATAGGGGATTCCTGGGTCGTTATGTCCCACGGAGACTCAATGGTGTGCAAACACTTGATCAGACGATAGAATGATCACTAAGGATAGTGATCGGAAAGGATTTGGATAGATAATTACCTAAAGAAAAGATTAACAAATTACAGCGACTTAAATGCAAATTAAAAGAAATAAAAGATAAAATATATTAAATAAACGCTATCACTATATTTAAAATGATGAACGTTTAAAACTAAAACGTACGTTTAAATAAAAATTACGTAAACGTACAAAATAAAAAGTGAAAATAAAGAAGGAAAATACCTACGGATATGAAAAATACATTTTTACAATACTAAATATAAAAGAAAATTATTAGAAAAGGAAAATTATTTTTATGACTATTTAATTAATTATTATTAATTAAAAACTATTTTTAACTAATAAATAATAGCTTATAATACAAGAAAATATGAAATAAAGCTAGAAAAATAAAATTAAGAATTAGAAAAATCTAAAATATCATAAAACTAATTTTAAAACTGAAAATATATTTTTTAGACTTTTTATGTATTTATTATTAATTTAAAACTATTTAAACTAATTAAAATGCTAAAAAATACTATTTAAACCAAGAAAATTATGGAAAAATACTTTTTAGGCTTTTTATATTTATCTTAACTTAAGAAAAATGAAAAATTATTTTTTGAACCTTTTCTTAATTTTTTGTATTAATTGCTAATTAAAATGCTTAAAAACTAATTTAAATTAAGAAAAATAGCAAACAAGCTTAGAAAAATCTGAAAATTTCAGGAAAAGTCTAAAATAATATTAAGAAGCTAGGAAAAATAGAAAAACATGGGGTTGAGTGGAGGAATATGAAACTGTGTGGAATGTGCTTATGAGATAAGCACTTTGATAAGCAAAAGGGACAAAACAAGCACCAATGATACACAGCTACATAAGCTAAAAAGCTAAAATGCAACAAGAAACAACAAGCTATACCCTCGGATTGGCAGATTACCAGATTTGATGTTTTGAGTAAATAAGCTAAAAACAGTTTATGGGTGTCTACTTGCAGCCTACTAATAAGCTACTAGATAAGCTGGAAACTACAAACCAATTGCTGGAAACTAAGCTAGACCTGGGTGGCTAAGCATAAGCCAAAAATCAGACCTAGATAAGCTAGACTAAGCCCTATGCAAGGGCTGCAAAAACTGCTCAAGCCCATGCGGCTCAATGCCGCGAGGCATTTAGCACCATTTTGATAAGCTCTTTTGAAGCTTCTAAAAATTTGATAAAAATCTGAAAAATTGCTAATAAGAAACAAGACCAGCTGAAGATTTTAAAACCATAAGTTTCATTGATTTTGACCCAGAAATGAATCCAAGAAAATTCACCCTATTTGAGCCCAAAACTGAGTTTATGCAATTTGACTTTTTGAAAACAGTTTTGAAGTTTGACCAAAATGAGATTCAAATGCAAATGTAGAACTGAAATGGATAAAATATAATGAAATGAAACTTTATCAAGCTATTTTATCAAGTTCTAAACCTATATGTAATGATTTTAGTGACTGATTTCAACAGGATTGAGTACAAGAACAGTTTTAAGCAAATGTTGACTAAAGGTGCAAATGGCTTCCAAACAAAACAGAGATATGAGTCAATAAACTATAGAGACCTAAAATACTGATCTACTCCATTATAATACCCTCTATCACAGATTTAAACCTTAAACCAAACAGTCCTTTAAGTATTCTAATGAGCAGTTAAGCTACTACTCTACTCCTACTTATGCAAGCTTTATAACAACTAAAAGACTGAGATCAGAGAGCATCAAATAGCATTAAATCAAACATAAAACAGAGCCATGATCATTAAAAAACAGTTATGAGAGGAAAGAGTGATTACTCACTTAGTTATTCTAGCTAAAATTGGGCAGAGTAACATACCAATCAATGTAAACACAACCAACAACCTAATCCAGCATCATAATCAACCCTATCCATTTTGAACCAAATGAGTGAACCATTGACTTTCGTTGACCATGTAGCAAAAGTGTTTGAAACTGTTTCCAAAGCTTGTAAAAAGCTAAAGTAAGCTTAAATAAGCTTATTTGATTTCAATATAAGCTTATGAGAAGCTTGGATATAAGATTTGAAACTTGAAATTTCCATTGACCAATGAACTTGAAATTTGATTAAACTTAAAATTGATACTCAAAAGCTCAATACAACAATGTTTCAACTTAAATGTGATACAAAACAAACTGAAATTACAACATTTGATTTTAACTAATACATTTAAAAAAAACGACATTAAAGTAAATTATAAAAACTAGCTACTCCCTTGCTTGCTTCTTTCTTCCTTCTTTTATACCCCAAATGCTTTCTCTTTCATCACTGATTAAATCCCACTTGAAATGATAGCCATTGGATGGCTAAAAGTGATCATGGCCATTCAATTGATTTTTTGGCGCCAAATTGCTATAACAGCTGGAGAGGTTGAGTAAAGGGGTAGGAGGTGCATTTAATGCTCTTTGGAGTTGTGTGGAGGTGGGGGACATGGAGAGATAAGGTGAGGAGGGGTATGGTTTGTCTGAGTTGAGAGAAACAAGTGGAGGGGAAGACTTATTTGGCGCGCTTGGCTTGTTTGACTGCCATTATTTGACCAGAGATATTAATAATAGGGGGTCAAAATGCAATTGACAGGGGGCACAATGGATGGCAGGCCAAAAGGTGTAAAGGTTTATTAATACAAGGGCTTGTTTGTAATTTTCTGAAACTTCAAGGACCACTGCTGCCATTCTCTCAAAGTTGCTCCAAGGACTAAAAGTGACAAAGTTCAATAATGCAAGGACCAAACTTTACATTTTCATATTTCCAGGGGCCTATTTTGCCAATTTTCAAACTTGAAGGACTAAACTTGTAATTTTCTCAAACTTTTTATATTTTTCACCAAAGGACTAATTTTGACAAGTTATGATTTTAAAAGGACCTTTGGTGACTTTTCTTTTGAAATTTTGACTCAGGGACTATTTTTGACAATTTTAGAAACTTGGGGGACTGAAACTGCCAATTATGCAAACTTTGCTCATTTTTCGTCTGATTTTAAACATTTTGCATCTGAAACATATAAAATGCAGTTTTGGAATATTTTCAGTATTTTGATGCATTTCTGAGCATTTTTAGACGTTTTGCATTCAGATTTGACTAAAAAATGATGAGTATTTACACACTCATCAATCCCCCACACTAAACTATTGCTAGTCCCTAGCAATCTTTTGAGAAAACATAATGGATTTGAATCTCTTTACCAAAAGCCATTACTTCTGGAGTAGCCAAATGTTTCAGTTCAAGTAAGAACCATGGTACACCGATAACCATGTGATTTTGAGCAAACCACCAGCTTTCAACGGATTTGATTTTGTCTTTACCAGAAGCCGTACCCTTCTGGACTAGCCAACTCTTAGATAAATTATCAGAATTATCTTTGGTGAGCTGAATACCAATTATGGATTTTCCACTGCCTTTACCACAAGCCATAAGCTTGCGGGCTAGCCAACTCTTCACTTTTTAGGATATGGTGAGTTGAGAACCATACAATTTTGGGCAAATTGCAAGCCATATAAACGGATTTGAGAAATCTTTACCAAGAGCCGTTTGCTCCTGGATTAGCCAATCCTTTAGTTTATTAGACGTGGCGGACTGATAACCAATTGAGTAAGTGTAGAACACTTACTCCAAAAAAATTTTGGCCAAAAACAGGGGAATTGGAATAATTATATGATAAAATTCGTGAGAATTCCCCCCCCACACTTAGAAATGAATATTGCCCTCAATATTCAAAGTACCGGCGGTTATGCCGAAACAAAGAACGTGAAAGGGAAATACTACGGCCATTATTATAAAAGAGATTTTTTTTTTTTTTTTTTTTTTTTTTAGAGATATATAACCTGTGGGGCATCACCCCCACACTTAGGTGGTAGAAAGGGGTAAGAAGTCAGAAATATGGGTGAAAACCCATATGGTGTGTGCTACTGTTTTTGGTTACCGAGTCGCTAGCTTGACTCGACCCCGAATTCAATGGTTCATGGGGAAGCAAAGTGGAAGAAACAATCTCCATCGGACTTTCATTCAAGATGTTTGGACAAACATTTGAAGCACGTGAAAGTTCCACACCGATGAGATATAGAGAGACAGACCCGGCTCACAGATGATAAGTGAAAATGCCGGGGTCAAAGATAGTGTCTTCATTCCCGAAGGAGTGAAGATGAAGAGAAATCACAAGATATTTGAGGAAAGGAAGAAAGACTTTGATAACAATCAAGATCCATTCTTCATCCTCAAATGTAGCGTATATCGGGAAGGGTGAAGGTAGTATCATCAATAAGCAAACTCATACGATAGAGTACACCTTCCTCCGAGCCAATATCATCCTCAAGATCAAAATAGAAATGATCATGTTCAGGATATGTCATGAGAGAGTTCACAGAACTCTTCATGAAGAAATCATTCACATGAGGTGAAATTGTGAACTCTTGTTCCATTGTGGAACATCCTATCCTCAATCAGAATATCAAATAGTGGATTCTCATAAACGAAGTGAATCAGAGTCAATTCAAATAGAGGAATGGTGAAAGTAGCTTTGAATGTTTCGGGAACAAAGTGATCAACATTCTCTATTGAACTGTTGGGATAAGAAGTGAGTGAGCGATCATTATCAAGGGACTTCCGTCTCTCCCGGATCGGCTTCGAAATCAAAGAGTGGATTGATGTGAGTGAGTTCACTGGAGAACTCCTCAAGAAGGGGATCAGCATCAGATTGTGGAAGTGATGCCTCAACATACTCGATGTTTCCAAAGGAAGCACAATCGTCGCTAAAATCGGAGAAAGTTTCCAAATGATCATTTGAACACTCAAGAGGGGAAAGAGAATCACACATCTGATCAGAAGTTCCCTGTGACTCTCTCGGGATTGGGACAAGGTCCTCAACACTAGACTTTATAAACTCGTCCGATTCCTTTTCAGGAACAGTGTCAAGATGCTCGTCCCCCATGTTCAGAGAGTGAGTGGGAATATCGGGTGTGATAGCAGTTGTTTGAGAATGAATCTCAACTGCCGGGATATCAACTGACTGAGGGAGTTGAGAAGGACTAGCATACATATGTTTTATACTTAACATTTGTTCTTCTGCTAGTAATTCCATCATAGTCTTTTCTCCCTGATTTTCCACGGAAGGAATTTCAACTGATGAACTTGATGAATCTGTACATAATTCACTAATATCAAGGGTAACATCATCATCATCATCATCAGGAATGAAACGGAATCGAGAGCTAGATTTGGCCGCTTTTTCTTTTGCAATTGATTCCCTCATAGATTGTTCAAAGGCAATTTGGGAGTCTAATTTAGCAGCCCGCTCTTCGGCTAACAACATTTCCATGGATTTCTCATTTGGATTATCTTGGGAGTGTTTACATTCCTTCAAATCTTTCACTAAATCCAAAAGATCAAGGAGAAGATTTTGAGAAGTGGCTCAGGTTGGTCTTGTAGAGGTGGGTCATGATACGAAGTAAAGTGGTATTGTACAGGAAATGGATTCCTGTTTGACAATCCGAGCTAGAGTGAGGACCTCCACAATACTCACATAAAAACTGATGTGGCTGTGAGTGGTATGTGTTGTAGTCATAACTGTTATCAGGAACTTGCTCATAGACAAGCGTGTTTCTGATTGACAATCAGCGGAATGTGAACCACCACAGTACTCACAACAGTAAAGCTGCTGAGTCTCACAGTGTGGTAGCTGATGGAATAAATCAGTTGTGTTATGGTAGGAATAGGGATCTTGGTTATAGACAGACCCGTTTCCTGATTCCACTGCCTACAACTGGGGCAATTGCCACCATTATAAGGACCACCACACCATTGACAAACAAGAGGGTGAGGATAAGACATAGAAAGAATCAAAGGTTAACAGAGGGTAAGAAATGAAGAATCAAAAAGGTAAGAGGATAAAAAGGAATATTTTTGGTATTTTTGAAAAACATGATGATAAAAACAAAGAATGAAAATATTTTTGGCGTTTTAACACTTTAGGAAAAGTGTTAATGAACTTTTTGGATTTTCAAAAAAACTTTTTACAAAAGATGGGGTATGTGCAAGAATGGGTCTGAAAAAGGCTTAAACACACGCTAAAGCCTCCCCGGCAGCGGCGCCAAAATTTGATCGGTGCAAAACCGTCAAGTTTAATTACACAAGCTGGCCACTTGTGAATGGCCAACCGTAACAGACTTAAAACAGCTTAAGCACAAATGCAATTAAGATCAGAGGAATATAGGGGATTCCTGGGTCGTTATGTCCCACGGAGACTCAATGGTGTGCAAACACTTGATCAGACGATAGAATGATCACTAAGGATAGTGATCGGAAAGGATTTGGATAGATAATTACCTAAAGAAAAGATTAACAAATTACAGCGACTTAAATGCAAATTAAGAAGATTAAAAAGATAAAATATATTAAATAAACGCTATCACTATATTTAAAATGATGAACGTTTAAAACTAAAACGTACGTTTAAATAAAATTACGTAAACGTACAAAATAAAATGTGAAAATAAAGAAGGAAAATACCTACGGATATGAAAAATACATTTTTACAATCCTAAATATAAAAGAAAATTATTAGAAAAGGAAAATTATTTTTACAACTATTTAATTAATTATTACTAATTAAAAACTATTTTTAACTAATAAATAATAGCTTATAATACAAGAAAATATGAAATAAAGCTAGAAAAATAAAATTAAGAATTAGAAAAATCTAAAATATCATAAAACTAATTTTAAAACTGAAAATATATTTTTTAGACTTTTTATGTATTTATTATTAATTTAAAACTATTTAAAACTAATTAAAATGCTAGAAAATACTAATTAAACCAAGAAAATTATGGAAAAATACTTTTTAGGCTTTTTATATTTATCTTAACTTAAGAAAAATGAAAAATTATTTTTTTGAACCTTTTCTTAATTTTTTGTATTAATTGCTAATTAAAAATGCTTAAAAACTAATTTAAATTAAGAAAAATAGCAAACAAGCTTAGAAAAATCTGAAAATTTCAGGAAAAGTCTAAAATAATATTAAGAAGCTAGGAAAAATAGAAAAACATGGGGTTGAGTGGAGGAATATGGAACTGATGTGGAATGTGCTTATGAGATAAGCACTTTGATAAGCAAAAGGGACAAAACAAGCACCCAACTGATACACAAGCTACTATAAGCTAAAAGAGCTAAAATGCAACAAGAAACAACAAGCTATACCCTATGGATTGGCAGATTGCACAGATTTGATGTTTTGAGTAAATAAGCTAAAAACAGTTTATGGGTGTCTACTTGCAGCCTACTAATAAGCTACTAGATAAGCTGGAAACTACAAACCAATTGCTGGAAACTAAGCTAGACCTGGGTGGCTAAGCATAAGCCAAAAATCAGACCTAGATAAGCTAGACTAAGCCCTATGCAAGGGCTGCAAAAACTGCTCAAGCCCTGTGCAGGCTCAATGCCCTGCACAGGGCATTTAGCACCATTTTGATAAGCTCTTTTGAAGCTTCTAAAAATTTGATAAAAATCTGAAAAATTGCTAATAAGAAACAAGACCAGCTGAAGATTTTAAAACCATAAGTTTCATTGATTTTGACCCAGAAATGAATCCAAGAAAATTCACCCTATTTGAGCCCAAAACTGAGTTTATGCAATTTGACTTTTTGAAAACAGTTTTGAAGTTTGACCAAAATGAGATTCAAATGCAAATGTAGAACTGAAATGGATAAAATATAATGAAATGAAACTTTATCAAGCTATTTTATCAAGTTCTAAACCTATATGTAATGATTTTAGTGACTGATTTCAACAGGATTGAGTACAAGAACAGTTTTAAGCAAATGTTGACTAAAGGTGCAAATGGCTTCCAAACAAAGACAGATATGAGTCAATAAACTATAAGGACCTAAAGCTACTGATCTACTCCATTATAATACCCTCTATCACAGATTTAAACCTTAAACCAAACAGTCCTTTAAGTATTCTAATGAGCAGTTTAAGCTACTACTCCTACTCCTACTTATGCAAGCTTTATAACAACTAAAAGACTGAGATCAGAGAGCATCAAATAGCATTAAATCAAACATAAAAACGAGGCCACATGATCATTTTATTAAAAGATTATGAGAGGAAAAGAGGTGATTACTCACTTAGTTATTCTAGCTAAAATTGGGGAGTACAGATACCAAATCAATGTAAAACACCAACCAACAACCTAATCCAGCATCATAATCAACCACTTATCCATTTTGAACCAAATGAGTGAACCAGTTGACTTTCGTTGACCATGTAGCAAAGTGTTTGATGTTTCCAAAGCTTGTAAAAAGCTAAAGTAAGCTTAAATAAGCTTATTTGATTTCAATATAAGCTTATGAGAAGCTTGGATATAAGATTTGAAACTTGAAAATTTCCACAGTGACCAATGAACTTGAAATTTGATTAAACTTAAAATTGATACTCAAAAGCTCAATACAACAATGTTTCAACTTAAATGTGATACAAAACAAACTGAAATTACAACATTTGATTTTAACTAATACATTTAAAAAACGACATTTAAGTAAATTATAAAAACTAGCTACTCCCTTGCTTGCTTCTTCCTTCTTTTTATACCCCAAATGCTTTCTCTTTCATCTCTGATTAAATCCCACTTGAAATGATAGCCATTGGATGGCTAAAAGTGATCATGGCCATTCAATTGATTTTTGGCACCAAATTGCTATAACAGCTGGAGAGGTTGAGTAAAGGGGTAGGAGGTGCATTTAATGCTCTTTGGAGTTGTGTGGAGGTGGGGGGACATGGAGAGGATAAGGTGAGGAGGGGGGTATGGTTTGTCTGAGTTGCAGAGAAACAAGTGGAGGGGAAGACTTATTTGGCGCGCTTGGCTTGTTTGACTGCCATTATTTGACCAGAGATATTAATAATAGGGGGGTCAAAATGCAATTTGACAGGGGGCACAATGGATAGGCAGGCCAAAAAGGTGTAAAAGGTTTATTAATACAAGGGCTTGTTTGTAATTTTCTGAAACTTCAAGGACCACTGCTGCCATTTCTGAAAAGTTGCTCCAAGGACTAAAAGTGACAAAGTTCAATAATGCAAGGACCAAACTTTACATTTTCATATTTCCAGGGGCCTATTTTGCCAATTTTCAAACTTGAAGGACTAAACTTGTAATTTTCTCAAACTTTTTATATTTTTCACCAAAGGACTAATTTTGACAAGTTATGATTTTAAAAGGACCTTTGGTGACTTTTCTTTTGAAATTTTGACTCAGGGACTATTTTTGACAATTTTAGAAACTTGGGGGACTGAAACTGCCAATTATGCAAACTTTGCTCATTTTTCATCTGATTTTAAACATTTTGCATCTGAAACATATAAAATGCAGTTTTGGAATATTTTCAGTATTTTGATGCATTTCTGAGCATTTTTAGACGTTTTGCAGTTCAGATTGACTAAAAATGATGAGTATTTACACACTCATCAATCCCCACACTAAACTATTGCTAGTCCCTAGCAATCTTTTGAGAAAACATAATGGATTTGAATCTCTTTACAAAAGCCATTACTTAGATAGTAAATGTTTCAGTTCAAGCAAGAACCATGGTACAACGATAACCATGTGATTTTGAGCAAACCACCAGCTTTCAACGGATTTGATTTTGTCTTTACCAGAAGCCGTACCCTTCTGGACTAGCCAACTCTTAGATAAATTATCAGAATTATCTTTGGTGAGCTGAATACCAATTATGGATTTTCCACTGCCTTTACCACAAGCCATAAGCTTGCGGGCTAGCCAACTCTTCACTTTTTAGGATATGGTGAGTTGAGAACCATACAATTTTGGGTAAATTGCAAGCCATATAAACGGATTTGAGAAATCTTTACCAAGAGCCGTTTGCTCCTGGATTAGCCAATCCTTTAGTTTATTAGACGTGGCGGACTGATAACCAATTGAGTAAGTGTAGAACACTTACTCCAAAAAAATTTTGGCCAAAAACAGGGGAATTGGAATAATTATATGATAAAATTCGTGAGAATTCCCCCCCCACACTTAGAAATGAATATTGCCCTCAATATTCAAAGTATCGGCGGTTATGCCGAAACAAAGAACGTGAAAGGGAAATACTACGGCCATTATTATAAAAGAGATTTTTTTTTTTTTTTTTTTTTAGAGATATATAACCTGTGGGGCATCACCCCCACACTTAGGTGGTAGAAAGGGGTAAGAAGTCAGAAATATGGGTGAAAACCCATATGGTGTGTGCTACATTTTTGGTTAGAGTGCTAGCTTGACTCGACCCCAAATTCAATGGTTCATGGGGAAGCAAAGTGGAAGAAACAATCTCCATCGGACTTTCATTCAAGATGTTTGGACAAACATTTGAAGCACGTGAAAGTTCCACACCGATGAGATATAGAGAGACAGACCCGGCTCACAGATGATAAGTGAAAATGCCGGGGTCAAAGATAGTGTCTTCATTCCCGAAGGAGTGAAGATGAAGAGAAATCACAAGATATTTGAGGAAAGGAAGAAAGACTTTGATAACAATCAAGATCCATTCTTCATCCTCAAATGTAGACGTATCAGGAGGAAGGGTGAAGGTAGTATCATCAATAAGCAAACTCATACGATAGAGTACACCTTCCTCAGAGCCAATATCATCCCTCGAATCAAAATAGAAATGATCATGTTCGGATATGTCATGAAGAGTTCACGGAGAACTCTTCATGAAGAGAATCATTCACATGAGGTGAAATTGTGAACTCTTGTTCCATTGTGGGCTCATCACTATCCTCAATCTGAATATCAAATAGTGGATTCTCATAAACTGAAGTGAATTCAGAGTCGAATTCAAATAGAGGATTGGTGAAAGTAGCTTTGAATGTTTCGGGAACAAAGTGATCAACATTCTCTATTAATTTGTTGGGATAAGAAGTGAGTGAACGATCATTATCAAGGGACTTTCAGTCTCTCCCGGTCGGCGAAATCAAAGAGTGGATTGATGTGAGTGAGTTCACCGGAGAACTCCTCGAAGGGATCGGCATCAGATTGTGGAAGTGATGCCTCAACATACTCGATGTTTCCAAAGGAAGCACAATCGTCGCTAAAATCGGAGAAAGTTTCCAAATGATCATTTGAACACTCAAGAGGGGAAGAGAATCACACATCGTCAGAAGTTCCTGTGACTCTCTCGGGATTGGGACAAGGTCCTCAACACTAGACTTTATAAACTCGTCCGATTCCTTTTCAGGAACAGTGTCAAGATGCTCGTCCCCCATGTTGAGAGAGTGAGTGGGAATATCGGTGTGATAGCATTTGTTTGAGAATGAATCTCTGCCGGGATATCAAGCGTGAGGGAGTTGAGAAGGACTAGCATACATATGTTTTATACTTAACATTTGTTCTTCTGCTAGTAATTCCATCATAGTCTTTTCTCCCTGATTTTCCACGGAAGGAATTTCAGCGATGAACTTGATGAATATGTACATAATTCACTAATATCAAGGGTAACATCATCATCATCATCATCAGGAATGAAACGGAATCGAGAGCTAGATCTGGCCGCCTTTTCTTTTGCAATTGATTCCCTAATAGATTGTTCAAAGGCAATTTGGGAATCTAATTTAGCGACCGCTCTTCATTAACAACATTTCCATGGATTTCTCATTTGGATTATCTTGGGAGTGTTTACATTCCTTCAAATCTTTCACTAAATCCAAAAGATCAAGGAAGATTTTGAGAAGTGGCTCAGGTTGGTACTTGTAGAGGTGGGTCATGATGAGAAGAATCGTAATTGTTACAAGGAAATGGATTCCTTGTTTGACAATCAGAGCTATAGTGAGGACCTCCACAATACTCAAACATAAAAACTGATGTGGTATTGAGTGGTATGTGTTGTAGTCATAATTGTTATCAGGAACCTGCTCATAGACAAGCGTGTTTCCGATTGACAATCAGCTGGAATGTGAACCACCCGCGATACTCAATGAAAACTGCTGAGTCTTACAGTGTGGTAGCTGATGGAATAAATCAGTTGTGTTATGGTAGGAATAGGGATCTTGGTTATAGACAGACCCGTTTCCCCGATTCCACCCCTTCAACGGGGCAATTGCCACCAATATAAGGACCACCACACCATTGACAACCAAGAGGGTGAGGATAAGACATAGAAAGAATCAAAGGTTAACAGAGGGTAAGAAATGAAGAATCAAAAGGTAAGAGGATAAAGATGAATATTTTTGGTATTTTTGAAAAACATGATGATAAAAACAAAGAATGAAAATATTTTTGGCGTTTTAACACTTTAGGAAAAGTGTTAATGAACTTTTTGGATTTTCAAAAACTTTTACAAAAGATGGGGTATGTGCAGAATGGGTGCGAAAAAGGCTTAAACACACAGCCCAAACCTCGGCGGCCAAAAATTTGATCGGTGCAAAACCGTCAAGTCTAATTACAAAGCGGCCACTGTGAATGGCCAACCGTAACAGAACTTAAGCGACTTAAAGCACAAATGCAATTAAGATCGAGAGGAATATAGGGGATTCCTGGGTCGGTTATGTCCCTGGAGACTCAATGGTGTGCAAACACTTGATCAGACGATAGAATGATCCTTAGAGATGAAATCGGAAAGGATTTGGATAGATAATTACCTAAAGAAAAGATTAACAAATTACAGCGACTTAAATGCAAATTAAAAGAAATAAAAGATAAAATATATTAAATAAACGCTATCACTATATTTAAAATGATGAACGTTTAAAACTAAAACGTACGTTTAAATAAAATTACGATAGCGTACAAATAAAATGTGAAAATAAAGAAGGAAAATACCTACGGATATAGAAAATACATTTTTACAATCCTAAATATAAAAGAAAATTATTAGAAAAGGAAAATTATTTTTACAACTATTTAATTAATTATTACTAATTAAAAACTATTTTAACTATTAAATAATAGCTTATAATACAAGAAAATATGAAATAAAGCTAGAAAAATAAAATTAAGAATTAGAAAAATCTAAAATATCATAAAACTAATTTTAAAACTGAAAATATATTTTTAGACTTTTTATGTATTTATTATTAATTTAAAACTATTTAAAACTATTTGCTATAAAATACTAATTAAACCAAAATATGGAAAAATACTTTTTAGGCTTTTATATTTATCTTAACTTAAGAAAAATGAAAAATAATTTTTTGAACCTTTTCTTAATTTTTTGTATAATTCTAATTAAAAATGCTTAAAAACTAATTTAAATTAAGAAAAATAGCAAACAAGCTTAGAAAAATCTGAAAATTTCAGGAAAAGTCTAAAATAATATTAGAAGCTAGGAAAAATAGAAAAACATGGGGTTGAGTGGAGGAATATGGAACTGATGTGGAATGTGCTTATGAGATAAGCACTTTGATATAAAAGGGACAAAACAAGCACCCAACTGATACACAAGCTACTATAAGCTAAAGGAGCTAAAATGCAACAAGAAACAACAAGCTACCCTCGGATTGGCAGATTGCACAGATTTGATGTTTTGAGTAAATGAGCTAAAAGCTTGAGTTTATGGGTGTCTAACTTGCAGCCTACTAATAAGCTACTAGATAGTACGGAAACTACAAACCATTGCTGGAAACTAAGCTAGACACGGGTGGCTAAGCATAAGCCAAAAATCAGACCTAGATAAGCTAGACTAAGCCCTATGCAAGGGCTGCAGCTGCTCAAGCCTGTCTTGGTCCAATGCCTGCGGGGCATTTATTTTGATAATGAAAAGCTCTTTTGAAGCTTCTAAAAATTTGATAAAAATCTGAAAAATTGCTAATAAGAAACAAGACCAGCTGAAGATTTTAAAACCATAAGTTTCATTGATTTTGACCCAGAAATGAATCCAAGAAAATTCACCCTATTTGAGCCCAAAACTGAGTTTATGCAATTTGACTTTTTGAAAACAGTTTTGAAGTTTGACCAAAATGAGATTCAAATGCAAATGTAGAACTGAAATGGATAAAATATAATGAAATGAAACTTTATCAAGCTATTTTATCAAGTTCTAAACCTATATGTAATGATTTTAGTACTGATTTCAACAGTTGAGTACAAAAAACATTTTTAAGCAAATGTTGACTAAAAGGTGCAAATGGCTTCCAAACAAAGACAGAGATATGAGTCAATAAACTATAGCAGACCTAAAGCTACGATCTACTCATTATAATACCCTCTATCACAGATTAAACCTTAAACCAAACAGTCCTTTAAGTATTCTAATGGCGATTTTAAGCTACTACTCCTACTCCTACTTATGCAAGCTTTATAACAACTAAAAATTTGAGATCGAGCATCAAATAGCATTAAATCAAACATAAAAGCAGCGAGGCCACATGATCATTTATTAAAACAGTTATGAGAGGGAAAGAGGTGATTACTCACTTAGTTATTCTAGCTAAAATTGGGCGATAGCATTACCAAATCAATGTAAAACACCAACCAACAACCTAATCCAGGCATCATAATCCTTACTTATCCATTTTGAACCAAATGAGTGAACCAGTTGACTTTCGTTGACCATGTAGCAAAAGTGTTTGAAACTGTTTCCAAAGCTTGTAAAAAGCTAAAGTAAGCTTAAATAAGCTTATTTGATTTCAATATAAGCTTATGAGAAGCTTGGATATAAGATTTGAAACTTGAAAATTTCCACATGACCATGAACTTGAAATTTGATTAAACTTAAAATTGATACTCAAAAGCTCAATACAACAATGTTTCAACTTAAATGTGATACAAAACAAACTGAAATTACAACATTTGATTTTAACTAATACATTTAAAAAAACGACATTAAAGTAAATTATAAAAAACTAGCTACTCCTTAGCACCTTCTTTCTTCCTTCTTTTATACCCCAATGCTTTCTCTTTCATCCTTGATTAATCCCACTTGAAATGATAGCCATTGGATGGCTAAAAGTGATCATGGCCATTCAATTGATTTTGGCGTAAATTGCTATAACATTTGGAGAGGTTGAGAATAAAGGGGTAGGAGGTGCATTTAATGCTCTTTGTAGTTGTGTGGAGTGGGGGACATGGAGGATAAGGTGAGGAGGGGGTATGGTTTGTCCGAGTTGCGAGAAACAAGTGGAGGGGAAGACTTATTTGGCGGCGCTTGGCTGTTTGTGCCATTATTTGACCAGAGATATTAATAATAGGGGGTCAAAATGCAATTTGTGAGGGGCACAATGGATAGGCGAGGCCCAAATTGTAAAGGTTTATTAATACAAGAGGCTTGTTTGTAATTTTAAAACCAAGGACCCTCTGTTGCCATTTCGAAAAGTTGCTCCAAGGACTAAAAGTGACAAAGTTCAATAATGCAAGGACCAAACTTTACATTTTCATATTTCCAGGGGCCTATTTTGCCAATTTTCAAACTTGAAGGACTAAACTTGTAATTTTCTCAAACTTTTATATTTATTTTTCACCAAAGGACTAATTTTGCAAGTTAAATTTTTAAAAGGACCTTTGGTGACTTTTTCTTTTGAAATTTTGACTTCGAGGACTATTTTGACAATTTTAGAAACTTGGGGGTAAGAAGGCCAATTATGCAAACTTTGCTCATTTTCATCGATTTTAAACATTTTGCATGACGAAACATATAAAATGCGGTTTTGGAATATTTTTGATATTTTGATGCATTTAAAGGCATTTTTTAACCGTTTTGCAGGTTGGTTGTTAAAATGATGGTATTTACACACTCATCATCATCCAAGTAAAACACATTTGGTCTTAACAACATTGTGCTTGATCAACATCAAGCCACCATTTTGATTGGTGAAAACTCTCAATGAACCAAATCTTAAGTCGTTGCATCCGTTTAAAAAAAACTTTTCTTATATTATCAACGAAAAATCATTGTGATTGTTATGTGTTGGAATCACTCCTAAACCTTATTCAAGTGTTAGTTACACATATGTAATAGTTAAAAATATGGCCTTTATGTTTTGTTATTTGCCTTAAGCTTATGTAGAAGGCCCATGAGAAGCGAGCCCAAGCCCACAAGAAAGGGAAGAGGTAGGTGTGTTGCCTAGCTCCTTGCCTATAAATACCCTTTGTAAACCTTCATTTGAAGGTTGGTTGTTCAAGTTATTCACTCTCTTTCACTCTATTCTTAACCGGCCTATTTGCTAGCGTGTTTGTGGGTGTTTATCTTGTTGGATAAGCCTCTCTATCTTTCTTATATCTTGTGTTGTAAAACTAGTGAAAAACATTGGTATCAAAACCTAAAATTACATAAGCATAAACTACGGCGTAGAAATCCTACGCATAAGATTTTTCTTACGCCTAAGCCTAGTCTTACGCATAAGAAAATCCTACGCCTAACTTTAGTGCTTTCCTACTTACTGCGTAGCTAAATCCTCTAGCGTAACTCCTCATTTATTCACGTAACTTTGGTGTTTTTACGCATAAGTGCTACTTGGTTCTTGTCATTTCTAAGCCTAAGGACACTTCATCAACAAAGGTTCATTCGACTACAAAGATCCATTTTTACCAACACAAGTTTATCAACATGTCACAACCACCATACTCTAACTATTTCCCTTACACTTATCCTCAACGTCAACAACAACTAACTCCACAACATCAACAATGGAATCAACAACAAGCAATTTATCAACAACAATTTAATCAACAACATACTCCACAACTTGCTGCAAATCCACAACCTCAAATGGTTCAACCACCACCAAGTCTTCAAGTTCAACCGTACACAAATGACATTAATCAACATCCATCAAGGATCACTATGAAGGAACCCACTTGGTTTGCAAAGATGTTTGAAGCTTTAAGCAACCAACAATCAATTCATGAGGTTGGATCACTTGATAGACCTCCAATGCTCACTCCAGGAAACTACGATCAATGGGTGATAAGGTTCTTTAGGTTTTGTGATCTAAAAGCCACATGGAAAGTACTTAAAGAAGGTTATCTTGGAAGGTCCATTTGAGATGCCTACTGTCATTGTACCGGGAGATCCAAATGCCATTCCACCAAGAGATGAACAAACGAACATTTACTCTCATTGCGAGACTTGAATCCTCAAGAACTTCTACACTATGAAGCGGATGAGCTTGCAATGGAATATATCCTCTTAGGATTACCAAACCTAATTCTTCGTAGTGTTGATGCTCAAAAGACTGCAAAGAAAATGTGGGATCATATTAGATCTTCTTATGGAAGGATCTGTACTCAATCAGGAAGATTTGGAATCCAAAATTTACTTGGCTTATGAACACTTCATGATTGAACACGGAGACACTTTCGAGTCCTATCATCACGATTTTGGACATCATCAATGATTTGGATAAACACAACATCATCATGCCAAGAATTGCGGTGAATACTAAGTTCCTAAGTCTTGGTCTGAATGGGAGAAGTATGTTATTTTTCTCCGTCAAGCGAAAAACATGCATCATTCTACCTATGGATTGTTGTACGATTACTTGAAGCCTCATGAAAAGGAAGTTGATAGGAAAGGATTCTCCGTGCTCAAATTGCTCCACCAACACATTCGGAAAATCAACAACTTGCCTTATATGCTCAAAACAGTTATTCTCCTCAACCAGCAACTCAACCAAGTGCTACAATCACACCACATGATCCTTCACAACCTCAATCTCAACAAACTCAATTGGTTCCATACAACAACAACAATGATCAAGAAGCTAATGAGGACATCGATCCGTTCGAAGCATTGCAACAAGGATTTGCTATGATTGCTAATGCCTTTAGCCGTTATACCAACAAATCCAACAACCGTATTCGTTCCTCATCTAATACAAGGAATCAAGCTATTGTAACAATGGGAGTTGAAGTTGAGAATCGTGGTTATGGTCGTCGGATGGGCGGTGGTCAAGGGTTTAATCTTTGTGGGTAGGAATAACAATCGAGCTCAAGTGGTGGAGCGAAACTTTCGGAATGGGTTGAATGGTCTTCGATGCTACAACTGCAATGAGAAGGGACACTGGCTAATGCATGCCCAAAGCCAAGGACTAGAGGCGTGCTTATTTCAAAGAGCTCTTCTTTTGGCTCTTAAGGATGAAGGCTGGTGGATCTCACGGACAAAAGAGCGAGCTTTATGGCAAATCTTGACTTCGGATGATGATATGGAGGACTTGCAGGCCAATGCATCTATTATGTTGATGGCTAATATGCATGAGTTACACATGAGTGACCGCAGGCCCGATGTATATGACGATGGCTTGTCTCAGGTCCCCGAACAAACCATATTTATCTCTGATCTCATATCTCCGCCAACATCTGAATCCGGCAAGGCTCGGAATGTTCAAAATGAGCCATCCACATCTCATTCGGCGATTTTCAACTAGACCCGTAGTTATATTTGACGATCAAGATGACCAACGGTTTCCCTTGATAATCAAATTGACTCCGTGGTTATACTTGAGGATCTCGGTAATGATCATGTTGAGACTCACGTTGAACACGCCCGATTTTGCCTCATCCAGAATTTGCTCGTTTAATACAAGACCAACAAACCATAGTGGAAAAATGTCATGCCATTAATCGGGACTTGAAATGCAAAAATGCACTGTTAACCAAGGATTTTGAATGTTTACAAAAGCAACTCAACTTTTCAAAACTCAAGAAAAGCGTGAAAGCGGTTTTGAAGCGACCTTTGCCAAATCTTATCAAAGCGAAAATATTTAGAAAGGCAGTCGTGATCTAGCGCTTGAAGAATGCTTTGTTATGCGAAATAGAACAAGCGAAACATGAACATAAAAAGCAAATTAAGCGCTCTCACCTTGGAAAATCAAAAAGCTAAAATTTGAGTTGTTAACTTGTCAAAAACAGTTCTCTGCATACAAAAAGCATTCAACGAAGCGAATAGATGATCATCTTGAAGAAATCATCGGCTTGCAAAACAAACTTAAAGAGTTTAAAAGTGTTGTTTACAAACATGGCGAGTCGGTCACGGCCATTGAAAAGTTTACTTTAAAACCCAATCCAAATGGATATGGACCGAATCTTCGCGATTACAAACCTAAGCTTTCAACAAAAGCATTCAAACCAAATCACGAAGTTTCGGTCACGAGAATATAAAATTGATAATTACATTTATGAATGTTGTTGAATATCATCGTCAAGAGGAATTAGATGCGAGAAGGCGAGTCGATCAAAATTAGAAAAAGTTGTTTACAACAAACCTTTTAACTATTCAAAGCGGTCACTTTCGTCACACCAGCAGATTCTTCTAACACACAAGGATTATCATAAAACACTGAGTCTTCTAATGATAATCCCAAACCAGATTATGCACAAACTTATGGTCCTTTACCTTCCATCGGTGAAGTAAATAAAACACGAAAATCGAAAAATTCTTGATATTTTGACATTTTCATGGTGACCTCAAAACTTTACAACATGAGATAGAATATCATACGAAATCAAATTGAACATTTTCAATAAGCCTCTGGCGAGAACAAAGACATTTTGAGAAAAATCTTTTACCAAATGTTAAAAATTTGAAAAGTTGTGCATTGTCTTGGGAAAAGGATTTTCATAAGGAACTTGGATTGATGAAGGTCGTTTTCGAAACATCTATTTCTAATACTAAGCGTAAAAGCTGTTGAGAAAAGATGTTGACTCTCTAAGATGTCATAAATGTGATGTCCATAATGTTGTGTTATTGAATTCTTTGTCATATGCATTTGATCATATCTCTGCGTCTTTTGATTCTGTGGTAAATGTTGAGAACAACGATAATGTGCTTGGTCGAGTCCTTAAAAGTTGAAAACAAGCGATTGTCAAGCGAACTTTCAAATGCAATGTAGTCTTAATGGTGTCAAAAGATATTCACATCAACAACTTGCTTTTCAACACAAAATCAACCCGATTTGCAACAAAATCTTAATCCTAAAATTGAGCAACTGGATGATCAAAGCGTGTCTTTTAAGTGTCAAATCTCAAAATATGAACAAGAACTTGTAAAAGTTAAAAGGAATATGGTGTCATATTTGATTTACTCAAAAGACTCGTGATGAAGCATCAAATGAACTTGATCATTATCTTGCACACACTAAAGAAGTTATGCATTTTTTGGAAATGTTAGATCACGAAAATCAAGATCGATTCACACTATCCTCAAGTTAAGAGAAATGTTAGGAAAGTATGAACAACTTCCGCCCAACATCATTAAGAGATTAGCCCCAGTAACACTTAGTACTCATGAACCTAGAATCCCTATTGCCAAATCACAAGTAGCTAGCGTGCTTCCTTCTCTTGAAGCGAGGAATAGTTGAGCCTTTTCCAAGCGTCCGCACTTCACGGCCTAGAGCACTACATGAAGAATAGGAAGTTGATACCTAAGAAAAGATCAATCAAGAATGCTAAAGTAGAAGAACACCCTAGGACTATGAATAAGACTCCCGTTGCCTCCACTATAGATATTGCGTCTGGCAAATGTAATAGAAATAGTGATGTAACGAATGCTAAACCGTTAAGTACTTTTGATATTGATCGATGCACCTTGTGTTTTTTGTGGTAAAAGTATGAATTCTGATTGCCATGATAAATGTGTTGCTAAAGCTATCATCTCTCGTTTAAGGAATCCTAAGAACGAGAATACCTCTAGGCCCACTAATCTTTCTAAGTGCATTGTTGCAGTAGACGCCATCTTTAGATTCTAAGAAGCGCATTGTTGTCCACTGTAGCTCGATTTCACCTCCTAGGAATATAGTACTACCTAGTGCATTCACTAAGACTAAAGCAAATAGTAGTTATAGATGGCAGAAATGGATATATAACACACTAGGATTTAAGTGGATACCTAAAGCTATTGATGTGTGTATATCTACTATAAGTGCTACGGAACCCTCTAACATTTCGGGTTCCACATCTACTTCTATTCCATCACGGTAGATGCAGTATTGTGTCACGGTGATCTGAGATCATTCTGGATTGTTGATAGCGGATGTTCCCGGACACATGACGAGGCAATCTTAAAGCTGTTATCAAACTTTATTGCAAAGTTCATTGGCCTTTGTCGGTTAGGGAATGATCACTTAGCGGCTATCATGGGCTACGGAGACTATGTCAATGGGAACATCGAAATTAGCAAGGTTTACTATGTGGAAGGCCTCGGTCACTAATCTGTTTCGATAGGTCAATTTTGTGATGGAGATTTGGAGGTTGCTTTGGGGAGAAAACTTGTTTCATTAAGTGATCTACAAAGGAAATGACCTTATATGCGGCTCAGCGTAATTCTAGTCTCACACTATCTCTATGCAACACATGGTTGCTTCTTCTCCCATCTGCTTACTTTCAAAGGCAACATCAACAAATCACAGCTGCCAGCTTGCCGTCGTCTCTCACATCTAAACTTTCAAACCATCACCAACCTTGCTTTCGACACAAACTAGTTGAAGGACTT
>OU343219.1:72311821-72387232 GCA_910596185.1 Chrysanthemum makinoi | reverse complement strand
AATCTCAGAAGTTCTCGAAATGGTTCATCCTCCCTGACACCCAAAATTCTCACCGAATGAAAGACTTATCTATGGTCCCCGACATTTGACAGAGCATTGAATGAGTAACTAAATGATCCAAGATTGCCATTTAAATGCCCTAGGTTGGTAACTATGCCAATTTAATATAGGAATATATGTCTCTTTGTCTTTATCAGTCATCCCACTTCATTTAATGCCTCCTCTCACAAAAATATCAAATTGATATTTTATCTCGCAAAATGCACTCTTATCAAGACTCCAATCGTTCTGAAAACGGATTTCTTGTGGTAATGCAGGTGGTAGCATTAAATGTGGAAATTCAATCGTTTTTCAAAAACCGACTCTTAATATTCCCATTTGTGCACAAACCACCCTTCTCACCACTCTATAAATACCCTCTTCCGTAACAAACAAACACACACAAATTATTTTCTCACGAACAAAACTCGTCAAAATCATTTCTAAAACCCGTAAATATTTGTGTGTTCTCAAAACTCTTCAAACCTCTTTTGGAAAACCTTCTTGTAAGCATTTACAAAGTTTTTCATCACTAAACTTGAGAGATCAAAAAAAAAACCTTGATTGTTCTAGTCAAAAGAAATTATTTTCAAAAACCCTAAAAATCTTTAATGAAAATCTGTAACACAATCTCTCCGTTTGCTTCTCAATGGGTAGAGGATCTTACAAATGTTGAGTTTAAAACAAATAATGTCATAGGCAATTTTGAATATCCTCAAAATGTCCCAGCCTATAAGGACATTATGAAATTTCTTTATAAGCCTTGAAAGCAAAGATTTGTTGGTGTCCTCTACTCAGACCAAAACCTCCTCGTGGAGTTTACTGCCTGGCCTTTGACCACACCTTCTAATGATGAGAACAACTTAGACCTCGGGGAATATCTCATCGTTCGTCTCAAGGGGGCATCCACGTGGTTAGATTACAACAAAGGTGTATATGTAGCCCATCCTGAACCCTCCACAGTGAAGGATGGGTTAAAACAAATTGTTTTAGATCCAACGTTGGACAAGACCCCGGTTACCAAGAGTTCATTTCCGTAGCGGAGGATCCTATTCACATTTGTGATTCGGTCCTCAAGCGGGAACCACTCATCCACCTAACAAGTTAACTCTATTCATTGATGATGGCATACTACTTGATGAATGGGGTCATTTGTTTACATAGGAGATCATTTACGGGATCTCAGAATCAAGCTATAGAGCAAAACTAGGACGAAATACATTTCGTATCCTAGGTTTGTCTCTTGTGCTACAAGTGTTACCGGTACAAATTATCCTCGGGAAGAAAAATTTTGTGCTTTACCCGGAATCTGAGCCAATCAAATTTTCAAAAGGACCTATCCCTTGTCACAAACATTGAATTGGCGGCCCATATGGTTTTTGTAAACAACCAAAGGGAATCGATGTCTCCTACCCTGCTCCTTTAAAGAAAAGGGGAAGTCTCGCATCGACTAAGACCAAATCCGTCTCGTGGCCCGAGGCTTCGAGCATAGCCAAGGCCCTGACTGACACCTTCTGCATGAGAACAACCTTAGACCTCTCGGGGAATATCTCATCGTGTCTCCAACTGGGGCATCCACGGGGTTAGATTACAACAGTGGTGTATATGTAGCCCATCCCGAACCCTCCACACAATGAAGGATGAGTTAAAACAAATTGTTTTAGATCCAACGTTTTGGACAAGACCCCATCACCAAGAGTTCATTTCCGTGGCGGAGGATCCTATTCACATTTGTGATTCGTGTCCTCGCAGCGGAACCACTCATCCACCGAACAAGTTAACTCTATTCGATTGATGATGGCATACTACTTGATGAATGGGGTCCTTTATATGTGGGAGATCATTTGATGATCACAATTAGCTATAGAGCAAAACTAGGGCGAAATACATTTCAGTATCCTAGTTTGTCTCTTGTGCTGCAAGTGTTACTTGGGTACAAATTATCCTCGAAGAAAAATTTTGTGTTTACCGAATCTCGGCCAATCAAATTTTCAAAAGGACCCATCCCTCGTCACAAACATTGAATCGACTACCATATGGTTGCCAGAACAACCAAAGGGAATCGATGTCTCCTACCGCCCTTTTAAAGAAAAGGGGAAGTCTCGACCGACTAAGACCAAATCCAAGTCTCGGGGCCACGAGGCTTCGAGCACTAGCCAAAAGGCAAAGAAGGCCTAGACCGATTTGACACCCATGGTGCACAGCAACATCCACCGTGACAGCGAAGGACACCGATACATCACGCCGGTGCCTCGTCACAACCACTACTCCCAAGATCCGAGGAAACATACAACCCGGCCGGGTAGGAGCCTTCCACATCGCCCAAAGATGACATTAGCAAAACACGCCTTTGTCTGGAGGCACACCGATCGATCCCAAAGACCTCGAGGGAACCACACAACCGTGATAGGGATATAACATCCACGACTCGCTAAAGGCACTGGAACACCCACCGTCTCGAGAGTCAATGGGGACAAAGGCTCTGAGGGAAAGGAACAAGCCGATATGGAACCCACAACCAAGAAATCCCTCACTCCGGCAGGCATGGAAACGCCCCACCGGGGTCAGGTCAACGGGGGACAAAGACTCGAGAGGAAAACATACCACCACCGATATGGAACTGTCACCAACCCCCAGTTAGCAGATTCTGTTGATATTCTTTGGAATACTCTTTTGGAAGATGAGCTTCTGGCCGATGATGAAGTTTTATCATTTGGGAAAAGAAATGAGGCCGAGGTTCAGTTGAACAAGAACCTCTGCCGATCTCTGAGGAGCATCTTGAATCACCATTCTAGCATGAAAATGATGACTCCTCTTCCTCCACTGATGAATTTGAAAGATTTGATAATGTTCTCCCACTTTGAATGAAGGCTTGTTAAGTGGATCACCAAAGCTTCAAGAAGGTTATACTCTGGTGTCACTGAAACACTGTGGGAACAACACACCGAGGGCAGCCGCGGTTATCCGATCTAAAGGTTGAGGTACAAGGCTTTGATGAAAATGTTCATGAGCAGTGGATCGATGTATGACAACCTTCACAGGCGACCGGATGACAACTTGGCTAAATTCCTCGTGCACCTTCATGGTGTAGGCACAAAGGTAGATGAAATCAGGGAATTTGTCAAAGAAGACCCAACACTCAACTCTAAAGTTCTAAAGGCTCTTGAGCGTTCTTGAAACAATCCTCAAGCCTCACTGAAATGCTCGATATGCTTTCGAATCTGCAAATGTTGAGGGTCTTCCATCCTGATCCGATCTCTTCAAGCTACATTGGACTCCTTGAACAGCGGTGGCTACTTTGGCTCAAGCATCATCATCATGGCACGGAATCTTGGGCAGAATGATCAAGCTGGAAGTTTCTCGGGCTAATTTGGAAGCAAAAGGTCACCGGTATTCAAACCAGACATCGCACGGCGTCCAAGGCTATGATCTCTGAAATTTATCATGCCTTCAAGGGTCAAGCTGCCCGTCCCCACCGGCACCAAACAGCTCAACTTGCCCTCGGCGACGCCCCAGGCAAACGCGGTTAGGGGAGAATATTGAAAAACCTCATTCTCACACCGGGGGAGCCAACACCATCAACATCGGTAGCTCAAATCTCATCATCATCACCGGTCAGGTAATACCTATCTCATCAATCCCACCACCAACATCAACAACAACAACACCGCAAGTAATCACACCAATAACAACAACACCACCACCCTCGATAGCAACTTCATCTTCCTCGGGCGGGACAGCGAAAAGGCAAAATGACAACTCGAAGCACGAGAAGATTCCCCTAAAATCGGACATCTTGAATACCTTCACACCCTTTTGAGCAAACTAAGTAAATATCTTGCTAAAGAAGAAAAGAGATTGAAACAATTTGAAGAAGATAAGAAGAATAGAAGCAGCCGCAAAGGTAGTCAACGAAGAAGCCGAGAACATGGCAACAGAATCGATCCTAAGAAACTCGAAAAGGCGGCGGGCGGGACAAAAGTTCAAGGAAGTTGAGGAAGTTTTCAAATGATGTTGAAATGAGAAAAGCAGTTGGAAGAAAAGAAGAAGAAAAGAGAAGCCATCGAGGGCAAAGCATTGCCCTCGGAGCATTACATAATCGACAATGAGCCGAAGAGGCTTGCTAAAAGATCACAGATGTGAGAATCATCCCCAATACCAAACCACCGCCATTTACCGAAGGACGTTTACATTCGAGGGTTGATAAATGACACCGAGGTTCATGATCCCTGAAATTCAGCGACTTTGGGATCATCGAACTCGATAGAGACTTGGTCTAATTATTGAAAAAAAGAAGAAGAATACGGTGGTTAAGGACACGATGAAGATGCTCGATAAAAGATATGAAAGAATGTCAGAGGATTGTCCCATTGGCCCAGAATTGACCCAGCCTTAAGCACCTCAAGGATCTCAACCACAATTTTGATCCACCGCAAAAGTGAGAGTTGAGTTCCAACTTGAGATTAAAGTGCACGTGCTTTGAGTGTAATAGAAATTTTGGAGCACTCAAGGAGTGAAATTTGTGAACTGTCTTGTGATTGAAAAGCCTGAAAGAGGGCTATTTTTCATTGATGTCTATGGAAACCCAACATTCAAAAGGTGGAGTGATATCGATGTCGATGAGTGGCTACAATGATCACTATATTCATTGGCCTCTCAAATTCGGAATCCTGCGAATATCGGGTTACTCGCTCGACTTAAGCGCAAAGATTAGAGACCATCGCGACAGGGAAACACTCATCACCAAGAAAGTCAAGCTTGAAGTTTCAGGGAATCCATCTCGGTGACATCATTTTGAATCATCTTTTGTACTAATAATTGGAACCTTGTAATTTGATCAATAAACGATGTATGTTTTGTTAAAATATTCAGTTCCTTATTGTATCCATTAGTACATTCAAGTAAGAAGAAGCCATTTGCTCACTTACAGCGATCAAACACTTAGCTATTTGTATATCCAAATAGGGGGAGACTGTTGGGTTCAAGAAATACCCAAACCCCTTAATCTAGGATTTGAATAGAAAATAGCCCAAGTGTCTAGTCCATTAAACACTAAAGTCAATTGAGTGCATAGTTCTCTCGAGCCATCTTCGAATGCTCAAGACGGGTGGCAACAAGATAGTCTCTCCACTGCAAGGCGATCTTAGGGTGAAGATCGAGTCGAAGAAGATGGTGGATTCAAAGGAAGTGATGACAATAACTCATCAGATCCCTCAAGACTCTCTCCAACTACTTACACGCAAACTCTTGAAGACCAAGGAAATGAAGATTGAAGAATGAGCGGGATAAGTTTGAATCAGATAAGACGAAGTCCTTATCAACCAAAGTCAACTTTCCCCTGAATGGCTAAAGATCGGGCTCATCATCCTGACCTTGAAAGTAGTCTTGTCTTCTTACCAGAATAATCCTTATGCAGACAAAATACATCGAAGATATTTGTCTTACGTATGTCGGTTGTCACTTAGGAAAGGTTAAAACTCATACATGTATAAATAGCATAAGAGGCGGTGAAATTACGCTTGTGAATTGTAAAACACACACATGAGCCATCTTTTCACTCCTCCAAATAACTTAGTTCTGAGATAGCTCAGGTGAGCTCTAAGGGTTGTGCTCGAGACTTAGCCTTGAGCTTAGAGGAGTCACCAAACTTTGTTATTTCAATCCCAAGTACTATTCACAGAAGTACTTGGGTAGCGTGTCTTTGTTGATTTATTTCAAATAAGAATATGATGTTGAAAATTTATAAGTGTGTTTTACTTATGTTAATTTCAGTCATTGTTCACTATTAACTTATTTTTTATTCTTAAACTGTTTTAAACGATAGTGAACGGGGAACAACAATTTTTAATTTTTTTTATGTCGACCTAAAATTTTTTTAGTCGATTTATATAATTTTTTTTAGGGTTTATAAAATTGTTTTGTTAATTGATATCTAAACCTAGAATTTGTATATATGTTACGTGAATTAATTCGTGTATAATTGTTATGTGACATGGAATTGTATGCGATCTTGTGACAACGTGAATAAATTGTTATGTTAAATCCATGAAAACGTGCATGTTTGGCATGGATTATTGTTGATATATATTTAATTGTTAAGATTGGTTATGCTAATATTAATTGTTAAGTTTTATACACATGTATATTTTTGATAAATCTTGAATTGGGGAAAACTTCAATTATATACATTAATGAATCAATTATGTGCAATTTGGTATATTATTAATTATGGGTTTCTTAATCGATTAGATGATGTGGCTCCTTTCACTTGAGAGAGTGAAAGCTAATTCATATACATTAATTAAACCTAGACATTGATTATTAATAGGGTTTTATCGAATAAGTTGCATGTGGCTACTTGTTTACGCATATTAATTGTTAGTTATGTGCTCATTGTTTTTAGTTGTTTATTTTTTATTTGTTTACTTGTTTGTTTATTATGTGTGCAGCGGTTTAAGCGGGTAATTTTGAATATAAAATATCTGACTAAACAATGGTGAAATTTGATTTGTTTTTGAAGAGTTAAGTTTTCTATAGTTTAATTGATTGATGATTTTGGTACAAATGGTTACGAACGGCTCACTCCAATTTGTTGGTGTGTAGGGAAGTATTAGGAGGGCGCATTAATATCGCGACCCTAAGAGGGAGGTTATTGCTTCAACGCTTACCAAACTCTCTGCTTGCTTGCGAGTCAAATTGGGGCTACTAAGTAAGCCATAAATGTACAAACTCATCTTAAGGGCGAATTAGTTTTAATTCCATGCTTGCACTTTGGTGGTAATTACGAAACACTAAGTGTTTACACTTATACAAAGTACGGTATAATCAGCGATAATGCGCTAAATTCCTTGATAGGTGAACCCAATACCTCAATCAAAACTTTGATAATTTGATCTTTATGAATTGGTAATAAAAGTTTTTTTATTAAATTTATCTACTAAGATGAATGCATGACATCTTTGTACATATTTGATTTGATCACATAAAATCAAAACTAGTACCCTTTATAAATTAAGTTATGTGCCATCTAATTAAAAGGAACACTTGAAGTTGCAATTCGTCATGTGATGCTTGGCGAGATTGTGATGGAAAGGTAAATCTCTATGTAAAGTCAGACCTTACATGGACATATTTGCAGTTTTACACTTAAGTTGAGTAGGAAGTGAGACATGGACTCAAGGCATAAGATAGGATGAAACATGTTTATATTTGCAATAGTGTTGGAAAATATAAATCCCATAATGATCTAGGAATTGGAAATTGTTTGCCAATTATTGTTCGATAGATTACCTTATTATATCTTCGTTCTTAGCGATCAACCTGATGTAATGAACCTATGATAATTTGGATCCAAGTTTTCGAGAAAATTCTATGGTTATATGAATATTACCTTGGGTATTTTATTTTCTTGAAAAGTTTAATTATCGAAAATACTAAAATTGAATTTTCTAATTCTTTAAATGTATTAATGCAACATTAAACCGTAAGCGAAGGTTATTCTGTATTGGTAAATTGATCTACACACTAAGGGTTTACGGTAGAGTCAACTTTCTTTAAAAGAATAAACCTAGTCCTCTTTTCATAAGAAAAAGTGAGATTTAATCCTATTCTTTTTCATGAATGAAGAAATGTATGATAGGACAATTAGAATTATCTAAATTCTAAATACATAACTAAGTAAGCAAATTTTAATAGTTAAGAAAATTGCATATTTTACGGTTATTAAATTAGAAGCTGGACTAATTACTGTATAATTGGTAAAAGACAAACTAGCATATTTTATCTAGTTGTATTGTTTTGACCATTTAAAAGTACTACTTACAATTGTTAGAATAGTAGAAATAGTAAGAAAGAAATTGAATGCCCAATTTTTTCAAGTTAATAGCATTGATGGATAGTTCATCATCTACATAGTAGAATGCACTCTTTTAGTACATAAGTAATTGTTATGTATGGACTTTCTCAAAAGTGTAGGAAAGTAAATAGACACTATTTTCTTTACTTTAGTTAATAAACACTTACAATGTTGTCAAATCCAGTGGGAGTATTATGTTCTTATTATTAAATAAGGAATTAATGTAATTGTAGGATCGTAAATATTGTGTTATGATGATTCGGGTGGTCTTGGATGATGGAAATACAAGTATGCCATGGTTTTAGAGAGAGAAAGAGATGAGAGGGTGTTCTTGATAGAGACTTGGTTTAATAAAAATGAAAGGTTAGATTATGAGAATAACCACCCCTTCCATGGATGGAAGGGGTATTTGTAGTTACAATGAATACGTCCTCCTATCGGACTGTGGATCGGCATCTGATGGGTAAAGCCGGTCCTTCCTCCACGGTGTTACACTACGCTAAATTACGTTACTAACTAACTAATTAACTACAAAACAATGTAAATAACTACAAGTCTACGAGATAACTTATGCTAGATAATATTTGGGGTGACCGACTCTTCACTATGGAATTTCCTAACAATCTCCCCCTAAGGGAGGTCACCCCATGATTTAGATTTTGAATCCTAGCATTCTATTCTTGACTTTGTTCTTGAGCTCGTAGACTTCAATTCTTCAATTACGCAATCTTTGTGCTTTAGTAGCGATTCTTCAAAGTCCGCATTGATTTGTACTTTCGGTGAAGGCCTTTAAGCGATCCACATCTTTGATGATCTTGAGCTTTCTTTGAGATCATCGATACGATAAATCTATGGATCACCCTTTGTTGTGTTGCCATCATGTGAAGTTGTGACTTTCGGACCGACATGCTCACTCACTTTCTTGATCATGACATCTTTTCATCAGTAGCGGAAGCTTTACGGCCCATGATATTTGCGAAAGCGTGGGAATCATAATATAAAAATATCGAGCCGGTTCGTAGATATGCACAAGTCATGATTTCTTCAATAAGTGTGGATCTTTGTGAGCATCGGCTTTGGATTGACTCCTCGATTACATTTTAACCGCAACCGTCAGAATGTACTGCAAAAAACGTTAGCAATAAAACACACGCGAAGTGTCTTTGATCACTTTCGTTGAATTGAGTACTGGCCCGCGGTTCCCGTTGATCGGTCTAAATCTTTATGCGTGATGAGTATAATTCCAGAATCTCCTTGACGAGGGGTTTCGCATGGTATTAAACGTTCTCAAACGAACGTCTCAAAGAAAACAACACGAATTGAGTGAACCGGCCGAAGCCGGTGAGATTCAGCGATTGATGAAAAATTGATTTGAAAAACAATCACGTATAGCTTAGAAGAAAGAGTTTTGCAATACGACGAAGGTTTTATGAGAAAGATCAATTTTCAATCAAAATACTTTTTGTATTATAAAATAAGTACACATTCGATGTGCTAGAGAAAAGAAGAATTTTACACATCGAACGGTTTTAGAAAGTATTTTTCAATCAGAGATACTTTTTGTATTTGAAAATGAATACACATTCGATGTGCTAGAGAAAAGAAGATTTGCCCATCGAACGGTTTTTCCGAAAGTATTCGTCAATTCATTTCCTGGACCAAGGTTGATTCAAGATTGAATCGCCCCATCGTTTCTATCCATTTGTCACAAGCTTGATCTTTTGCAAGATTTCACATGTTACCCACCAAGGCTTGGTTGATGTTGGCTCTAGAAGGATTTTCATCTTCATCGTGAATATTTTCATATCACTCGGATGTTCTGGCAATACCACAAGTATAATGCGTAGGACTCTAAATATATACTTACTTTCCACATTGTGTGGAACATCAAGTCTTCATTACTTTTGTGTCCTAATGAGATATTGTTGATGATCTTTTGGCTCTAGACTCAATTGTGCACATTTGGTTCTTATCTTGGGAGACTAGGGAGAGCTCCTTCTTCAATATCAACAATCTCTAAGAGAAAGTCGATAGATTATGTCGGTTCAGTGAGAATGAAACAATACCTTTTAAGAGGAACTTGAGTAGTTTGGGAAGTTAGGTGCAGTGCGTCACTGGGTCCATGACGTCTTGTCTTCAATACCAGTGTTACCTTAGTAACCACTAGTAGCATATGTATTGAACCCGGTTTCTGCCCTAAGGTTGAATTATTGGAGGGCTATTTCTTTTCATCCTTTTCTCATTCATTTCTTTTTCATTCTTCAACCCCTTCAGTGCTTACCGAAACTTCATTACTAGAACTTTGTTGGGTTTATTCCAGTTCTAGCTCTGTCTCAGTCGGCACTCTTCCCATATTCTCATTTTTCTCCTTATTTTCATCATACCTAAGGACTCTACACTATCTAGTGGATTGTCCCTGGATAGATCCCTCGGGCTCGGGCGGGATCGTGGGAACGAATACCTAACCTAACCGTCCTTGTAACACCATGCATAAAGTAAAATGGCCGGTCTTTTGGTACAATTCATTCTTCCTTGAAACCAATTGAAAAATCATTTGGAAAAATCAATCAAGGTACTTGTGATATAAAATCAAAGCATTTTGTACCTTAATTGTTTTGAACATTTAGAAATGCTCCCCCTCAACATGTGTAACACCCCCAAAAATGACTCAGCGGAAGCATACAAGTATTGGGGTGCTACTAAATTGGTATCACAACATAAGCATAGAACAATTGGTTTTTCATAAATAAACTTTCATTCATTCTTAAAAACAATGTTTACATTATTGATTAGTCTTGGGAAAATGGCCCATTATAAGCGAGTGGTCCCAATACATAAATCAGTGGATTTAAATACATGTGTCACCATGCGCTTTGCCTTGCGCCCAAAGATAAGCTATCACCTCAAAACAGAAGATACATGCTAAAGGTCGACCTACTGGTGAGTTTCATAGCCCTACTTTTACTTGTTTTATAAGCTGTTTTGGGGAAGATACATGCTCATTTTACTTAAATGATTTAATTACTAAAATTCGATTCATCATACTTGCCCTTTGATTGATATGTTTTAAGATACATCATACCTAGATGCTTTAAGGACCACACCAACACCTTTGACCTAGAATATTACGCAGCTTAGCCTAAGACTTTAGATCCCAAATTTCCCTTTTCATGAACCGTCAATTCACGCTAGGAAGCGAATGTTATAAATAGATCTATTGGGGTGACTCCTGTTGGTTGACCGCTTGGGTCAATTAGTAACAAATAGCATGTCGGGCCAGAGTGTATTGGGATAAACACTCACCATGGGCTCCTTATTTGTATGACTTCTTTGTGCATACATAAACTGTCGTAGCTTCGGTTGCATGAACTTAGTGCTAGCGTAATAGATTCAATATATGACATTATATTCGTTGTAATGTACATATACCCTACTTGTGGTCCACTAATGAAATCTCTTTTATGAAATCCTGTTTTTAAAAGAGTTAATGTGTGAAAGTTATGGAATAAACCTTCAAAGCAAGTTAAAAAAAATATATAGTTAAACTTAATTAAACTTTGAGTATATCTATCGTAACCTAAAATGGTTTCATAAAAATATACATAATCCCATATGTACTTACCGTGTCAATAGTATTGGCATAAGCTTTCATCGCTTAGTACTATAATTGATCATTCTCTGTGCGTCGACTTTCGTCCTCCATCGGACTGAAGGATCATCCGTCTTGGATAGAGTTTCTATTCCATATTCTCATCCATCTTAGATATAGTTTCCTACCCAATATTCTTATACTTCCAAAGAGCCAATACTTGTGAATACCATGAAGACCATTCTAAAACCTAACTCTGCCACACAAGCAACATAGGTTTAACCATTTAAAAGATTTTGAATGTAATTATACCTCACAAGGATTTAAATGGGAATAATAAACTAAATTTTGCCCTACTTACTTAGGTCGCGTGTCGGTGCGGTGCCCCAACATACATTGATTTCTACATTCGGATTACTAATTGCGGGGTGAGTTTCATAGCCACTCTTTTACTTGATAAATTGTTTTATACATTTTGGGGTGAGAAAATATGCAAAACCTTTTATGGACCTAAACTATTGCATGATTACTATTACGTGGTTTAGCCTAAGCCCTTATGTCCCTAAAATGCCCTTTCATGAACAGAAGCGAATGATATAAATAGATCTATTGAGGGTGACTCCTCCGTTCGGTTGGCCATGCTTAGGCAGTAGCGAACGTATACCATGTCGAATCGAGTGTTGAGGACAAAACACTCGCGTGGAATATATATTGTATGATATCATTTAACATCTGAAGCCATAGTATCGGTTGCATGAACTTAGTGTTAACGTAATAGATTTTCATCCATATATCATTATATTCTTGATAATGATTATATGTCTTTAACTTTGGTCCATACCTCTTTGTTTTAATTTAAACCTATGAACTCACCAACTTTTTGACCTTTTAGCGTATTTTCCGGTGCTTAATTTGTGATCATGGATGCAAAGCAAGGTGGTAAATGGTGTAGAAATATCAAGAAGTGTTTTTACACATAATGATATTTTAATTTGAGACCACTGAACTTATGGGATGTACCCATTTTATCCAAACAATGTTGTAAGATAATATTTTAAAACAATTTTATGAAATCAAACGGAGTACGTATTCCGTTCTTTATTACTTGTGTTGTGATCTCCGATTTCGTAACATTCCCCATAACACGTATGCTTCCGCTAAACCAAATTTGGGGGTGATCTCCCATAACACGTACGCTTCCGCTAACATTCTCCATAACACGTATGAACCTGTAAGGTGGGTAGACTATAACAACCCGTAAAATTTCGGATTATTATAATAACATTTATTACGTCAGAAAATTTAAATCAATTATTTTTTGACAAAATACCAATATCTAAAATATAAAAACGAGAAGTCATCTCGTTTCTTTAAAAAACTAAGACACCGCACACACAATACTTACCCACTAAGTATCTTCGTAATAAATGTGAAATTATTGGTCTTTGGGCCAAATTTAAGTGTACATAAGCTTAAACCCTCGTTATGGGAAGTTATCCCACATACTACAGGTGCAGTAACATACAAAACTAAAAATAAATAATTATATAAGTGAAATATACACATTTTAACATTCAATGATAATTTACAAAAGAGAGGTTATTTACGTGAATTTAGGAAATACACGGCTTGCATAGCATCTGATACCGACACCAATTAAATAACGGCAAACAGTTGTAATCAAATTTCTACGTAATAATAATGTTATATTATTACGTTTAAGACATCGTTTCCAAAAACATAATTTCTATATTTTTCGAGTATCGGGAAGGTACGTTTACTCGAGGATTCGACAAAACAGTGCATGACTATCTGTATTTAATAATAGGACAAAAGAAAAATGATATTAATCCTAACCCACCTCTTTTTTTCGTCCCATCACTTTCCTACCCTATCTACTCTCCTCTCTCTTTTGTCTCTCTCTCCCACATGAATAAACACCAAAACAGATGTATTCTCCTCCTTTTGAGAGTCAAACCCAGTAGCTCTTTGTCACCTTCCTCCAAATGGTTACCTATTCACCTAGGCCACACACCATCTTGTCTTGGGAGGCAGTAGCGAGGGGCCGAGCCAAGAAGGGTGTCACACTATAACCAAGAAGAGAAACACAAGGCTTCCTAATATACATCTATAAATAGAGTCAACTCTTGAAGCGAGGTTTATTCACTCATCACAACACAAAGTAATCGGGGTTCATACAAAAATTAGGGTTCTTGGCTCAAAGGGGTTTTTATAATTACCATGGGGGTTTGGTAATTCGAGGAAGAAGGAAGCTAATTCAAGCCTTAATTCATTCCGGTTCATCTCCGAGCGTGCCAATTAAAGATCATGTGGGGTTCGGTTTTAGTCTTCCTCGACCCACCAAGGTTGAACATTGTCTTTTTGTTATTTTGTTATCTATTTCAACTTGTTTTGTTATATTCGACTTATGTATGTCGATTTGAGGATTTTGGAATTTTTGAAACTTGATATGTTGTTGTTGTTGTTAAAAACACAAAAGAAAGCAGAAAATATTAAGTTTTGGTGTCTTAGTTTTCGCTTATTTGCTTTTAGTTATATCGAATTATTTCAAAGATATGCTTATTAGCTTATCACTATTCACGGTTTAATTGAAAATGTCTCTTAGGCTCTTTGTCATGGTTAGTTTTGCCTATCGGCTTATTTGTTTTGACTTATTGCCATGCTTAAAAGCTTCTTGGCTTTGACCTAAGTGTCTTCGCGTGAAAGGCATGGTACCATGCCCATATCTTTCCTAGTTGTTCTTGTCGTCGATAACTCATTTTGTCCACTGGTCAAAATCTAGGAGCGATTAGAAAAACTCAAGTAGTTAGCGTTTTGGTTTTAGCCTCACTTTACTCTAAACCCCATGCGGTATGACGTGTTACGTTGAGTCTAAGGGTAGTCCCTTGACCCGAGTACTTGACTCATGATGAGTTGTCAGGAGCGAGGCATAGCCAATGGCCTCGTGAGATCATGACTCGAGTTGTAGCTTACTACTTACATCAACATTTTCTTGGTCTTCTTTTCGTATTACATCCCAAAATCACTTTGATAAAAACATCACCAAAAGTTTTGTCTGCAAAATTTGCCAAGGGTGCGTCCAGTTTGGTATTGGGCCATTTGGCCTTTGAGTAACTTTGAGGGTCTATTTGGTGTTACGATAGGCCAACCCATCTCAAACTAGCCCACTTCCTTGATACCAATTTCCTTGGTCCGTTTAGTTAGTACTTGGGCCGTGATCCATTTACCAATTAATAAGTGTCCATCCGGTTTGTGCTTCAGGCCACAGCCCGCCCATATTATTCAATCTCGTCCGACACTTCCAAAATAACTCTTCCGACTCATTTTCCTTCTCTCCATTTGTAACAACATTATTATTAATATGGAAAAACATATTTTTATAAAACAATGACTCTCATTCACCTCGACTTATGAATTATACGAGACACAAAACATACAAGCTTAATTATTAAAACCGGATGTTAGACTTAATAAAATGAGACATATAGTTTTGATATTTAAACATGAATATACACATTAGACATACCAAATTTTAGGAAAAACCTATTTATTAATGAAATGTATTAGAAAACTAATATATTATTTTCTAATGCAAATTGTATATATATTAAGCTAAGGTATTAATTTACTGTTAATATTAATTGAGATGAAAATATATATACACTTATTTTATATATATATATATATATATATATATATATATATATATATATATATCTTTTCAAAACATATCACCTGAAATACAATTATTTTAAGGACTAGACGATATGAAAATATGTATATACAACTTTTTTTTTGAAACATATTAGTATTTGGACTATAATCATTAGAAACCTACATTATATTTTTCTAATACAATTTACTCATGAATTAAATTGAAACTTAAATTCCTTTATAATACTTATACTAAATGCTCTAAGTACATATATATATACACTTGATATATATACCTTTTTCTTTTCCATCGACGACGCCCTATATTAAGCATACAACCCCTCCGTATACTATCCTTTGGATCGACATTGAACCAAACTCGTCATTCCTTCCTTGAGTTTCTTTCATGCCATCCTTTCTAAGCCGAAATCCACTCTGTTCCTTGAAGATTTCTTTACGATAAATGATGCCACAACAACAACAACAACAACAACAACAACATAAATATTGAAAATTTTTATAAAGTTAGTTAAACTTTATCGAGTCTTAAACATAAAGACTAAATTGCCGTATTAATTAGGTTGCGTGTCGGAGCCGTGCACTATCACTCCTTGATTTAATTCCCTTTAGACTTCCTATTGCACATTGCCAAGGTGAGTTTCATAGCCCCTATTTTACTTGTTTTCAAATACTTTTTGGGGGAGAATACATGCTTATTTTTACGATTGAACGCAAGTACAAAATTTCTGTTGCATATTGGTCTAAGTCCCGATAACCCAATTACTATTATTACGCCCATTATCATGAACCGTTAGTTACTCTTTTGTGAGTAAGAGCAAATGCTATGAATAGATCTATTGGGGTTGACACCCCCGTCCATAGTAGGATAAGCTCTACTGACCATTAGTATGAGTCGGACGGACGCATAATATTTGATTAAGTCATAAGTGTGCGGGTTATACACTTGTATTTGGGCATTCATTTCGTAACGTTTTCGGTGTCATGAGCTTAGACTGTATAATACTTTATTTCGTGTCATTGGGTTACATTGGTCACACCTTGCAAATCTTGTGGTTCAATAATTTCATTTACTTTAAAACCTATGAACTCACCAACCTCGTGTTGACACTTTTTAGCATGTATTTTCAGGTTTTGAGGTGATAGTTTATCTTTGGAGGCGCAAGGCAAAGGCATGGCATGGTCATAGACGACTCTGATTTATGTATTGGGACCACATTTTTATAATGGGCCATTTTTGCGCAACAAATCAACTTTTGTAAACTTCGTTTTACCACAATAAATGAAATCTTTTAAGGAAAATATATATTTTTCACTTTGTGTTATGATCCAATTGAGTAGCATCCCAAAAACATTTTCTTCCGCTGCAAACCATTACAACATGTGCATATGATTTTATAAATTGTTTAGCACATGGAGGCAAGAGTTCTTTTGAAATAAATTCTTGATCACAATTTCCATGGAAAAAGCCATTTGATTTTCTTTGGTAAATTCTCCCCCTCAATATGTGCATAGGATATTTGAAATCATTTTATCACATAGAGGAAAGAGTTCTTTTGAAGCACATCCACGATCACAAAAGCCATTAAGAAACCATTTAGAAAATCAATCAAGGTACTTTATGTTGAAACATAGAATCTTTTGTACCTTGAAAGTTTGTTTTTTTTAAATGCTCCCCCTCAATATGTGCTTCGAGATTCGGAAGCGTTTAGCACATATGGGAGAGCAGTATGCACATTTGAATCAAAATAATCATCTTTAGTCAAGTTTCATTATTAAATCACAAATTCTCCCCCGATCAAAAATATCAAACCCTTTGAGATTTTGGATCCCAAGTGATTTAATAAGGTTTAGAAAACATGGAAGAAAATGTGCCTGGTTTAAATACTCATCTAGTTTTTGGATAAATGCTCCCCCTCAACATGTGCATTATGTATATTGAAATCGTTTGGCACATGGAGGCAGGAGTGCCTTTGAAGGACTAAAACCAATTCCATTAAAAGTAGATTTGAGATTTAAATCACGATCTCTCCCCCGATCAAAAATTTCAAACCAATTGAGATTTGTGATCCCAATTGATTTAAATCATTTAAAAAATTTTGGGGAAAGAAGTGGCAAGATTTTATTTTGAAAAATGATGGATAAGGACCATTTTAAGACATTAAAGATTGTTAGTGTCAGGTATGATTGTTTTAAGAGATCTTTTAGGTAAAATAAAACAATTTCACAATCAAACAAGAACAGAAAAAATTTCATTTTGAAAGATCTTTGAGTTTTAAAGAAAATCATACCATGACATAACATTAAATCTTTAGATCACCACTTTATTTTGTAGAAACGGACTTTTATGAAGAAATATCGTTTGAAAATATTTTATTTTAAATCACTCACCCCCTCAATCGATGACCGTAGTCGATGATTGAGTGACTTAAGTTTTTATAAAGTGAAGTCCGGTGATTTTCAAAATTAAGTCCAATTAATTTTCAAAATAATATTTTCCATTTTCAAAACATTTTAATCAAATTTTTTTTTCTTTCAAAATTGTTTAAAAATGGTATCCTGCACAAAGATACGTTCGGTGGTTGAGAAGCTTATGTTGTTCTTTGTAGGGCTTGGAAGAAAAACCGTCTGGCGATGCAGGTGAGACTTCTTACATTGCATATTAATGCCAAGCCGAGGTCAAAATAAGCTCCGTTTCTTCATTTGCGATGAAGAAAACCATCTGGCGATCACGATGAGACCTCTTACGTTACGTTTTTCCATGCCAACTCTCCATAGAAGTCCAATTAAGCTCCGTTTCTTCATTTGTCAAACCAAGATATAGTTACCCTTTCCTTTCGGCATCCAATCATCTTCATTTGTGGGATCCGGATAGGGAACATTCTTATATACCAATATACACGCATAATGCGTTAGTGAACACACATACGGATATATGGTGGTCGACATCACCAAACGACAATCGACTAATAAAAGTCAATCCAACATAACAATCAGTTCATATAAGGTATGGGATTTATGTGTTTATCAAACTCCAATCATCTAATCCTAACAATCATATCATAAATTCCTAGTCCTTCGACATAGGCAAATATCATTTTTAATTAAGCACGTGGGATAATTAAGAAAGCCCGTTAGATGATGTAAATTTGAAAACATTCTCCCCTCAATCAATGACTCATTTTATGAAAAGTTTAAAAGCGCTGAAGTCATTGATTGAGTTTTCAATATTTTTGAAAACTCTGGCCGATTGATTTTCAAGCAACTCATTTACCACCACTTTTTGAAAACAACAAATATTTTTAAGAATTTTAGGCGGAAAAACATTTGTGTAGGAATAGCAGATCCTTGACATACTTTCCTCAAATAGTTTTAGGATAAGTGCACGAAATTATAGAAAATTGGTTTAGCGCAACACTTTCCTTCCTTTGAAGAGCGGGTTGCTATCTAAAATAATAGCAAACCGAGGTTTAAGCAGTCACGATCGAAATAGCGCAAGCCATAGTTTTAAGCGGGTTACTGATCTGAAGTAGCTAAGCCATGTTTTTAGACATGTTTTGGAAAAAGAATATTTACACCTCCCTTTCGAACTTCATCTATGGTCCGTGCCATTGTTGAATGACATTTCTAAGACCGCAGATGTTATCGATACCAGAAGACATGTCATGAGAAAAACAATATTTTTGGTATTTTTAAATTTTCTGATTTTTATGGGTTTTTGTTGATTTTATATTTTTCTATTTTGTTTTTGTTGGTTTTATATTTTTGTATTTGGTTTTGGATAAATATTTACAAAGATAGAGAAGATAATATAGTTTAAGAAGATGATGATATGAGTACCGAGATAAGGATATCGAGCAGCACGTCATAGAAGATAGAATTCGTCATCTCTTAAACTTCCACCACAAAGCTTCGAGGCTCGAATAGAAGATAGAACATGAGCCTTAGAGAAAAGAGACTTTGGCAACTTCCCCAAACCGAAGATCCATTAGATGAGCGGTTCGGCTCTATTTCAAGCTTGCCTTAGCTAGGTGCCGGAGAAACACACCATTATCATAAATCCGCTCCTTTTAAGAGCGATAATCGAGATTCTTCGTTCGAGGTTATACCATCAATAGAAGAACAACAACGTATCATCCACATATGAATATCTCTTCTCAAGTTTCATTCCGAAGTCGAAGCAATCCATTCCAAAGGTGTCAAGAGACCACTTCCCCACGTAGTTGAATTGATGCAGGTCGGTCTCTTAAACTAGAGCTCACGAACCGAATACACATATACCCGAAGACGAGAAACTTATACCATCGAGTAGCGATTAAGTCCGATAGCCAAAGAATAACCCCGATGTATACTTTTCTCCCCACGAAGAAAGTGAATGAAGCTCAAGAATCCGAAGTACCCGAATGCCCAAAGAGAGAATAACCGATAACATTGAAGAAGCGGTGAATCAGATTATCTGCGGAGGACTATCTCTGAGGATTTCAACTCCGGAATAAGTGATTATATTTGAATCAGCGATTAAGCCCTCAAGTGAAACAAATTGAGCATCCCCAATGTACACAATCTCTCTGATGATCGATAACATCAAAATCATCACACACTTGTATACCCCTTTTATCTTCAGAAACTAACTCTTCCATCTCTTCCCCACGTAGTTGGAATAATAACACTTAAAGCCTTGATGAGTAAAACCTTGAGTTTCTCTGCGGTCATGACATTTGTGTTCCCGGGATATCTTCAATCACTTAGAAGAATTAAGTTCATCAAGTTTACTCGCTTTGTGTTTAGATGTGTGTCTCCTTCCCCCTTGTTGGTTTTGACACTTCAGAATCAGCAACATATTTTAAGCCCATATACTCGAAATCATTTGAGAAGAACCTTAGAAGTCTTTGTGAGAATCAACTTCTTGTGAAGAATATGAGCAAGTATAATTGGGGATTAAATTCGACATTTCACTCTCTCCCAGTTAGTGCTCTCCCCTAAACCGACAATCTGTTTGATAAATGCTCAGATTAAGAAGAAGTCTTTAGATAATCAAATGCAACTCATCTTTAGTCTTTTAACATGTAGCAGAAAATGTAGAACCGACTGTAGACTCGACCTTCTTCAAGATTGTCCAATTGGGGAATAGAAAGTCAACATCTTCAACTCACCAAATGCATTCCCGTTAACTTGTATATAGCAAATCCCCTTAACTCAGATCCCTCCCAATCAAACAAAACGAGAAGATGTTCATCAAAGAAATCACCCGACAACTAGAAGCACTTTGTCATTAATCAAATCAGCCGTGTGAAGATGTTAACCAACGGCTCTTAGAAGAAACTCCATGTAAAGATGACCCGATAAGAAGAAGCTCGGTTCTTACATAAGTTTGGAGCCGTTTGACCATTTATTCTCATATATAAATCATCATGCAGTAGTTTCACACTTCTTCTCCCCCTCAAGAATTGCATACGAAGTTGCCATTCTTGATTAAGCAAGTGAATATCTTCAACAAATGTAGTCTATTCACACTTCTCCCCCGCAAAATTAGCACATGATGTCGCCATCGTCATTATAGTTCAGCAAGTGGAATAAGAAAAACAATCAACGGTAGTCCGGTTCACTTGATCTTTGAAAGCGCATGGAAAAAGCATGAAGCCTGTTGATGAGAATGGTCATTAGTGAGAAGATTTCTCTTCTTGAAGATAAAGCGCAGGCGTACATACTTTTCTTTTCTTTTAGAGAACGAGGCATGAACTGTTGTGTTCATACGTCATAAGAAGATTTCTCTTCTTTTGAAGATAAAGCGCACTGAAATGTACACTTTTCTTTTCTTTAGAGTACGAGGTATGAATTGTTGTGTTCATACGTTATAATCTCTCTCTTTTCATCATCTCTTGGCAAAACATGTAATCACTCCATTATCATTCAGTAGGCTCTTTGTTGTGACAGCTGATGGAGTCAACCCAATATGATGAATTTGACCACGAAGTAAACTAACCGAACTTCGTGACTTAAACTTGCACATATGTAACAAAGCGGTGGAGACTTCATCCTCCATTGAATCTCTAAGTCTGTATACTCTTCATCCAACATACCATCAAGTATAAGACGTACATCACCTCTTGAAAATCCACAATTGAATGTGACACTGAGCACTACAACGTAACTCCGTAAAGTGATAGTTATTTTGTGGTGGTAAGAGCCCGATTCCACCAAGTGGTAAAAGAAAAGGAAAAAGTCACCCAACAATAACTAGATTTCCAAGTCTTCGTTTTGATAATAAGCTTGAACAAGGATCATGAAGAATCTTCATCCAACCATCCCGATACTTGGATACTAAGTACACTTGCCGTGATATTTCACTTCAACCTCAAATAAATATCTTGAATTTGTTGTCACATCTTCTTGGTTAACAGCTCAAATCTAGCCTTCTTTGACATTTAAATGAACTTTGATAATGGTTTCATCCCGATCATGGTTAAAAGTACATAACCCCATAAAACCATGTTATAACCAAGCTACCATGACGAATATCCAAACACACATCCAATTCATGAAATACACCCTTTTATCCCTTCTTCGAAGCAGAAACCGTAGCACCAGCATCAAGTAAAATCCAGAATTACAATTTCTCTTCTCCAAGATGGTTCCATCATTACGGCATTTTACAACTCTATGGTTAAAACCGAGAAATAATTTCTTTCGTGGGATTTTACAAAACCAAGAATAAACCGTAAGATAGATCCGAAAATGCACTTTACTATTACCCGGATGTTTCCATTGTCACAGGATTTTACAAGTCTATGATTTAAACCGAGAAATAGTTTATTTCGCGGGATTTTACAAAATCAAGACAAAACCGTAAACAATGTCAGCTTGAATGTGTTAAGACAACTTTGGTTTCAGTGAATATCTGTTTTAGGGGAACGTGCAGCGGTTCATCAACGATTCTTTATCCAACAACAAGAATATCATCAACCATCCAATAAACACTTTGGTAAACACATCATTCCGCGTGCATTAATTGCGGTGACAACATGGAGAAGTAAACCCGATATGCCAAACTTGAACATGAAGTGAAATTCCCCAGATTTGTTACTTAAACTTATACTAATCCTTGTGAAGAAGAAACGGTGTACCCAATGTACAAAACCTCTTGACGTATCCTCAACTGCGTGAGACACTGAAGTGATAGTTACGTTGTGGGTTAAGCAAGAGAGAATCACAAACGTAACTAAATAGCCAAGTCTTTATAACACTCTATAAATGTCCAAACAAGTCATCTTCGCGAAAGGGAAGAAAGAAGGAAGACGAAATAAGTAAACATGCCTGGAAAACCTCACGTCAAAGCCAAATAAAAAATACCGTCAAACAACCCCGTAGTCAACTTAGTTCCAGTAACATTTCAAGCCGTGACAAAATATTCACCGTGAAAAAGTATATATCAAAGTATCAAACTGTATACCACAAGGAATCTCCATTTCATACCATATCCCATCATCAAACCTCATTATCACAAGTCTCATCGTTAAATCTCTTCAGCAAATCTTATCGTCAAGTCACTTGAATACAATCCAATTTAGAGAAGCCCATTTTTCGTCATCCAAATCTAAACCATCACATATATTCAAGCACACTCTCGTTCCAAAATTGAAAGCCCAAGTAATTTACAATCCAAGACCTGGTCCCAATATACGCCCCATAAAATAATCTCTCCAGCCCATGAAATTAGTTCCACTTCCAAAGCCGTCAAGCCTAAATGCAAGATTGTCTCATTCCAAGTCCAGTAGTAGCCCAATAAACAACATAATACACCACTTCCCACGATTACAATTACTGGATGGTTTAATTATTTGTTTCATTGAGGTCTTTTAAAACGGAACTTATTGAAGTGTCCAAAATGAGTAAACTAATCCATATGTAGAATGAGATTCGTGATTTAACCGGTAACATTAAAATTAAATCAGTTTAAAGATATTCACTTGTGATCGAGTAGATGATACCAATCAACATATATTACTCGTCTACAAATCAAGCTTATAGTACTCGGTCCATTACTCACACCAAATACACTCATCTGCAAATCCAAGCTTAGGCCCACGATACATTATCAAACAGAATCTGGCCCAAAACCAATCACACCTGCATCGGCCCATGATCAAACGGGTTAGAATCTGTTCGGTCCATTACATTTGGAAGAAATACCGAATACGTAACCCCATTTTACCCTAAATCTTAGGGTATTTAACATCACATATCACCACTTGACCTAACAATTACTCCTCAAACCAAACCCTAAAGTTTCTATCCTCCGCCCCCATCATTCTAAAAACGCAATCAATCCCAAAACCACCAAAAAAGATAAAAACGCAGCCTCAATACTTTTACCAAATCTTAATCTCAAAAACCCAAATAGCTTTAAACGTCATAAATATGATAATAAATCATAGCTGACCAACACATCCCACAATCAATATTTTCATTCAAGAATAACCTAGCCACAGGGATGGTACAAAGGTTTTGATGGCCACAGGGATGGCTTCATGTCTCGGAAATGGGACGGCATCAAAAGTCCACCAAACGATTTTTTTGTCAAACAAAAATCACGACTGAATCACAGGTAAGTATTGATTAGAACTTGATATTTCGTTTAAAAAAAACCGAACAAGAGAGTTTATTGAAACGAATTAGTTTTGATAATTTCTTAATCCAAGTTCGAAAATTAAAGAAAAAGCTTATACTTTTAAAGATCTGTGATGATATCTAATTTCGTGCTTTAGACCTGTGGTCTAGATGTAACCGTTGTGTTTCACGAAAGTTAGAGAACAGAGATCGAGTACTTTTGTTCGGATCCTTTTCATTTCAGTTAACAACGAATCAAAGAAAAAGAAGATAACTTAATAGTTATATTTCAGTTTCTTTTAGAATCGAATATTAAAGAATGAAGCTAAGCTTCAGAAACATAGATCAATGATGGTGAATATTCATGTTTAAAGACCTCGAGTCATGATATATCCAGTATATCACATGAATCATTACTGAGATCAATTAATCTTCTTATGTTTTCATTTTGTTTGAGTCTTGAATAGATAGATATAGAAGATGGAGGATAGGATAGATTTCGAGTTGTTGATGAAGTTGTGATGTTGGATTCGTATGAATCGGATCTTTTAAGTTTTGTGTCTTCTCGTATGACCATTTTCTTGGACCAATGATGGCATATGACTGAGGTCGAGAAGATGTTTAGGTATATGGTATTTTGTTGTAGGTTGAGGGTCATTTGTTGTCATTTCTTCTTCAACAATTTTGTCAAGTCGCTACTTGTTTTGACTCAACAAGTCGCTACTTCATTTTATTGACATAAGTCGCTACTTCATTTTCTTGAGTGAGTCAACAAGTCGCTACATGGTTATGTCAAGTGTCTAACTTCAACAAGTCGCTAACTTCAACAAGTCGCTAACTTCACCAAGTCGCTAACTTCACCAAGTCGCTACGACTTGTAAAGACAAGTCGCTATGATAGTTAAAGACAAGTCGCTACTTAAAATACATTGCATCTGGACTGTTTTGTGACAAACCCAGAAAATGCATAAAGAACTCTCCATATGACCCATTTTGACCATGAAAAAGACAACAAGAATCTGACCAATTTACCACTTTGACATCACGAGTTTGGTAACAAAAAAAAGTCATAAAAATAATAAAAACAGCCTGTTTGGATGATACATAACAGAAATGTTAACAAGATAGCACAAGACCGTTTTTTGACCAAAGATACATAAACAGTTTTAAATCTGTTAACCAAAATAATAGGAAAAAAACAATTTTCCGACCCAAAAAAATAGTTAAAACAGCTTCAAAAAACTTATGCAAAACCATAATAAATCATCAAAACACAAAAACCTTGGCTCTGGTGCCATTTGTAGGATCTTAAATATTGTGTTATGATAATTCGAGTGGTCTTGGATGATGGAAATACAAGTATGCCATGGTTTTAGAGAGAGAAAGAGATGAGAGGGTGTTCTTGGTAGAGACTTGGTTTAATAAAAATGAAAGGTTAGATTATGAGAAGCACCACCCCTTCCATGGATGGAAGAGGTATTTATAGTTACAATGAATACGTCCTCCTATCGGACTGTGGATCAGGCATACAGTGGGTAAAGACCCGTCCTTCCTCCACGGTGTTACACTACGCTAAACTACGCTACTAACTAACTAATTAACTACAAAACAACGTAAATAACTACAAGTCTACGAGCTAACTTATGCTAGATAATATTTGAGGTACCGACTCTTCACTATGGAATTTCTAATTCCTAACAGTAATGATCTCTAATTCAGTGGGAGTTACAAGCTTTGTCATCTTGGTAGTAACCCAGATTATCTCTAGAATGTCTTAAGATAATTACTTTCCACTTGTAGACACTTATGTTTTCAAGGATAGTCATGTACGTTTCCTTATTAGACAATGAAGTGGGTCTACATCTACTAGTTATGCTAATATCAATGACACAATCATATTAGTCACATAAACAAACATATGTCGTGTTGTTTATCTGCTACATGATGTTGTTCCATGCACAAGTGAGAGAAATCTATATTGTGTGCAAGGTACAACATATAGGTATACGATTGGTAAGATACTAACGTTCTAATATAACTTGTACATATCTAATCCAAGAAACACTTGGTGTTGCAATTTACGTCATGTGAGAACTTGGCGAGATTGCAACAACAAAGTAAATCTCTATGTGAAGTCAGACCTTGCATGGACATATTTGCAGTTTCTAAATTAGACAAGTATTTAGAACATGTGTCAAAATGATATATAAGATTACTTCAAATTAAATATTTATGTATTATTAGAATGATTTAAATGAAGTAATCTAATACTACTTCAATTTGTTTATTTATATATTTTGGAATGACATAAATGAAAAATAATGTAATCCTACATTATTGTGAAGTAAATAAATTAACTTAAAATTACTATTGAAACCAAGAGTTGTGTTCATAATTACTTTAGTTAAACATGTTTATGATTCATTGTAGAGACATAAACATAAAGTCTTTTCAGACTTATAATAAAGTAAGACGTTAACTTGTTATGTTTTTTAATTAAGACATATACAAGAAGTCATTGAGTTGATTAATGATTTATAACATTAAATGGGATTATAACAATTTATGTTTTCTTGATGAGACATGGATATGAAGTGACTTGGTCAAAAAGTACTTGTGTTATTGATGCAGGTTTTACTGACCATGTCTTAATATTTATAGTGTCTCGCTATACCTATGGTCTACCCTAATGCACTAACAGGCAGTGTACCCGGTCGTGTGTAGTGTAGTAAATGGTAAAGCCGAGGTCGTACCAAGAGCTATGTGTGTCGGATAATTACTAATTATAATTGTCACAGAATATAAATGGTTTGATAGGGTTTTAATTAATTAAACTACAAATGCAGAATATAAAAGCAATTAAATGGTAGAAAGGAAATCAATAGAGGAATAGTGGTGCTAACCTAGTTAATCCTCCTAACTAGTTATGTCTACGTCTACCTACTTCCAATTACTTGGTGGGGTCAAATTCGAAAGGGCAGACATTTGGTCAATTAAGCCCTAACCTATCGGCAAAGATGCCACCACGGGAGAAATCAGGTAACACCGTCATAAATCCTGTTGTTCACGGTCCCTAAGCCGAGTCATTAAGTACCGCTACATGCTAGATTCTAAATAGTGAGTGCGCGGCCGTTAGGAACTTAGACACTACACCCCCAATTCTTAAGTTCATCCAAGCGATAGGTGATCAGTTGGTCAAATCGAACAAGTAGAAAGGGTAGTTGGTCATATCTTACCCTTCCCGTCTCAGTCCGCTCACCTAGGGTAAGTTGGTCATATCTCCTAGGCAATTGGCCTCTACCGCCATTCAAAACTACCGAACCGGGGGTGACTACCAAAGAACTATGCATGCATACACTTAGAAATAATTGTATGCGGAGTAAAGGTAAGCATAAACAAAACAATTAAGGAATCATAACTAGGCTAGCACCAAAGGGTGCTTAGCATCTCATATTAATCATGCACATCAACTCAATAGTCAAAGGTACGAAATACATGAATTGAAAGTAAAAGAAATAATAAGCGCTAAAGCTTATCGTAATGGTGTGACTTCTCCTTGGAAAAAGCTCGTATGCTTCCCTAGACCTCCCTTGAGTATTTTCCCACGTTCTTAGAGTATTGTGTGTGGAATGGAATGAATAGAAATCTTTGGAATTAGTGGGGTATTTATAGGCCAGTGCGGGTTACGGCATAACCAATAGATGAGTTACGCCGTAACCTTCTATTCCGTCGTAAAAGCTCTAGATCTGATAGTTACGGCGTAACCTTATAAGTGGTTACGCCGTAGTCTTCAATAAACACGGTTACATCGCTAAGTGATGCATTAGTTACGGCGTAAGTATCGCGGTGGAACCTCTTTTGAACTAATGGAGTTACGTCGTAATCTTTGGAAGGAGTTACGCCGTAACCTCTTGATGAGTTGGACTTCGGGTCCGCAATAGTTACGGTAATGTGAGAGGCGAGTTACGCCGTAACCTCTTCAAAATAAGCATATTGTGATAAATCCTTAGTAATGTTTCCATTTCAGCGTCTCTTTAGCTCCAATGCTCGTAATTTACTGAAAGTGTAAAACAATGGAAAACAAGCGTAAATCCATATAAATGATATAAATAACGAGCATTAACGGAGGAAATTAACACTTAATATTCAGGACTATTTGATGTTATCAAATATCCCCCACTTGAACTCTACTTGCCCTCAAGTAGACCTTATTAGATAGATTCCTAAAAGATATCTCCCAAAACCTGGAAAATATGAGTTTATAAATCCCTTATGCTAGAATAAAACAAAGCCGAACACCTCGCGAAAGGGGAACAAACACTCAAATCTCTCAACTATTCTAAGTGTCAATTTCGGGTGATCACTCAATTGCCTGATCATAGCATGTATTCTATCATAAGCTTGGCGGTTACACAAATTTCCACCACTGGAGTTAAGGGCTAAACAATTCTCGAAGGCAATATGGGTAGACACGACAAAGGTTAAGGGTGACTCGTCATTACTAACATGTCACGTGAAGTGGAAAAATCAATGATACATGACCAAATCCATGGCCAAGACACCAAAGATTGCTCATTTCATCACCTAGACACGCTTCATGACTAAAGGGTAGGATAAGACATGGGATGTATAATTGGTGTAAAATGAAAAACAAGCGGGTAGTCTATATCTATAACTAAGTCATCACCACTTACCGTCCGCCCAAAGTTCAAGTTTAGAAGTCTAGAGACCGGGTCATGAAATGCAAGGTAGATGTGTCATTAGAGGACGTCGTGATGGGCACACTACCTTTTCTTCTTCAGTTGGTATTACTCCAACTCCAATCTTCAAATGTGACCGAGGTGGCCTCCTCGATACTAAACAATAAAGCTCATACTATAGTGCTTATAACATTGCACTTTACAAAATCATAACTGAATCAACTATTATTATTATTATTATTTATTATTTTTTTTGTGAACATACATGATAACATAACATCCCCCCACTTGAGATGAACAATGGGAATTCGGGGGGTCTTCAATAATCTTCATAATTGTTGTCGATGAAAGCGTGATTTCTAAACCTTTCCACTCGAACCTTGAACTTAGGCAAATGATGACTTCCCAATTACAAATAAAGACTACAGGGTAGGCTAAGGTGTAAGGGTGTAATGAAACAATATACTGGGGTGACAAAATGAAAGGAATGGCTCAGAAGGGTGTATCTAGGGGTATCTTGCACTAAAGGGAATTGCAACAAAAGGGTTTCACATGGGGTCGAAAAGTCGAGGTGACTAATCGATAGACTCACAATGGTAGGCTGTTTGGGTGATAATCCTATAATCTTGCCTTCTAAAACTGAAAAGTCCAAATACATCGAGCTAACTCAACATACCTCGTCTATGGTCTCGAAATGATGCAAAGGCCAAGTTCTAAAGTTTACAAGCTACCGGCACACTCATAATTTGGTGGATATGGGTAAAATATAGGAAACGGATAAGGTTAATATCACCATGTAATATCAAGGGTTGTATGTGCTCGGCTAAGGTCTAATCTAGTTAGGTTCGGAAAAACATGTCAAAATATAAAAAATGGCATAATTTTTCATAATAAACTAGAAAAATGAGGGCGAAATAAAGTTCAAGAGATAATTCTACTCCCGTCCCCCCACTTGAATTGTACAAAGAGTCTTTTATACTAGGCATTAAAATAAAGGTGAAGAGAAAGGTAGAATTAGAGCGAGAACTTCCCTGAAATTTGCTCCAAAAAGAAGAAGGCCTACGAGAAAGGATCGTGCCTTCGTTAAAGCGTCATGAGCAAACTTCAATCCTGAAATCACAATACCGACAAGCATAATTCTAAAAAGAAAAAAATAAAATGAAAAATAAACCTAACTCACTTTCGTAGGAATCACGGTTGCATTTAGCGAATGCAACAAGCCTTTTAAACCACTTGGTGTCCCAAGTGGGCGAGTGAAGTCTCGTGAGGGTTTATAGGGAACACACTCACAAAGTTCATTTAAAACTAATACAAAGTTCTTGTGTTTAAAATAAAGAATTAAAGCGAGAGAGTTACGTCGTAACTCCAATAAGAAGTTACGTCATAACTTGCAAAACCGGAATGAGCGAGAAGGCGAGTTCTGGCGTAACCACGAGATGGTATTACGCCGTAGTTGGTAATCGTCAAGAATTCTCTTGCTAAAATGTTGGTTACGGCGTAATCACCAAGATGAGTTACTGCCGTAACTCTGTTCGAGATCAAAGCTGCGGCATAATTACTTCATTGTCTCCTGCAAAACGGTTAGAAAACACAAAACCCAAAGAAAGGAAATAAAAACAAAAGAAAGGGATAATTCGGGTTGTCTCCCGAAAGAGCACTTTTCTTTATTCTGAGTCTTTAAGATAGACTCAGGCTGCGGGGGCTCTATGGGGTCTTTGAACATCCCTCACTTCCATTACTCGTTGGTGTTCATTCATCCAATTATCAAGCCTTTTTTTCTTGTAGATTTATTGAGCCCAAATGCTCCCAACTTATGTGAAAGCCATTTATCACATGATTCTCCATGGTCATCATCTTTAATATTATCGATGTCTTTGATGTTTGATCTTGTTCGCCTATGATGTCGATATGGTTGCACCCATCTTGCTTGATCAGTTCCTTAATAAATTTCGAGCTTCCAAGCTTTAATTTGTACCAATCTTCCAATGCTAATTCAACATCATGTTGCTCTCCCTTATGAGGGTAAATCCATTCATTAACTTTTCTTTCACATTTTTGAGGACGAGAAAATGGTGGCCATGCCGATTTGCATTATGTGGTTAACATCGAGTTGCAAAAGTGTTTACTAGGACTCAGATTTTCCTCCTTGCGATGAACAATTTCATCCTTTTTCTACTTACAATGTTCAACACTTTCTTTGCGATTATCAGTAATAGGTTTAGAGTGAAGAGTGGGGCTTATTGATTGAACATTATTAGAAATTTCAGTTTTTGGTTTTAAATGCTCGTTCATACTAAAAGTTATTCGTTCCTTTTTGGTCCCCAAGGAAATTTGTTTTTCAAAAACCATGATTTGAGCTCTGGTGGCGAAAAGGTCTTCCAACTATCAAGTTGTAAGCCTCCCGCTTTCCCATGTCAATAACTACAAAATCGGTGGGGAAGAAAAATTTTCCAATTTTCAAAAGCACATTGTTCACAATCCCCTCGGTACTGACCTTAGAGGAATCTGTCATTTCAATCATAATAGTTGTTTCTTTTAAATTGGTAAGTTTGATTTTATTGAATAAAGTAGTTGAGATAAGGTTAACCCCGGCCCCTAAATTAGCTAATGCGGGAATCTTAATATTATCAATAGTACAAGGGAGAAGAAAACTTTTGCTATGACTTCTCGAGGAAGTTGGCTAGGTAGGAACTTCGTCGTCTTCACTTTATCATCCTCTCTTAGGTAGTCAATCCCAGAGAGATCATTAGTGATAGAGGATGTGCATTGCTCCTTTTTTGCTTTATCCTGTGCAAATATGGCTTTGCAGGAAGTGGCTTTAGCATTACTTGTTGCGAGGTTCTTAGCTAATTGCCCAATTTGTGTCTCGAGGTTCTTAATTGCAGCATCTTGGTTACGTAGGTTCATATTAGTTTCCTCCTTAACTTTGGTCATCCATTCCTTGAGCCTATCTTCTTTTTTTGTCGATTCTTCAATGTGTTGGTGCATTATTTCATCAAGACTCGGTTTAGGAGTATTATTGTTGATTTTTGTGTAGAACCCAGGGGATTTTTCACGGTACCTAGGTCCGTAATTATTGTAGCTTTTGAAAGGGAACTCTTTTCCATAGTTCACTTCACTGATCCTTTTAACTTCTTCATTGGAGGAACAATTTTTTGAAGGATGACCCCCATCTCGTTCCACTTGAATGGAATGCACATTTTCCTTGAGCTTCTTCATTTCCCTTCCAAGGTTCTCTAATTTGTTGTTTATCGCTGCTATGCCCTCAATATCATTATTTTTACTACGGTTTCTTCCTCCATTGTGCCATTTGTGAGAGTGGTCTGCCATTTTTTGAATGGTTTCCAAAGCCATGGTGGGTGTCATACTAGGAATCGGTCCTTGAGAATCAATCATTTGTCTTGAAGAGATGTTTAGTCCCTTGTAAAAGACGTTCACTTTTGTTGATTGAGATCATGAGTAGGGCACTTGTATAACAATTCGTTGTATCTTTCCTAAGCTTGGTATAATGTTTCATCTCCCTCTTGCTTGAAGTTATGAATTTCCTCCATTTGCTTGGCCGTCTTTGATGGAGGACAATATCTCTGAATGAAATATTTTTTTAAGATAGGCCAAGTGTTGACAATCCCTCGCAGTAATCGATCGACCCATCTTTTTGCAGCTCTCGTGAGAGAAATAGGGAATACTCGTAGCATTATAGCATCGTGTGAGACTCTGGGGATTTTGAATAAGCTGATAATGTATTCGACGTTGTCTACATTTTCATGGGCATCATCGGCGATGCTTCGGAGAAAGGGTTTGCACGTAATTCCCTCATGAATTGAGGTTTAATTTGAATTGAGCATCTTCGCAATGGTGGCCTTACAATCCTGGCCCTTGTTCTTCTCTTGTCAATGCCAAATATTCCTCAAGAGTGAGGTTATCGATGATAATGGCTTCCATGGTACCTGAAAACTTGAAATATGATCGTGAGAAAAGTTTAAATATGAAATGAAAGACTTAATATTAATCCTAATACACTCCGGATGGCGCCAAAAACTTGATGCGAGTTTCTTGACGGTCTTAATATTTATAGTGTCTCGCTATACCTATGGTCTACCCTAATGCACTAACGGCGTGTACCGGTCGTGTGTAGTGTAGTAAATGGTAAAGCCGAGGTAGTCCCAAGAGCTATGTGTGTCGGATAATTACTAAGTCTAATTGTCACGGAATATAAATGGTTTGATAGGGTTTTAATTAATTAAACTACGAATGCAGAATATAAAAGCAATTAAATGGTAGAAAGGAAATCAATAGAGGAATAGTGGTGCTAACCTAGTTAATCCTCCTAACTAGTTATGTCTCCGTCTACCTACTTCCAATTACTTCAGGTGGGGTCAAATTCGAGAGGACAACATTTGGTCAATTAAGCCCTAACCTATCAAAGAAAGATGCCACCACAGGGAGAAATCGGGACCGTCATAAGTCTTGTTGTTCCTGGTCCCCAAAGCCGAGTCATTAAGTACCACTACATGCTAGATTCTAAATAGTGAGTGCCCGACCGTTAGGAACTTAGACACTACACCCCCAATTCTTAAGTTCATCCAGGGCGATAGGTGATCAGTTAGGCAAATCGCACAAGTAGAAAGGGTCGTCAGTTGGTCATATCTTACCCTTCCGTCTCGTCCACTCACCTAGGGTCAGTTGATCATATCTCCTAGGCAATTGGCCTCTACCGCCATTCAAAACTACCGAACCAGGGGGTGACTACCAAAGAACTATGCATGCATACACTTAGAAATAATTATGCGGAAGTAAAGGTAAATGCAAACAAAACAATTAAGGAATCATAACTAGGCTAGCACCAAAGGGTGCTTAGCGGCTCATATTAATCATGCACATCAATTCAATATTCAAAGGTACGAAATACATGAATGGGAAAGTAAAAGAAATAATAAACGCTAAAGCTTATCGTAATGGTGTGACTTCTCCCTTGGAAACAGCTCCGTATGCTTCCTAGACCTCCCTTGAGTATTTTCCCACATTCTCAGAGTATTGTGTGTGGAATGGAATGAATATAAATCTGGAATTAGTGGGTATTTATAGGCGTGTCCGGGTTACGGCGTAACCAATAGATGAGTTACGCTGTAATCTTCTATTCCGTCGTAAAAGCTCTAGATCTGCTAGTTATGGCGTAACCTTATAAGTGGTTACGCCGTAGTCTTCAATAAACCTGGTTACGTGCAAGTGATGCGTGAGTTCTGGCGTAAGTATCAGCGGAGTGGAACCTCTTTTGACCTAATGGAGTTACGTCGTAATCTTTGGAAGGAGTTGCGCCGTAACCTCTTGATGAGTTGGACTTCAGGGTCACGCAATAGTTCGCGTAATGTGAGAGGCGAGTTGCGCGTAACCTCTTCAAAATAAGCATATTGTGATAAATCCTTAGTAATGTTTCCATTTCCGCGTCTCTTTAGCTCCAATGCTCGCAATTTACCTGAAAGTGTAAAACAATGGAAAACAAGCGTAAATCCGTATAAATGATATAAATAACGAGCATTAACGGGGGAAATTGACACTTAATAATCAGGACTATTTGATGTTATCAGTTATAAAGCATGCAATTGGCTTGAAAAGTCTATTATACCATTAAGTTGACTTAGTTGGGAAATAGGTAAGCCAAAAAGAATATGTTTATCTTATATATTGTTAGATTGTCTTACAATATTAATTCTAATGAATACCACAAGTTGATGGTATGTTGAGTTAGGAGAATCAAACTATATTTGATTTGTTTGATTCAAGACAACCATAACTTCTTTCTTAAAAAGTAACAAGGTTAGAAAATTGAGTATAGATTGAATATACTCAATATGACTCCAACCTAGAAGATTGATAAAACACCATTTCATTATGGAATGTGATGAATCATATTAAGTTTTATAATTGAAGATTCTGAATTTGTTAAACTACTTATGAATAGGTTATTAACAAACTAAAGTCAGGAATTATCAATGTGTATTTGTAATTTCCCAAAAAGAGAACAATGTCGTTTTGCTCTAATTGCTAAGTATATATAAATAGTCTATATATTACAAAAGGCAAGTGGGAGTTTTTTTATCTTGAAAGATAAAATTACAAGATACATAATCTTCTTAAATACACTAGTAAATATCATGATGAGGTTAGACATGTAAATGATAGACCTCATGATGATGGAATTTTCATTCATAGATCTGCAAGAATATTTCAGATATTTGACTTATATGCTGAGAAATATGAGTTACAGGATTATAGTAACCTGATAATCATTATGATGGATTACCAAATATTGAATTGGATAAATTACTCATACTATTAATGTTAAAGATCTTTGTCCATAAAGATAATCAATTTTGGAAATTTGGTTTATCTTATAATAGTTAGACTAGAGAATGGAAATAAGTTTCTTCAAAGAGATGAAAAACTCTAGTGGTTTAAATCTCTGTGTAGAAATCATATGGACAAAATTGTACACATATTTAATGCATGTTTTATGACAAGATTATTAATCATACTTAAGCAATTAATTATGATTGAATATTCTTTTCTAGACACATTAAATATATAAAGATGATAATGGTCATACTGGGTTTCATTAATATGAAATATGACAATGGAATATCAAAACTCTTTCTTGAAAAATTACTTGAGCGAGGACGATAAGTAATCGAAAGGTTTTTTTGAATTCATATAATCTTTGGAAGTGTACGAAGTTCAACAATTCATGAATGGATAAATGCATGCATCTATGAAATTATTCTTATGTTTAATTATTAAATCCTAGTTTTGATTTATAATTGAAATAAGATAAATTTTAAGTATTCCTGAAATCTAGTGGGAGTATTATGTTAAGGTTTTAAATCTTATATGTTGTATAACATATAGGAAGTAACATTCCTTGTAAGCTGAATGTTAAGTCTTAGATTGGAATGAAACTTCACTTATAAGATTTAAGAATTAAAATATACAACCATGGAATATATATTTATTATTAATAAACATGTGCAGTAAAATAAATGATTCTAATAAAACATGATATATCATTTGGGAAATGGATAAATATCTTTTGACAAGATAGAACATAAATGAAATCTAAGATTGATCTGTAGATTCATCATGTACATCATGTAGTGTATTCAAATTGTTGTATCATTATTGAATGATAGATGATTTGACAATATTGATATCTAACTAAAAGTTATTAGATAACTTGTGTAATGAATATTCTAATAGAATTACATCCTCAGCCTGGAATGGCTCCTAGATTCTATGGATGAACAATATGTCAATTGTTGTGCAAATTGTCATCAGCTACAAACTTGAAAGTTTGGAAGACATCAAATATTACACAATAAGATATTAAGGTTTACGGAGTTTTAATGAGCATATTGTTGTTTGTATACAATGATGATGGTTTAATTGAGATGACACTCAGTACTAGTCATGGTAGGATTTCATCCTTGTTAATAGCCATGTGAACTAGTTGTGCTACTAAAAGAGCACAGTTGCATTATACATTAAAAGAATAAGAATACTTTAAACTTAAAACTGTTTGAAAGTTTAATTGTCATAAATTGGTGATAGAGGATGTCACACACTTTATGAATAATTATGTGGATTGGTGAATGCACACATACAAGGACTTCATTGATTGAATTCTTGAAATAAGTATTCACAAAATTACGATAGATCAAGTTGGTTGATTTATGCCTTGTCAACAAGTATGATTGTCATTACTTAAGGCATAATTCATCAACAGGAATTTTCATGCATTGATCTATTTGGTATTTGGATAAGGGATGTTAAACAATTGTTATAATAAATCAAATACTTGGTATGTTTGATTTTATGATATATTGTATCCTATATTGCATGTTTAATCCGTGAATAAATTTATTTATTCTAAATCGTCCGTTGTCAATTAATGATATGGGAGTATCATTAAACTAAGACAAATCTGAGAGATATGGTAGAATATACTTGAAAGTATATTGATGAGAAAGCATACCAATTTCAGATGATATTCAATGAATTGAATATAGGACTTATCCCAACTACATGATTTTACTTTATGGATATTGTTATTAAGTAAATCATGAATAGTTATCGTCAGACTTGAGATACCAGATAAGTGTCATGAATGTAGTGCATACGTTGGAACAACTTAATGCTATACATTCTTGGTAGTCATAAGGGTTGTTTCCTGAAGTGTAGCAAAGTTTGTGGGTTATTCTTGTAGTCAAGATAGAATTTGTTCCTTCAAATTTATTGTGGAGTTTATCTGCTGGGCCCCTCGTAGGGTTGACAAGATGTTTGTGTGGCGCCAAAGATCTCCCCTGAATATGTTAAGAAGATTTGGTAATCTTGCTCAATCACTTATAACGAGAAACAGAATGGTTGAATAAAGAATGACTTAATTCCATATCTTTATTTAACATGGTATTAGAAACAAAAGGATAATAATAATGAGAAATCATTAAAAGGTTTTCAGGAGCCTTGCTCGAGTTGCACTAAAGGCATAGAAGTGTTGCTAGACGCTAACCGATGTGATCACTCTATTAAGATATGTCCAAGTGGGAGCTGTTGGTTTAATGGACAATAAATTAATAGACGTGTGTTAGGATCGAACTCGAGACCACGGGATTGCACACTTTGCGTATGAGAATTAAAGTTAATAATTAAATATAAATGTTATATTTATTTATTAATTAAACGAAATAACATAACGAACGTTAAGTAATTAGTTGTAATGGACTAACGGTCGTTAAATGTAATTGGAAAAGGACTAAGTTGTAAATATTGGGAAGGTTCCGGAATCCCTTGTGGGATGCCAAACCGATCGGCCACAAGGACCCAAACCCAACCCATCTACAACTCAAACTTGTTCACCAAGTTAGTTTGTGTATAAATACAAAACCAAGGGTGTTTGTAATTTATCTCTTGTACTCATTAAGCTAAAACCTAAAACTTGTTTGTGTATGTTTTGCTTAATTCGGTCGACAAACACCTTGTGGGTGTCGATCCATAGCTTTTCCAAATCAAAGTTATTTTGTTTAATTAAAACTAGCATTCCTTTAATTCGGTATAGTACGTGTGTACAAGAACGTGGTACAATCACACTATTGATTGTATCTTCGATTGAATTACAAAAAGGTAAGGGGTAATTCACATAATCCTATAAACCCTAATTAAGGTTCATCTCAATTGCTAGTTTGTGGATTTGATTCTTGTTCGGCTAGAATCAAGAAAGGTACGCATACTTTATGCTTTAGTTAATTAATTATTCATTATATGTTCCTATACGCTTCCGCATGTGTACTTGATGTTTATTGTTTATATTTATGATTAGTCATGTTATATAATTCCAACAACTCTCACATATATAAAGAAAGTAGCTTATAGTATTCTAATTTTCGACACACCAACAATCTTGAAATATTTTTCTAAATGAAACTAATGTAACTAACAATTAAAAGAAGATTCACTGAAATAAGATATTCACAGCATTGACAACTGATACATTTGTAGCAATGACTTCATATACCAAAATAAATAGTACTAATTATCTCCCTCTTGTACATTATCTTACAAATGAATCATACAAGTTGCGTATAAACAAATCTGAAGAAAAAAAACATAATATTGTAAATATGATAACGTAACTACTTTAGCAAGGGGATACGAATTACCAAAGACGATGTCAAGATCAATAACAACATTGCGATAATGATTTGGAAACGGAAGATCATGGTCTTTGTCACTTGTAAGATTGCGGCTGATGTATGGAAAGAGGTTCTTAAATGGTGGAAAATTACTATTGTCTCAATTAACACCCTCTTGGACGTGATACAATTGGCAGATAGCGCAAGCATTACAACTAATCACTCAAAGTTTCTTGATGTTGTTGTTTAAACCACTATTTGGTCTCTATGGAAATTCAGAAACAACATGGCTTTCTCTCATGTTCGCCTAGCAAAGACCTTCCCAATGACATCAAACTAATGTCCTACAATTAGATTTCCTCTAGATGTAAGACAACGGTTTTAAATTAAAAAGAGTGGCTTATTTACCCAGGTAACGCTCTATCCCCCCTTGTACTATTTTCTAGCCTCTTGCTAATTTTCTTAATACAATCGCTGTTAAAAAAAAAGATCAATAACAACCTTAGACAATCAATATTATGTTTTTTCAATAATATATAGCAAATGTTGCAGACCACCAACTTAATAATATATAGCAAATGTCTCAATAATATATACCACACATGAATGCCGATAATGGGAATCACAAGTATTGAATGTCGTAAACAGCAGACATATATTGCCCTTTGATACTTATTTGTGAAAACATACGCATAAACTTCATGGTCTGCTATAACTAATTTTCCAACCTAATTTGTTTTTCAAGTTTACTACGAATAAAATTCATGACAGTATATAAAAACCATAAATGTGCACAAAAGAAGGCTCTTGGCTAAAACATTCAGACAATATTCAAACTCAAGAATGGCTTGATACATGAAATTGAGCCATGGCATTCAAAAAAAATATAAATGAACTGAAAAATTACTAATTTAAACCACTGTTGTATCCATCGTCCAAATTTATAGTCGACAATTATTATGTTATAAGCATGTGACAATTTGGTTTGCTTAAAAAATGAATTAAGTAAAAAAATTGTTATTTCCCCAGGGGTATTTGGGTAACCATAAGCTTAACAAGGTTATCCAAAACCTTTGAAAAGCTTATTATGTTTTTTGAAAACCTTAAAAGCTATTAAGCCCCATCAACTAAGCTTAGTAGCTTACCCAAACAACCCCTAATGAGGTAGTCAACACTTAAAGACAACAACATAAAGCATCAATTTTGTGTGTGTGTGTGTGTGTGTGTGAAAAGGGTGAAATAATATTAATCACAAAAGAGAACATAAGGATCTAAAACAAGCATGGACATACCCCATGCTTGTACAACAGACACTTATGACTTACAACTTAGCTTGACTATACTACAAGCATTCTAATCTACATATACTTCCTTATATACAATTATAAACTCAACATCACAGACTATACTCCTATACATTCAGGTTATTTTCTTTTTAGTTCTTCTTAATTGCACATTCCATAAGGCTTCAACTTCCCTGATATGTTCAGTTTCCTTCTCAATAAAGCTCATGATTCTTCCGTTAATACTCTCCTTGATACTTTGTACAAGCCCTTCAACTGTTCTAGCATTGTTCATGAATAACATGTTGTTCCTTTCCTGCCATGTGAAATAGACTGTAGCACCCAGAATCAGCCTCCTAATAATACTCCATATGCTTCTGTTAGCTTTTAACTTGGAGAATTCATCAATGATTGTTTGCCAAGTGAAAGAAAACTGTTTACCAGCAACCATTTTCATCTCTATCCAAACACTTTTAGTGTAGTTACACTGAAAAAATAGATGCTCATGAGAGTCATGGGTGGCTTTGCAGAACACACATTTCATATCATCATTTGGTCTCCATTTTGCCATTCTATTTTGTGTCTGAATTGCCATCCAAAGAATAAAAGAATGTTTTGGTATACTTTGTGAAAACCACACCACATCCTTCCATATCACTTTATTACCATCCCCACACATATCTTTCCATACCCATTTTGTTGCAAAATCCATTTTCTTACCAGAGTTGGTCACCCACATAGCTTTGTCAGGAATGTCATTATGTAGAATAGGGACTTGTATGCTGTTCAGAATAAGAAACTTAACTGACCACTCCTCAGCCCAATTCCAATTACCATTACTGATTATATTACTCATAATACTTTCATTGCTAAGTCTTGCATTGTATAACTCCCTAGCTGAAATAAACTCACCCAATGGACCCACATCACACCATTTGTCAAACCATGCAGACACATTTTACCACTACCAATTCTGTAACAAACATGATTTCTAACTCTTTCTCTAAGCTTCAAAATGTTACTCCATCAAACACTACTATTGCTACCCTGACTCACTTCTCATATGCTCTACCCTTCAATTTCTCCACATTTATCCATTTTACCCAAAGATTATCCTTTTTGGCTGCTATATTCCACAACTGCTTCATAATCAAAATTTCATTCCATATCCTTAGATCTTTTATACCCAAACCACCTTGGTCTTTTGGTTTACAGATATTATTCTATGAAATTTTAGCTTTCCCCCTTGTAAGTTCCCCTTGACACCACAAGAAACCTTTAAGCAGTTTGTTAATGTCCTTAATCACACCTTTAGGAAGTATAAACACTGAGGCCCAGTACACTTGCATAGAAGATAAAACTAAAGCAATCAATTGCAATCTTCCTGCATATGACAACGTCCTATTTCTCCAATCCTGCACCCTTCTTCTTACCTTCTCAATCAGTAGTTTGCAATCATTTGTACTTAGCTTCTTAGTTATCAGTGGTACTCCAAGATATCTAACAGGAAGTTTTCCTATTGTGAATGGTAAGATTTTTACAATGTTCTCTTGCTCAGGACTAGATAATCCACCAAAGAAAATGGTGCTCTTTTGCATATTCACCTTAAGACCAGAATACTTACTAAACTCTTCCAATGATTCCTTAATGACTTTGACAGAATAACAATCCCCATGACTGAAAACAATAAGATCATCAGCAAAGCCTAAATGTGTAATTCTAAGTCTTTTGCACCCTTGATGGTATGTGAAATCCACTGCCTTTTCAATATTCTTTCTCATAATCAGACTGAACACTTCCATTGCCATAGTGAATAGGTAAGGTGAGATGGGATCACCTTGTCTCAATCCTCTACCCTCACTAAAATACCCAATTCTCTCACCATTGACATTTAAAGTGAACTTAGTTGTTGTTACACAGGTCATGATCCATCCTACCATTTTCCTATGAAATCCAAACAATTCCAACACTTTCTTAAGGAAACTCCAATCTAATGTATCATAAGCTTTTTGCAAATCAATCTTAAGAGCACATTTCTTGGTTTTTTGTTTCCTGTTATACCCCCTTAACAATTCCTGTCCTAACAAAATATTGTCAGTGATCTGTCTTCCAGCAATGAAAGCACTTTGATTTTCATTAACAAGTTTCCCTAACACCCCTTTGATCCTGTTTGTGAGAACCTTACTGATACATTTATACAGGACATTATAGCAAGGTATAGGTCTAAAGTCAAAGACTTTATTTGGTGTAGGGATTTAAGGAACTAGAGAGATCAAGGTAGCATTTAACTCACCTAAAATTCTCCCAGAGTTGAAGAATTCTTAGACAGCTAGACATACCTCTTTTCCAACTATTCCCCAAGCTGCTTTAAAGAACTTGGCTGTGTACCCATCAGGACCTGGTGCTTTTGAATCCTCTATATCAAATATGGCTTCTTTAACTTCAGCATCTGAAACATTTCTCACTAGATTCTCAGCTTCTTCTGTAGATAATTTGTTAGTCCATTCTACATGATTATTTGGAAACTCTGCAACATTATCTTTAGTCCCCAGAAACTTCCTGAAATGTTCCAAGAACTGTACAGCAACTTGTTCTTTCTCATGGCATGAACCATTCTCATCACAAACATTCATTATTCTGCTCTTATGTTGTCTTCCCTTGATAATTTTATGAAAAAATTTAGTGTTTCTATCCCCTTCCTTCAACCACTCTACTTTTGCTTTTTGCATCAGAAAGCTTTCCTCATCTCTTGTAGCATCACCGTACTCTTGAAGGATTAAACAACTATGTTTCTTTAACTCCTCACAGAATGGATTTTTATCAACTTCTTCTTGTGCTTTTTTAACCTTTTCTTTTAACATGGTAACTCTTTCATGAACATTTCCATTTTTCCAACTTAGAGAGTTCAATTTATGCTTTAGCCTTTTCAATTTTTGAATCACCCTGTACATCTGGAAACCATTAACATCCTTCTCCCATTCATCTTTACCACTGTTAAAAACTCATCCTTCTCAGTTATAAAATTTGTCATTATAAAAGCTTTTTTCTTTCTTGATCCTCCATTTGGAACAACTAAAACAGCAGTTGAATGATCAGATATTATGTAAGGAAGGAACACACAATGGGCACTTCTAAATGTATCCAAGAAAGCTTCATTTTTCATCACTCTATCCAATTTATTCAGTGTCTTACAATTAGGATTTTTCAAACTCTTAGTCCAAGTAAACTGAAAACCTGAGCTCAATAAATCTTCAATTTCCACATCCTCAACACATTTTTTGAATTCAATCATTTCATTTGTGTACATTGAGCTTCCATTTGAATGCTCATTGACTTCCAATGTAACATTAAAGTCTCCCATAATCACCCAGGCAGTCCCACTTGCAATTTGTTTATAAGCTCCCAAATCACTCCAAAGCCTTCTTCTTTCAACCCCAGAATTGCTAGCATACACAACTATACAGAAGAATCTACTTTTTTTTTATCATTTGTTTCTACTAGTAACAACATACTTTGTTTTGTTTTAGTGATTAGCCAAGCATCCATTCTGTTCTGATCCCATCTAATCATGATACTACATCCTTTATTGTTGTCCTCAGCATTTGTAACATATTCCCAGTTTCCAAAGACTTTATCACCCACTTTCTTGACATTTTTATATCTGATATGTGTCTCAAGTATTGTACACATTTGAATTTTCTCCTCAGCTATAAATTTTTTAACCTCCTTTTGTTTATCAGAGGTGCTAAGGCCTCTTATGTTCCAAGTAGCAACTTTCAAATCCATATTCTCTCTTTCAGTTTTTTGCTCACTAAATCTCTCAATTCTTTTGGCTCACTTATACACTCTATCTGTTTTAAATACACACAGCTCTCTATCTGTTTTTAACTCACAAAAATCTCTCAATTCTTTTGGCTTTCAATCACTATGTCTATTTTTCCACACAAATACTCTCTATCTATTTTTGGCTCACCAATCTCTCAATTCTTTTGGTAACTCTCTGTCTATTTTTGCACACAAAATACTCTCTATCTATTTTTATACTCCCAAATTCTCTCAATTCTTTTGACTCACAATACACTCTGTCTATTTTTGATCACACATATACTCTCTATATATTTTTATGCTCTCAATATCTCTCAATTCTTTTGGCTCTCTATTCACTCTGTCTATTTTTTCACACAGAAAAAACAAAAAATATATACAAAACAGGACACTTACTATATACACTATAGAATCAATATCCAGATGCCTTTTCAGTTAAGGGTGTGATTGTATACACCCTCAACTTCATTCCTTATCAAGTTTTCTCCAATTGAAGAAAGATCTTCAACAACATCTTCTTCATTCTCTAAAGCTTTAGCTGCATTCAACAGTTCCTTTTTATCTTTATAATATCTCTTCATCTCTATATTCCAACTCTCCCATTCTGCCATAGTAGGATCACCATTTTTACCTAAAACCTCATCCACTTGCTTCCTTTCCTCACTATTTGGCTTTAAATCTTCCTCATTAACTAGTGAATCTAGAAGAGTAAAGCTATTATTGCTTAGAATTCCCTCAGCATCTTTTGTAAGACCATCCCTAGATGTGGTAGGCATGTTATTTTCATTAAGTGGTATAGCATGCTTATTGCTAATTTCTTTGTCCTTAGGTATACTAGGCTCCTTGCCCTTCTCTATGCCTGTTTTAGTACCCATTTCCTCATCCTTTTTGGTCCTATATTCCTTTTTATTATGCTTAAGTCCATCCCTTTTATTATTACAACTATTTCCCCTGTAATAACTATTTTGTCCAATTTGGTCATTTCTCTTATTCTTGTTTCCCTCTGATTCATACTTGCTTTTCCTAGACTTCACTTCTTGGAACCCATCATTCTTGTCACATTGTTCATCATTCTATTCCTCATCATCCTTATCTTTAGGTATCATCCTACAAGTTTTATCTGCATGACCAAAAACACAACAGTGGCTACAATGAGTTGGCTTCCAAGCATACTCCACTTGAACAAATTTAGTCATGCTAATGCTAGCATCCTTTTTCCTATATGCAACTTCAATGACATCCTTAAATTGTTTCTCAGCATTTAGTTCAACTAGCACCCTAGCAAATCCAAGCCTACCAACCCCTGTCATACACATTTTAGTTGTCATTTCATCCATGATAATTGGTTTTCCTAAACAACTTGCTAAGGAGCTAATACCTTTAACACTCCAAGCTTCTAAAGGCACATTTAACAATTTTACCCATACTGGTAAATTTTTTGGTTCAGACTTATCCAAGCACACATCAATATTCCATCTTTGAACAAAAAGTAGTTTGTTATTAAGAATCCATGAGCCATTGCTAATTACCTCAAGTATCCTCTGTTCATCTTGGAATTTGAAGAAGAAAATCCCATTCTCATTCACAGTCATATCTACCAAACCATATTTGTTCCACATTCTTCTTAAGTGATATCTAGCCTCATTAAAGCTTACCATACAACCCAGAAATTGACCACATACAGTTTTATCCCACTTAGCACTTCCTAACTCAACAGTCTCCTCATCAAATACTGTAATTTCTACCCCATTCTCATTCACTTTAGTTGGAACTATAAGCAACTTGTTGTCTAAAGCATTAGCCCTCAAAACCTCAGCAAGTGTACTAACATTCCTCTTCTTAGGCTCATTCACATTATTTCTAGTATCACTTTCATTCAATGGCTTATCACTAGTTACAGGATTAGCATTAATACTATCCTGAACAACTTTAGCAGATTTACTAATATCACTTGCATTATTGCTAATCCCATTATCATTTGAAACAATCTCAATACAATCAGCATTAACATGAGTATTCAAATCCATATCATTATTAGTGCTACTAGTTGATGATGCAATTGTGTTTACCTGGCCTTGAAGACCAGGGAAATCTTCACCATTCAAATCTCCATCAAACACCCTTCTACTTCCCTTATTCTTATCCTCAGTATACTCATTCCCCCCCCCCTGATGCTTAACCTCATCACCCTTTCTTTTCACATGATTATTATCTTTTCCAGTAATCTTTTCACTATTCTTCTGAATACCATGAACTGAGTCCCCATACCTTTCCGGAACCCTAATAGCACGATTAGATGATCTCTTCCTACCAAACATCCTTGCAGAAGTATCAATTCTTCAATTCAAATCAATGAAATTACTACTAACTTTTGATTTTTCTGAAAAAATTGAAAAAGATTAAACTCAACTTGCTAAAACCTAATTAGAAACAAACTAGGTCAAAATTGGCGCCAAAATAGAGATTTGGGGGTTTTCTCAATACTGGATGAAATTCAAATCAGACAAGATCAATGCATGCGCAATGATTAGACGATTCATTTGATGGTTTCAGAAATGAAAATTGATAAGAATTGAGTAAGAAGTTATAAGAAAAGTTGTGTTTTAAGTCATGGTGAAAAAGCGGGAAAGTTTGTTGGGAGAGAAAGTTTGATGGGAGAGTTTTGGTTCGATTAGATCGTAAGCGTTTAATTACCTACAACTGAATGTTGTTACTGCAGTACTCAAGGTATCTATAAAGGAAGAAAACGGGAATATGGTGCACGTGACAGTAAGACTATATGGTCCAAATACCGAATATGTTATCAATCGTCATAGGGAACTGCAGGTTAGTATCTATAAAGCATCAAATTTAAGCAAACTTGAAAGAACAAAGTAACATACCTCTTGATTGAGCAGTAAAATGATCATGGCCAATTTGCAACTTAATATTGATGCTTGAATTGATAACTTCTAGGACCATTAAACTTTAAAACAAATCTTTGTAACCCCTTCAAAACCTGAAAAATGAAACAAAAACAAATCCTAAATTAAGTGATTCGGAACTGAACAAAAGGGGAAGAACTTTGAAATGATTTTCTAGACAATAATAAGGGATTAGTTAAGGCACTTGCCTGAAAATATTTTCTTTACACAAAATTTGTTATCACCGTCATTATCGCTCGCAAATCCTTGAGTCAAACTAACATAAACTAAACCCACAAAGTTCAAAGGAAAATGAGAAAATAGATGAGCTAAAATGAGAGAGCAATAGACTTGCCCTATAGGGGCGACACAGAGATGGTTGCAAAGTTGTGATGATATCTAGATGAAATCAAAGAAAATGGAGATTAAAGGATTTGAGTTTGAATTTCAAATGAAAAGAAAAAAAATAAAAAAATACTGCTTTGAAAGTATAAATGGTCAACTGGTCAAGAACCGTATTTTTATGGTATTAACATAAAAATAAAAATGAAAATACAAAGATGATGTCGTTAATCTGTATAATTGTATTAGTGGTGGCAATTTAAGACTCAATGGTTAAATTTGTGTCTAGTTGTGTAAATTTTTTTAATGAGATGGGTTTAAATGTGTTTAGTTTATTTTAATAGATAGGTCTAGATCGGTTTAGTTTATTTTAATTAATTAATATTGATGGGTCTAGTTGGGTCTAATAATATACTCACATGGGTCTGGTACAATATTTACATAGTTTAAGTTGGTTGTTAACTAAAATTATAAAAATCACTCACAGTCTATTTTTATATGTTTTCTTACGTTTCCATACATTTTTATCATTTTTGTCCGTTTTTATACGTTTTCGTCTGTTTTTTAACGGTTTTTTACGTTTTTGCCCGTTTTTGCACGTTTTCGTTTGTTTTTTTTATGCTTTTGTTCGTTTTACACGTTTTCGTCCGTTTCTTTACGTTTTTGTCCGTTCTCATCTGTTTTTTTACGTTTTGACCTTTTTTTCACGTTTTTGTCTGTTTTTTATGTTTTTGTCCGTTTTACACGTTTTCGTATGTTTTTTAACGTTTTCGTCCGTTTTTTGAAATTTCTTTTATGTTATTGCACGTTTTCGTCAGGTTTTTTTTATGTTTTTGTCCGTTTTACACTTTTTCATCCGGTTTTTCTAGTTTTATCCGTTTTTACTCGTTATCGCCCGTTTTTTATGTTTTGGTCCGTTTTTACATGTTTCCGTCCCTTTTTTTATGTTTTTGTCCGTTTTCACACGTTTTCGTCCGTTTTGTTACGTTCTCGCTAGTTTTTCACGTTTTCGTCCGCTTTTTTACGTTTTTCTCCGTTTTTACGTTTTCGTCCAGATTTTAACGATTTTTTAAGTTTTTGTCATTTTTTGCACGTTTTCGCCAGGTTTTTTTACGTTTTCATCCGTTTTTAAGTTTTCGCCCGTTTGTTGTTGTTTTCATCTGCTTTTTATGTTTTGTCCATTTCTTCTTACGTTTTTGTCCGTTTTTACACGTTTTCATCCATTTTTTTACGTTTTCGTCCGTTTTAATACGTTTTCGTTAGTTTTTACGTTTTTCTCCGTTTTTACACGTTTTCGTCTATTTTTTACGTTTTCGAAGACGAAAACGTTAAAAACAGATGAAACTGTAAAACGGATAAAACAAAAAACGGGCGAAAACATGCAAAAACGGACGAAAACGTAAAAAGTGTCGGACGAAAAGTAAAAAACAAACGAATCATGTAAAACGGACAAAAAACATAAAAAGCGACGAGAACGTGAAAACGGCGAAAACGTAAAAATAGAAGGAAAGTATAAAAGGACAAAAACGTTAACGACGGAAACGTGCACGGATAAAACCATAAAAACCAACAACGTGTAAAACGGACAAAAACGTAAAAACTGACGGCGTGCAAAAACGGACAAACATAAAAAGGATTAAGAGGGATAAAACGAAAAATGCGTAAAAACTGACGCAAAAAAGTGTTACAGTAAAAAACGTAAAAAGCATGCATATGAAAGCGTGACAGGCGAAAAATAAAAAAACAAACAAAACGCAAAAAACGGGCACGCGTAACGTAAAAAACGGGCCGAAGCGGTAAGCTGGTAAAACACAAAAACGTTTAAACTGACGAAAACGTGTAAAAACGGATAAAACCGGACGAAAAGTGTAAAACGGACAAAATCGTAAATAAAACCTAACGAAAACGTGCAAAAACGGACAAAAACGTTAAAAAACGGACGAAAACATGTAAAAACGGATAATTATTGTATCAATTGAAGGGCCAATTGCTTGACACCTCATATTCATGACCTCATCAAAAACTCATTTTTAATAGATAGTATAGATTAATTTGAGGAAATTGAATTGTGTTATGCTAGTTATTGGTTTAATTGATTTATCTATGCTTTTAGGGCGGCATCAGAAAGTTATAGGTGATTGGGCAAACTTTGATAATTTTTAAAAGTTAGGTTACAAATTGGTTCCTTGGCAGGGCAACTTACAAAATTAGCCACATATTTTAAAAGATTTACTAGTACATTACAATTTTTTCCACCAAAGAGCACGTGGCCACCCTTGTCTCCGCCACTGCTTGTATGTATTTGGATAAAGCGCTTGTTGTGTAATAATACCAGCTGTGAGAAGGATTTGTTCCATTATTTTAGATTCAAGTTCGGACATATGAGATAGATGGGTCATGGATTAATATGTTCTAAAAGACCAAATATATATATATATATACACACACACACTAGATTTCGAAGCCCGCCCAATGGGCGAGCATGACTTATAATTATTTGTTTGTTGTTTTTTGTTAACTAAAATACATTTTTTATAATTGTCAAACAATATTATAAAACAATTGTTTCTTTGGTTTTTAGTTGTTGGTTTTGTTTTTTTTTTTTTTAGAATTATAAATAATTTTATGGTTTGCGTGGATGTAAAGTAACTAATTTTAGTGTAATACATATAAAAGATAATGAAACAATTAAATAATATAAGTATATCGGCTTTTGCAGAAACAAACCAATCTGGGACAATGTTTGACCTTAACTTTTATTAATTGTCATATCAGAAAAAAAAATGGATGATCATTTTATTCATATACAAAATAAAATTTCTTTGTACACGATATTTGTTGCGAAGTTCCTGTATTAATCGTCTTTGTCACAACAAAGAATCTTAAAACCTTTTTTCTTCTTAACTCTTGAAAGACCAACATGAAGTTGTCCGGTCATTGTACCCAACTTGTCATAATGTTTGAGAGCCAAATATATCTGAGAGTTTTCTATAGACATGAAGTAAATTTTGAGTACAAATAACATCTATGCTGCAGTAGTATTTTTTGTGTTGAAAATTTCAAACACTTGGTGAACCAATTCAATATTCATCGATAATTAATATGTTACAAAATATTATAAGAACCTTTTTTTGCCAAAAAGAGCTTAAATTTTGTTAGTCCAACAGCGGTCTGAAGCCTTTGTTAGTCCCGGCATTGTTTATCTGTAAAACGACAGAGTTACGAATCAAGAAACTAATGTAGGTAAGTAGGTTCAGATATCAATTCTCATGAAGCTTTTATGTAGATAAAGTCAAAATTGCTCACCCAAATGTCTATAGAACCAAGTTCATTGATAGCAAAATTGGCCAAATTTTTAACATCATTAGGATCACGAACATCACATGAAGTAACCTTTGTTCGTCCCGGCATTGTTTATCGTAAAACAACGAGTTCTGAATCAAGAAACTAATGTAGGTAAGTAGGTTCGATTTCAATTAGCATGAAGCTTTTATGCAGATAAAGTCAAAATTGCTCACCCAAATGTCTATAGAACCAAGTTCATTGACATCAAAATTGGCCAAATTTTTAACATCATTAGGATCACAAACATCACATGAAAAACATATATATTGTGAGCGAGATCTATGAGGTTATTGTGACAACTACATTTAAAATTAACAATAAGCCTATGCTTTTTGTTCAGTTATAAAGATAAGGTATTTGAACTACTAAATATCAAACATTGATTAGCTTAGTTAGATAATGTGTGTAAATGGGTGATTATTTGGGACATTTATGATGACATTAAACGCTTTTTCCTTGTATTACCTGTTTGACCCGTATTAAATAAAACATGATCCGTATTAAACAAAACATATCTTGAATTAACCCATTTACATGATAGACCTACGTCAGCCAAACTTATGTTGCATTATGAGTTAGTTTAATGATGTAGTTTAGCGTTTGTATATACCTGGGGCATAGAATGTCTACGTCTGTTGTTGGAACGCGGGCCAGTAAAAACTTCTTCTAGTCTTCCATTAACACCTATATTTGTAAGGAATTTGTAAGGATCAGTTTAGCCAAAACCGTCATTTATATCATGTACATAGTAGTCCAGTTCAGTAGGAAACTGTTAAATGATTGTCCATACCATGTGTTGTACTAAAAGCGCTATTTGATGTGCAGTAATGTTTACCATCTAAAAATATTGGCATGAGCCAATATCAGCCAATTTTCATTCTCATGTGTAATACAACAGTTTGAAGACAGTTTCAGCCAATTGGCATAAGCGATGAGTAAATTGACATGGGCTTTTTTATATATTCTACGACAACACATTGAACATATTGAACATATAACCTTTTTTGCATAACACGACCGTTTATTATTTTGGGATGAGACAACGGAAGATGGCCCAAGTATTGCACCTGAAATCCAAAAAGAATTTAATATGAATATTAGTTATGTACAGCTATTCAAAAATAAACATGTTACATAGTTGAATTGACAATTTACCATCTGATTTTCTTTTATATCTATTGATGTTTGTTACTAATGAGGTTTTCACTACTAAACCGCTTCAATAAACCACAGTTTCAATCCCAAAAAATAACTCGATACAATAAATTGCACATAAATATGTGTTTTTACATTGGGTTAACAAAAAGGAATAGCCTAAATTTATTAGTTTTGTGGTCATCGTCCTCCTTCCGTACATCATTAGCAGATTCATGGTCGTATAAAAAAAAACAAAACAACAATCAAACGCATATTTGATAGATAACAATGATGCGGATTTAAGTTATGATTCAGCGAACCATTGAACTGCAAAGCAGTGCCCGAAGGTTGACTTGATCAGACTCTGAAGCATGTTGTGTGCTGAAAAGTGGCTTCAGAGAACAGATGGTTGACTTGATCAGAGTAGGTGTCCAGCAGGAAAGGGAATTTTCTCTCCCTCATACGGGCATAGGAATTTGATGGCGTGGTCTGTTCAACGCCTACATGCAGTTTCTGTTTAAACTTTTCTTCACTGGCCAGGTTAGAGAACTGCCAAATGTGTTGTGTGGGCCCTTCACCAGTCGCTTCTTGGGAGTCTTCATTTTCGTTGTTCTTTGTTATCGGAGGTAGACAACATGCACACCTCTTGGACCTCGACTCACCTTCATTTTCAGTTAGGAACACGCCAGTACAGGTAAAGCTCTCAAACTCACTGTAGTGGTAGTATGTATGCGATTTGATCTCAAACAAATGCAGGTACTGTACTGGTCCGTTAGAGTAGCTGGAAATGCAGGGGTGTCATCACCATCATCATCAGCTAGTCCATCCAGCAGGGCTTTAGCACTCAACTTCGTCAACTTCGATGCGGTCTCATCCCAAAGGACAACAACAACATCGACATCTGCATCCTTCACAATCACTTCAAGCGGTACCAGGCGGAACAACATAAAATACCAATGGTGAGTTTCGTACACTCATACATGATGAACATAAATTTACACGTGCTACTTTTAAAAAATCTAGAACGGCATAACACGGGTTTAGGATAATTGACAGGTTTGTTGCACGCATCACACCATAGTTGATCATCTTTGCGGGTCACCGCCTCAAGCTTGGTAGTACCAACTATTCTTCGTGTGTATGCCAATGATCTCAGCCTTACAATGGAACGTAATAGCGTCCTAATATCGACCATGTCAAACACCCAACAGGTAATAGCACAAAACTATTAATACGGTAATTTATATTAAGAAATGCACCGTACATCTTTCCTCTTGTCACGGCCCCGAGCTAACAACTCGCCAATGTCCCAACTTGTGATTTCGTAAATGTGATTGGCAAAGCAGGCTCAGAAGCATCTAGGTCACTGAAAGTAGTTTAACAAGTTAATATCTAGTTATGGTTTAAAATGCTGATGTTGAGGAGCCAAAGATATCCAATACCTTATTTGAGACTTGAAAACCACAATAGCGGCAATGTCATCGCTATCCAGGATTAAGGTAGATGAGCAGCTGAAATCCCAAGTTGGCATGCATGATAGATACGGTTATAAAAGTATCGGCGGTATCCAACGATTAACCACACATCCATAGACCAACCATTATAATATTTGGCGCTCATGGAGGTTAGGATTATAGTATACTTTCCGGTGTGAGTAGAAATCATCTTCAAATTTACTTGTAGTGACCTAAGAAAACATATTTGATGGAAACATCTTGGTCAGCTTCTTCAAGATTATTTTTCTTTTCGTTTCGTTTCTTTGTCTGCAAAAGGTATGAGGTAAATTAGTAGATTCATTTTTTATCCTTTGAATGATATTTAGATATTTATCCAAACAATAAAAAGTCAAATATAGTAGTAATAAGTTTCAATATAGAAATCCAAACACCCATAAACATGATATTGTTATCCTTCTTAAATCTTACCAATCTGTTGTAGGCACTCCAAAGTTCTTTTTTTTTTTTTTAATTTTTTCTTTGGTATTCCAACCATTTTGATGACCCAAAATCATGATTCCATCTATTGTTCCAATGCCAGAAACCATTGCAGGATCGTCAAAAAATCTATAAGCTTAGGATCTTAATGAACACTAAACAAAAGAAAATTCAGTGCCAAATCCTAAATAATTTACCACAAAATTGGAAAATTTGAAATCGTAAAATTCAGCTATGTGGTTTATCTATATGTAACCTCATAGCCAAATCACCAAATGTGTAATCAAAAGGGATTATTATGATACTCGGTGCTGATATTAGGTCCCTGAACAGTTATATTTTTCCTAACAGTTTTCAATATTAGACGTCATATAAAGTTAAACGAATCAATATGACGATTCAAAACCTATTCCATCTCAAATATTTATAAATGAACTTACAGGTTCAAGTTGGATTGCATATGTTTTGTGATCTGAACCCTTGAACTCAGAATGCTGCAAGTTCCATTGAAAAGTTCCTTCTTTTATATAGAATTCTTATATCCATCACGAAATTTCCGGAAAACTCTGAGAAATTGGTAGAATAAAATGAACATCCAAAATCGACCCATACATAAGTAAATGGTTTAAGGCCACCTCTTATTGTGGTCAACTTACGTGCATACCTCACTTGGTTTATTTGCCATCAGTAATATGGTTATATTATGCTTATGTCATGCTTGTGATGATCCAATCAATAAAGATGACCTGATGGACATGTAAAAAAAGAGAAGTGAAATGATCCAGGTGTAGCTGAAACTGGGTGCTTGCCACAAAAGTTTTCATAACAGTCTGCACTGAAGAAAAAAGTCAAATACACGGAATAGTTTATGAAACGGACTTTTAAAATTTAAACAAACTAATGTGGATGTCAACATAGTGTTTTTATATCACGAGCATTATTTTTCCAAATATTGGTTACTGAATGACTTCCTCCTTTGTTGTTCCAGTTATTGCCTTTTGAATAGCTTGCCATAATTTTATTCTTTTCCTTAAAATATGAAATTTTTGGTTAATTAATTATATGTTATTTGTTCCTAAGCTTCCGCTTGTTCTTTGATGTGTTTTGTGTTTATATTTATGAATGTCATGTTATATAATTCCAACACGAACATCAGCAAGCCACGTGTTAAAGACACGTAAACAAATTCAAATCTTCAGTTACTTACTTGAAGGAATGAAGACATAGAAGATGAAGAAATTCATAGCATTCATAAAATATGAAAGCTATATCGATGGTACTCCATGGACACTGAAGAATATCATGACCTATAAATGATAGTATAACAACTACAGGTCTCTTAGATGTTATCATGGTTCTGGTGATCCTCAAAATATTATAAGTAATCTGAAAAGGATCTTATTTCCTCAGGTGAACCAAAAATTTGCAATACCTTCTAAATTAAGTCACCCATGGAATTGACATAACCTTCTCGCTGATACCAAGACTGGATAATAGCAACATGAAGTCTTGACAGCATCTTATCCTAACTGTGGTAATATCAGATTATATTTTCTTGTAAGTTAAAAAAGAGAAAATAAATATACTTTTCACCTCATGTGTGGTGCTATGACCAATGGGTCATCAGGTTGAGTACCCATGCAAATTAGAAAAACTCGTGCACTATTGACCCAATTATTTATAAATAGGTTAATGGGTCAAAATTCACGCAAAGCGTATTCTTGACGCATATGCACATAACATATTAAATTACCTTATTTCAGAAGCTTAGTAATTGAAATGCATGTTTATTTTCTCATATGTATAATATCAGTTCAAAAAAAATAGTTTACATGTTTACTTGGCTTTGTTTTAGTCAACTTCGAGTCTATTTTAACAACTGAAACAGACTATATTATGTTGACCAAAGAAGCCCTCAATAATCAAGGTAATCATTTTCGATTAAGCTTACTGTTTGAGGCCATTGTCCTGCAAAAATTGGCATTACTTCTTGTAAGAGAAATATTGATATAGAAATATTGATACAGGGAATCCATTGTCCTGCAAAAATTGGAAATATTATGAGCATCCTCGATACCTATATAAAAAAGATCAAAAAAAAGATCAAAAAAGTAATACTCGATACCTATATACTAAAAAAAAGTAATACTCTTGTAAAAGCATCGTCAGCAAAGTAGCCACTAAGAATCACCTTTGCACGACAAACATGTCCAAGAGTCTTCATTCCAGTGATTCATTCAAGAGTCAAAACCTTGCAAAATCCATCAATTAGCGCATACCAAGTGTTCTCTAGCAACACCAACTTGTGGCTCTGTTGCAGCCTTGATATCAACTTATCATAAACCATTTGTATTTTTTAAGCATTTGACTCAAATAAAATGCAATTCAATATCAACTTATCATAAACCATTTGTATTTTTTATGCGTTTGACTAAAATAAAATGCAATTCAAATAACCTCAATAATCACTATCCCTCCCTATAAACCGGCCGGATTTTCATTTTGTGTCCCCAACTACCATTCAAGCTAACAACCGAGATTAGCGATTAGTCATTTACAGCTACTTTTTATACAACTATAGATATAGTTGTCCTATTATTTTCAGTTTACATAAAGAAAAATGCTCACAGATTCAATACCACCTTTTTCGTTTATATCTCCATTGTATTCCATATATTTTGCTATTTCATGGGCTAATATGACTAAATGTTGTCCATGAGGCCTATTACGACAATCAAATTTACACTAAGAAATCAAAAAATATAGGTGTTAGTCTAAATTCTTATGTGCTTACAAAAACTCAAGTCGCAGTCTGACAAAAATATTAACTACTAATATGAAATAAGAATCAGTCGCTAACCAAACACCCTATTTTAACCACTTTTCATCTTACTAACGGCATAACGTGGCGGTTGAGCTTAATGCATAAAATTTAACCTTTCTTGCCTATACAATTAACAGGATCAATTAGCATGAGTGACAATGATTTCTATAACGGAAAGCTTGTTTTAATTTACTATAAAACAAAGAGAGATAGTACCTGTCTAATGCGCCGATTTTGAGTCAAATCCATAGATAAAATGCTGAAGTTCTCTGGTTCATATTTTCGTGAGCACCTGATGTTCCTGAGTTTCTCTATCACCTATTGTGCTCTTGTGTGCAATTTCTGATAACAAATTGGACTCCATTTCAGCATCTCCGGCTTCCTCTTTGTAATTTCTTCTACCATTGGCTTCCATAGACGAAAGCGTGCTTTTATAAACCAGTTTGACACCTGGCCAATATGAAGAAAAGATGTAAAATTTGAATTTTGAATTTAAATTTAAAGTGTAGGCTTGTTAAGAGAGTTTGAAGAAGTAATTTACCTGGCTTCGGGTCAACCCATTTGTTTTGCTAGCATAATCTTGCCGGATCTTTAGGATACTGGAAAAAATTTTAAAAATGTTGATTATAATATAAGTAGATAACCAAGCAAAAGGCAGACGATCATATATATAAAGAACATAATATAACGATTGAAATTTCCTTGTAATCACATTTGCCGTATTACTTGAAAATTTTGAAAACAATATTGTCAGTCAACTTAACTCCTTCGTTTCAACACAAACCTATTTTGACCCGTTACCTCTTTTCCATCTTTAAATCAAGGTTAAGCCCAAATAAGTCTCTATGGCAAACATCACTCAAGCTTCTCATTATAACAGAGGTATTGGATCAGATATTTGATTATAACAGAAGTTTAGTTTCGATTTAAACATCGACTTTATAAAGTTTATGCAGACTCAAGTTATCATGATGATTTTGTTTTTATAACAATTGGTATATTGACATAGGTGTCTGGGATTTCTCATTTCTTTAGCTGCTTATTTTTAAAAAGATAAAAAACGCTTAGCTATAACAGTAAAAAAACTTACATATCACCATGAGGCTCTTCACTACTTCTTGAAGGCCGTTTTTGTAAAACATAGTCGAGAATCTCTGGCATCAATACAGCCTGTTGAGTTAGCCATCATATTAAACTGCAGGAAGAAGATAAATGTCATTATATACAAAGTTGAGCAAAATCAACAATTCTAACGTTGGTACTCGAACATGTAGAAATAAAGACAGTAATTTAGATTAATACAGAAATACAATCTGTTAAACACGATAATTAGATCTAATTTACTTACCCCTTTTTTCTCGTTATTTAGACATTTTTCACTGGCTCGCCAATGTCAAAGTCAGCAAGTACCCACTTTTTCTATTCTCTTGCTGCTTCTGCAAAAAACTATGGAAAGCGCTAAAAAGAAAATGAATGATTACATAAATGATGCATATTGTATCAGGTGCTCTTTCGTTGCATGTACTAATAATTAAAACACGCTGCATTATTTCCCACAGCTACACAAATGACAGTAGTACAAAAGTAAGCAATGATGTAGTATGTAGTTAGTATTTCTGGGTACCAACATGCATATATGTACAAAAATAAACTGAGTATGCTATAAACTCAAAAACCAACCCTTATCAGCCTTTCATTTTGAATCACGGTCTTTTTCACTCCATCCCATCTTCCATAACCTCTCGAATCACCTCTTGATTAAATTTTTCCTTTTAATCTTCAGTCAACTTCTCCGAAGCAATGAGCACCGAAAGGTGTCATGGATTAACCAATTACAGCCTATTTCAACTCTAGTGACCATTGTAGGTGAAGTCTTATGACCCAAATTTCAAAACAAAAGCTTTTATTAAAAACAAAAGGTTAAATTATTAGAGCATGCTTACCTCGTTATCGAGCATTCTTGAGAAATCTTTAAGAACATATCTGCGTTCAATTCCTCCGGCCTCGATCTGGCGAGAGTACTGCTTTACTTTTTTCTTCATGAGCTTGTAATTGATATAATATATGGAGTTAAAAGCCATAGAAAAAAATGGTGATTTACATAATTATTTGAATACAGATCATATCAATATATTCTAGACGCAAAATGCAACATACCCCTTCCATTCTTGAATTTGCAGGTCCTTCAACTTTTTCCCAAAAGCCACCATCTTTCACTGCACACGTATTAAATACAGAATACATCAGAAAATGTCCTCAAAACTATCTTACATTACATCCTACAAATGGATGCTCCAACAAAGCAAACATATAAAAGGTTTTTAATTTAGATGTTACCTGAATCCATGCCGAGTTCTAGCAATATTGCAGCTTTCTCACTCTTCAGTTATCTTTTGGCACTACCATCTTGATTTCCAACACTGGTTTTACGCCATCGAAGAAGTGACAAATGGTTTCTTAGCTACAGGAGGGACTACAATAGATATGACCTAAACAAAACTTAAGTGATATGATAATCGGTTTTAATAAAAAGGCTGAAAACGATGACATGTTTGAAACTGCTTATCATCGAATTAGGGTTTGAGCTAAGATCAAAGGCTGGATAGTTTTTTCTTAGGTTTTTAGAAAAAAAGAGGCGTACCTAGGGCTAGGATGCAAAGATCTAGCTACATAGAGTTGTGGAGTGTTGCCCATTACATATCTGCATATGGTAAAAAATACACTTACACATCAAAGATGGCTTTGAAAAGTGGCCAGAGTCTTTGAATTGCATCAGCGACAGCTTCTGGATTATTTACATATCTGTAGATGATTCATTAATTCAATTACAGGAGCCACTGGGTGAGCTTATATCCGTGACTGAAGGCTAAGAAATTGTTATCAGACCTAAATATATTTGCAAGTCGATCGATATGAACAGTTTTGTAACCAAAATTTACACATTACTTATTAGTATAACAACATACAAAAAATAGAATTGATGTAAAACACTTACATTCCTTCAGTTAATTGCCAAATATCTTGACTAAAATTCGAATCCATGATTGAGCTAGTTCGCTTTGTTTTAGGGTTGGAGAATGGATTTGTTTTAGGGTTAAAGAAGGTTACGTAGAATGATATAGGATGACTTGGGCCGGCTTGTTAAATCTTTATTATTTATTACTGTATTTTTTTTGAGTTTATAGATTTGGATTTGGTTTTTAATTACAAATCAATGGCTTGGCACTATTGGTTGAGACACTTGCATTTGAACCTAAAGACCCAAGTTCAAATCTTGCAGCATGCCTTTTTGTACAAATTAAATTCGAAATTTATTAATGATTGCTTAGGTGGCATTAATTTGTGATGACATGGCATAAAAATAATTACTGGGCATTGAGGTGGCATTAATGCCAAATGCCTCCTGTTATATATAATATATATATATATATATATATATATATATATATATATATATATATATATATATATATATATATATCTATACATTATATATAAGAGGAGGCATGCCACATATAATGCCACTTGGCATCCCATAAAGCCACGTCATATTTCCATGTCATCATAAAGCCACCTAAGCAAGTATTTAAGAAATTAAAATTCGGAATTAATTAAATTAAAAAATGACGATGTAGAGAATTGAACTTGGGTTGTTTGTAATATTAACACACATATTACCACTAGACCAAACACATTTTTTTGGTTTTATCTTGCAAATCCAAATCTATATACCTATATAAATTATTAACAAATTTAATGAGATAATTATGAGAATCCATCTTTTAAATATACGGCCTTTTTATTCATTATCACTACAAAACCCTAATCTCATTCATATGACTTTTTTTCAAAACCTTAATATCAATGATATAGTGTATATATTTTTAATTCTCATGGAAACAGTTTGAGTGGGAGAATGGTCACGGTAAGATTTTGATCATACTTCAGGAACCTTTTTTTATGTTAGATATTATCATGTAATTATAATGTTTGTTTGACATATATTGCAATGCACTCATCAAACTCTCTTCTAACAGTAACTAAGAATTATAATCATAATGACCTGTTGATCCTGTAAGTGATCGTGCTTCGCTATAGTCTTCTTGGAAGTTGATTCTTTTGTTAGTCGCCAATTTGCACGCATAAGGCTCACACTTTTAATCATGGTGGTTGCAGAGCCTCTTTGTACATAGGGTACTTATACTTTTGTCTAATCGATTAAGGAACTCCAAATTCTTAAGTTGTTTTTGTTTTTATTATTTTACTAGGTGCATGCTCATAAGAAACCAATGGCCGGAGATGTAGACTATGCTGCTGTTGCGGCTATGACTAACGGAATGGTTGGTACTGATTTTTTGTGTTGGATTTTTGTAATTTGTTTTTTGATAAATATTAGATCTTTATGAAACACAATAAATTTAAGCTTCATAGAGATACCCCTACGGTATGTATTCAGGCTAATAAATATCTGTGAAGCTCAGTTAATTATTTGATTTACCACAGGTTTGGTTGTCGGCATTGAAGGGTTTGATGTTGGCGCAATCCTCTCCATTGCAAAGAGGTATGTTTTAGAAGTAACTTACAGTTAAATGCATATTCGGTACATATGCTTTGTTCCTTTTATATTGAAAACAAGCATCAATGTAAAGTTACCTTAAGGAGTGTCGTTGTTGGCTTACAATATGACAATTGGTATTTTTGTATTTAGTAGTTATATATATGTTCTTGAATATTTTTTTATCCTCTCAATCTATCAGGTAGTTATCTAATGAGCACGAGGCTATTCGAATTGAGTCATTGCACTGGATTTCAACCATGTTGCTTCTTATTGTTTCCGTTTGATCATTAACTATGTGATGTTCAACTTCTTATCAAAGATTTTCAGTGATCTAATGACAATCTGTTTTACCAGCTAAAGGTATCGAAACGCAAGTCACAAAATACTTTTTATATTGTTGTGACATTGAGTTAGGCCAATCAATGCAACATAATTATATAATGATTCACAACGGACAAACAACATAGATATTCCATATTGAGTTGATCTTAGGGTTTGTCTCTTGGATAAAAAAGTCAGAACTTTGAACTATTTGTTAGATGGATTTTCTGAATTGGGTAATGTGTTGTAGGTGGGGAAGGCTTTACATTTTTCAGGTTCGGATCTGAGTTCCGTTTCATTTTTCACTGACGGAAAACCCAAAACGGCTGACAAGCAAGAAAGGTGGCGTGTTATTGTCTAACGTCAAGTCTATGTTGATTAACAAAAACCTTATGGCTGATATTAAGGTAGACACAGACTCAAAGGTAAAGTGTATAAAATTTTTGTTCTCTATATATACTAAAGCGACTACGTGCGCTTATATTATATTCCAAAAATATACAGCCCATTAGTACGCTAACGTTCACTTCATTTACCCACTATGTATTTTTTTTACAGATAATATCAACGAATTTTTTTTCGATTTGGGGTTCTTTATAATTTTTTTATTCAGTTACGATGATTTTAAGACATTTGTATGGTGGTTTAATTTAGTGTTGTTTTGTTGGTTTACATGTCGGTGTCGGCGGTTGAGTGGCAGGCGGCTGTGGTGAAGGATAATAGTGGAGACGTTCATTCCAAATTAAAGATGGACAACGAAATGTATAATCTTTATCTTCGATTTTTTATATTTATTTAAATCAGAAATTCTTTATATGCATTGGGTATGTAGTTGTTGTCCTCATGTATTTGTACAGGTTCGTTTATGGTTTGTGGAGATTCTATGGGATAAGAAATACATGAATTTGGACAGCTGCAAAGATGTTATGAGTGTCGTGAACTGTTGAACTTCGCGAGGTGCGAGTAAGTTTGCATACAAAACCTTTTTAGTCTTCCTTCAACTTTTTAAAGTAGAATTAAAATGTTGCCTCGAATAAGCCTTGTATGTGGCTATATGTAGATATTGCAGAGACTTTAAACTACTAATATAGAAAATTTTAAACCACACAAACAGTTAATAGTTGGTTCACTTTGATACCTTTACGTCAACCCTTGATGGCTACATGTTCTATATCTCCATGTTTCGAAATCGGCATAACCAACATTTCTTAAAAATGTGACTTCCATACTTAAATGTCAATTTTTTTTTAAAAGATTGCACTGATTTGTAGGTCTAATAGATTGTGCATATTACTTTCTCTTTTCAAGTCTGGCACGGTGTCCTCCCCCTCCTTTTACCCTATTAAAAGTCAAACAACAGATACACGGAGTAATACTTTAGTATACATTTCGTATGATAAATTTTTTAATTTATTTCAGCCCATATCATTTTGGTTGTATAAAGTTCTTTCATGGATTCGAGAATGACTGTTTCATTATTGTGGTTTCAGGTTTCAAATAACAAGTTTTTACTAGGTATAATGAGCCTCATTCCGGTTACCATTTAAGATTCAGTAATCGTTCGGATTAGCTGCAACAAAAGCTACTTGTTTATTTCTTGTTTAGGGTTATTTAACATGTAAACGCTCCAACAAGAATCAATCGATGGTATATGTTTTACATCAACGTGTACAATGAAGTTATTAATCAATGATATCTGTTTTGCAGGCACCTGTAAAGCTCCTTCAGGACTCGATGTCAGTAGTCACAAAAGGCATTGAGGCAACGGCCACCACCTGTGTTGTAATAGATGCAGAAAATAACCATACAACCACTCTTGCTAAAGGAAAAAAGGTTGGACCACACATACTGGAAAAAGAAGAACCACTGCTGAAAATATTGGAGACTAAACCTACTAATGAATTACCAAAGAATGACTCAGGGAATTATCCCACCTGAAAGGCTACATGAGAGGCAGCAGGAAAGGAACAATAAGTTGGTTTGCATGAATTAGTGTTAAAATATAAATGGAAGTGATTGTTGTCTGATATGTACATGAGGTGAATGCTACCCTTTTATATCTACCTTTTTTTCCTTGCTACTATTCTCATCCTAGCTCTTTGCTTTCTTTTGGGACTTGGTAGTCGCCCATTTTATTTAAAGTCGTATTGTGTCGAATGAGGGATGATTTGGCTGCATCACTTTTTGAATTGCTCATATCAGTACACAAGCGCACAAGGGTATCACTTTTTTAATTGCTCATATCAGTGCACAAGAAAAAGAAGGTTGACGAAAGCAATTATTAATTATCCTATAATTAGATGGATTATGGAATTATGAAGAGCTTTTCATTCGGTTCCAAATTGGAAAAGGTAATATTCAGTTTATGGAATTATCATATGTCTTTTTCTAAAACTTGTATGTAAACGTAGTTTTGCTAATGTGTTATGTATTGTGAAATTGCAACTGGGTGTCTCTGTTTTAGAGTGTCACTTCAGCGAGAAGGCGGAACATATTCTAATAAAGAAGAGGCAATTTTTATTCAAGGCCTCATCACCGCCACGAAATCATCTTGATTCGTCATTGGAGGGACATGCAATTAGTCACAAAATTTCAACTTGTATGCATGTTATATCTAGAAGTTACTGGAACATGTGAACGAGGTAGTGAAGATGGTGTTAATGAAGGAAGAGGATTTTTCAGGTATATCTATACTTGCTGCTGCTGCGTGTATTAACAGTTTAGGAGCGGTCCTTGTGAAGGGTCGAAAGCAGAACTGTCTGCGTGTGACGAAGGTCTGAAGTTCCAAAATGTTGAGATAAATGAAAGCAAAAAGAAATTAGATTCCCATATATCAACAGGTGCCTCTATAGGTGCTGCTACATCTACGTTGGATAACTCTTTAGAATCGGCGGCAATTAGCAAGACGAATCAGAAACCAAGCATTGAGAAGTCTCCTGCGCGTGATGTAAAATTTGATTTGGACTTGGATCCATTACAGATTGGGAAGAACCGTTTGTAAGTTAGAATGAAGATGCAAATGCTAATATCAAGTCGGTTGAAGAGATCAAGAGTGATTGTACAAAAGGAGATTCTGAGCTTAACAGTGAACGAGAATCTGGAAGTACATCAAAAGGCTTCAGCAATTAGAAATTACCATGTTGAGTTCAAAAGCTTACCTCATGAAGATGAGAAGTTAGAGATGGGAAACCATAAGCCAGAGGGTTATGCAGAGATCCATGAACCCAAGAGCTTTTTAGTTCACCCATATAAACCCAAGAGCTTATAAGAAAACCAAAGTTAGTTTTAGCTCATTTGAATTTTTAGACCACTTTTTAGTTCACCCACACAAACCCAAGAGCTTATAAGAAAACCAAAGTTAGACTCATTTTTGTCCATTTGGACCTATCTAAAGGGCCCACAACCTACATTTTATAGTCACTTGCCCTTAACTAATCTGCTCATTTTGCCACCAATTAGCAAGAAACCTGTTTATTCTTGTAGGATGTTATCAGTAATGCAGATTACAAACACACCAATAGATACAAAGGGATTTGAAAACGTATCACTTATGGCACGTGTATATCTAAAACTAGGAACATGGCGCTCATTCAGGCATGCAAATCATTGTGCCACAAAGTGGGCAAAAGCATGGCGTACTTGGGCTCTCTTCAATACAGTAGTGATGTCTCATTACACACTTAGAGGCCTTCCTAATTCATTCTATTGCTTATGCACCACATGCCAAGGGCTTGATGCATTTTATTTTTGCAGATTACAAACACACCAATAGATACAAAGGGATTTGAAAACGTATCACCAATGGCACATGTATATCTAAAACTTGGAACATGGCAATAGGCTCATTCAGGCATGCAACTCATTAAGCCACAAAGTAAGCAAAAGCATGGCGTACTTGGGCTCTCTTCAATACAGTAGTGATGTCTCATTACACACTCAGAGGCCTTCCCAATTCATTCTATTGCTTATGCACCACATGCCAAGGGCTTGATGCATTTTATTTCTTGATTTTTTTTCTTTAATTTTGTAATTGTTTGATGATATTTTTGTTAGCAGGGGGTTATCATGTAATTCCTTCATAAATTCTTTCAATCTTCTCAAAGACAAATATGATTCATCAATGACAGGCATAGATATATGAAGGCATAGATATTCATCAATTGTTTGATGATATGTCTCGTCTGTGACGAAAGGTGCTGAATTTCCAAGAATTTGTGAAGGAATTACATGATAATTTATGTAAATTTATGCATTGATCTATGCACATCCGCAGAGGAAAATATATCTATGCTTGTCATTGATGAATCATATTTGTCTTTGAGAAGATTGGAAGAATTTATGAAGGAATTACATGATAATTTATGAAAAAGGAAAAGCATGATTGGAATATCATTTTGTATTCTCTGTTTTTTGACTACTCATAGATAACTTATTATGTAACTCAATTTTCTTTAAAGAGTGGCCGATTGAAACAAGTGCGCCATCTGAAAACTCTTCATTCAATTTGTTTGGTTCTCGAGATGGATTTCAAATCCACAATTAGTGGGATTCATCCCATGGAGAATCTGGAAGAAAAAGGAGCATAAGTGATGATACTATTAAGAAGTTGTCGAATGCAATCGAGGGTTGAATGAGATCAACATACATAGGCTGCGAGGTTAGCACTTTGGCCAAACTGATATTACCAGAGGTCACTGAATGAGAAATAAATGTCACTATGGAATGATTTACATCTTTATGAACTTCATTTTCTGTAGCTTTTGGTAGCTCACAAATACTAACATGCTCTAAATTTTCAGTTGATAGCCTTCTGCTGAAGTAGGGGCTGAACATCCAAGAAGCGCATGCTTTTCCATAGTGGATCGCTACTCATTAGATGTCTTTGTTGTTGATGGTTGGCCGTATGAGGTATTGTCTTTGTTACTGTGCCTACTTTAAGCCTAAATCTAACTAGCTAAGAAAAATCCTAAAAATAAACTAAAAATACCCTGTTAAAGATCACCAACCAGAGTGCTATAATCGAGAATTTAGCTAATAAGGACCTAACATGAGAAAATGAAAAATCAAAAACAAAAGCCATATAGGACACTAGGCTGCTGATGCAACATATATGGGACAGTATAAAAGGTGTTGCGTTCTAATTAAGCTGGTCTAAAAGCTACTAAAAGGAATTCTAACTAAGTTTTAAACTAAATATCACCTAAATATCAAATTAAACAATAACAAAAGCTGAAAACCCAGCTTAACATTTTTTTCTAAACAATATTAATTATGAACATCTTTTACATTTAATAATATTATTAACATTTATTATTAGTATTACTTTTAATTACTTTTTAGTATATATTTGATCCACAAAATCATAAAAATAAAAACCACAAGTCATACCCGTCCATCGAACGGGTTTTGACACTAGTATATATATATATATATATATATATATATATATATATATATATATATATATATATATATATAGGAGGGTTAATGTGAGATCAAATTTAAAGTTGTAAAAATAAGATCAAATCTAAAAAATCACTAAAACATTTATAAATAAGAATTTTAGCAATCATACACAAAAAAATAATATTTTAATACAAATTAACGTGTTAGCAACTAATAACCAAATGATACATGAGTTTGGATTAATGATACACATTACACTAATAAATATTCCAAAACCTGATACACATATAAAAACCTGATACACATTAAACTTCTAATCAAAGTGTATCACCTAGGATTCGTAAATTTTAAAAAGAAATCTATCGAAACTTTAACAATTTTAGTTGTAGTAAATAAAAATATTATTTTTATTGTAAGGAGAGTATCTCTTGTCAAATTTTAGTTCGATCTCATTTTAACAACTTTAAGTTTGATCTTATTTGATCTAGATTCTATATATATAGATATATATATATATATATATATATATATATATATATATATATATATATATATATTAGCCGTTTAAACCCGCCCATGGGCTGGCACGATTTGTGATTTATTGCTTGTTTATTTCAAAGTGTAATTTAGTAATTTTGCTATTTTAATTGTGATATAATTATTATTATTGCAGTGTTAAATGGTTCGTACATATACGTTATATCGTAAATAGAACTTCTTTATACATTATTTTTTTTGTTGATTTTGATAGATTTGCGTTGTCACCACAAGATAAAATTTTTAAGTTTTTCTTGCTCTTTAATCTTGAGATTCTGAGATATGTTTTTATCTTGTGTGAGTCCGAAATCTATATTAACATCACAAATATGCTTCTTAAGAACTTTTTGGAAGTGTTTAATTGTTTGTACATGAACATTCTTAAGAACTTTTTGGAAGTGTTAAATTGTTTGTACATGAACATTAAATCCTAAATAGAACTTCTTTATACACTACGTTTGTTGTTGATTTTGAGTAATTTCCATCTTCATCACAACATAAAATCTTTAAGCCTTTCTTTCTCTTGACTCTTGAGACAGCGACGTATAGTTTTCCATGTGAGAAAACCGGTTTTTGGAGAAATAGTCCAACTTGTGTTAATATCTGTCCTTGGCTCTTGTTAATAGTCATTGCGAAACATATAGACACTGGAGAATGTCTACGGTTAAATTTTAATGGCATCTTGTTATCAGAAGGGCTTAGGTTTATACGTGGGATGGCGTAGATTGTGCCTACGCTTACTCCATATATAATTTTAGCTTCTATTATATTGACACCCATCCTTATGACTTGTAGCCTGGTACCGTTGCATAATCCAGCTGTTTGGTCTAAGTTTCTCATGCACATAACAGGGGTGCCTACTTTCAACTTTAAGCTGCGGTGTGGAGTCCTAAATATGCGGATTGTGTTTAGGAAATCGCATGTGTATAATTCTTCATTGAAATTGGTATCCATATCAGCAATACCGACTGAGTCAGAACTCTCATATGTATGTTGGGCTCACGGGAAGTGTTGTTAACATACGGTCGTTTATCATATCCACCATCTCGTGTGTGGGGGTAAGAATTGCCTTTTCTTGAAAGAAAGATGGGTTATAAAGGTTTCTGACTAAGTCTGGGTAAGTTTCTTCTATAATTTTCCCAATGTGATCTTATGAATCTGGAATTAACATGTCTTGTGGGAATTCCACAGTGTGACACCTCGTAAATTTCTCGATGCGTCGTAATTGGTGAAACGTCGATCCGAGCGATCGTTTGATTTAATTTGAGATACGAGTCATATTTTATATCATTTTTATTAGAAATAATATTTTAAGAACATTGGCGTAACTCTCGTGTCACGAATCATCCGTTTACTAAGTTAAACGAGACCCGAAACAATATATCGAAAGTTTCACAAAGTTACATCTAGGGTTCTTTTTAATAGTTTCATTTTAGCCCTTGTGGTTTTGTGTGTACATGATTGATCCCTCCTGAGTATATAAATACCCACACAACTCTCCACTCCCTCATTTTCCACCATCTCTTTCTCTCTCTAACAAACACACACACACCACAACTCTCTCTCTCTCTAGAATAAATATCCGGCCACCCATCTAGGGTTCCGGCGCCGTCAACGTTTTCCGGCCAAATTCCGGCGACCTCCAAATATTACACCGCCCCTTGTAAATGATAGATCGGGTCCTTGTGACCTCGTTTATGCAACATATACACCATGAATCATAGAGACGCGCCTCCAATCTTGAAAATAAGATTCGGATTATTAGGGTTTTTGAAATAAAACAAGTATTAAGGGTCGTGCTTGGATGGCTACGAGTTGTACTCGTAAAGGACGCCATCAACACTCTTGTTTCTCTCTTTTTCTCTCGGTAACGCCACTACCCACCTCATACTTCTTTTGTTATTTCTGTTTTTATTTTGTAACGATTGATTTGATGTTGTCGATTGAAGTTTTCGTGAAATAAAACCAAGGCAAAAATGTTTTAACACGGCTCGTGTGCTAAAATGATATATATCAGTTTGAAACTGGTTCACAAGTAATAAAATGGGTAATATGAAATGGAAAACGAGTTTGATATACTTTCGTGTGGTGATATTGGTATAAAAGTAGTGTCGTGATGTTTGTTGTTCTTGATCGATTCTTGGGTTAACCGGATTTATCACATGGTTATGATTGTGTTTCGGTATGAAACTGAGTTGGGCCATTGGACTCGACTGAGTCGAGCCACCTCGTCGAGTTGATAGTATTCTTGGTCCTTGGGTTGGTCTAGTAAAATGAATCTGTTGTACTTTTCGGAGGCAAGCTATCGGAAATGCATTAAGTTAATGTCTAATGTAATGTTCTATAAGGTTCATGGGCTATAAACTTGTTAACAATATATGGGTTGTTTTGGTCGAATCCTGTTGGTTCTCGGGTCAGGTCTCGCGCACAAGTCTTAGCGTCAATATTTAGTCAAGGCATCCTAATAATAGTTTTATTATTATAATGAGAAGCAAACTAATGAGGAAACTGGTTTAATCATTTCATGTGCAATGTTCCCATAATACATATGTATTATATTAAGTTATGGCACAATAATGGTTTGAGTTGATATTATTTTGTTACTGTCAAGTTGTGTTCGAATATGGTTTTGAGTCGGAATCGGATATGGATTTTATGATCATTTGTAGGGTGGTCACTTGGAGCACTTATTTGGTAAATTGTGTCGGGTCCCGACGGGAGAAATTAGTTAAATAGCACGGGATAAAATGGGTAACCCGGGTTGTGTAAAAGCATATGATATTGGAGATAACTATATTGGGCAACAAACTTTCGGATTAAATAATATTGGTCATAATGAAACAACTAAAATATACTATTTGACTAAAAGGGCTTATTAGAGCTAATAATCATTATAATGGGATAACGAGATTATTAACACAAGACGATAGGTTATAAGTATATGTCTAATGACTTGATATTGTAACGAATTAATTAACGTTAATACCGGAATAACGATATAGGGTATATGATATTGAATGTGAGTTAACAACGATAATACTAGTAAAAGTGGGTGATATCCGTTAAGAAAATAACTACTCGATTTATAAATAGTAATGGATATTACATATATGTTATAAGATTTAATACGATTTATAAACTTGGAGTAACTATTGATAACAAGTTATATTGATTAGTATGTCGTACTCTATTAAACGTTTTGGTTAAATGAGTTTAGTATAATTGTTTTTGCGGTAACGCTAAATATTCCGTTTTCACATCTAAGCTGCTATTGGATTATATAACTATATATATATATGGATGGATATGGTTTAATCTGTTATAAAACCTTATTAAATACGATGGTAACTCGTGTTTTATTACACATGCTAGCTTTTATAAACATGCTTGGAAATATTATTTTGATAACATAATTTATTGAAGTCATACGGATTTGGAAACGTTGGAATAAACGAATGTATCATTTATAGTACACTACTATATATACAATGTGAGAAGTACTTTCATATAAACTTGTACGATTATGAATAACGATCGAGAAACCTTTATTAATTGAGCGATGAATGGAAACTTGTCTTTTGTTATTAAACACGTAGGTTTGGGGATTTTTGGGTAAATTGTCGAAACTTATCAACTAACCTATTTATGTTACATAAATAGTTGTCGTCGCTTCCTAGTCATGGACTAGCTTGAGTATTGTCAGTATTTCTTGACTTTGTTAATGTTTTTCCTTTTTGGCGTGAGTTATGGTCTGTATGACTTGATTTGGTCGATGTCTTCTCTTCTTTCGCGTGAGTTGTACGTCGCGTCTATGTTTCTCACCACCACACGAAACGTTAAAACTAAACTTTTGAGATATTAATAATGAACTTTTGGGAACGATGATGTACTTTTGAAAGTAATGACATGAATGATCCACGAAAACTACAACACATTACTTTCTATTGATTTCTTTATAGTATGAGCCGTATTCTAAGAATATCGTATACGCATTAGGTTGCGTCACAACTACTCTATTGTACTCGTCGTACAATCTTTTGGATGCCATGGAGATTAACTTTAGATGCCAGTCATGTCAATAGTGAATAGTGCATTGCTGTGCCGTGATTACCTGTTATCTTCTACTAGTATTTATTCGTGCATTGCTGTGGCAAAGGTGAGTTTCATAGCCCCACTTTTATATACCTTTTAACTACGTTTTGAACTATTTTGGGGTGAGAATCATGCTACTGTTTTTGGACCGTTAAAACTATTTGGATTTACTTATATGCTTGACTGAGTAGATAGATGTGCGATAGTTGTTGCCTTATTCTAGGTTTAACCCTGCCAAACTAAGAATAGACTTCTTTCTTGACCTAGCCCGGGGTTGACAATTGTTCTAGAGGTTGCCACGACAGTGCTGGACTAGAGTCGCAGGGGCCCGAGTAAGTGATTATATGGTTGGTGATCCGGGTAGGATCTGTGCGTGTGCAAACGGTATTATTCTATCTAGGTCTTGCATAGCAAATCAACTCTTACAGGTCCACTATGATCTTGTTGAACTTAAACCTATGAACTCAACAGCGTAAGCTGACCTTTTAGCATGATTTCTCAGGAATTTGAGAGATGTATGAAATACGTGATCGGTGGAAGCTTGGCAAGAAGGCGGGTACAAGGATCATTTCTGACTCTGATAAACTTTGGGGACCTATCTTATTAAATTATGTTTTGGGCCTAATAATTACACTTTTGAACTAAATGTTTTGAACAACCAATTTTGGGATTGGCTTTGAATGATAAATGACTATCTTTTTACTATACTTGTGTGCGATACCAATCCAATAGTAACGCCCCGAAAACTTGATTAAGTCTTCCATTGTACCGAGATTTGGGGTGTTCTGATTGGTATCGAGCAGGTTATAGAGAATTAGGTATTTCATAAACCTTAAACTATAACCACTTTTTAAGAAAATTGATCCTCGACCGACGCACGCCCGCTTGCCAAGCCGAAGCTTCTTATTTGATTATGGTATGAATTACGATTTGAATTATGGGATGATCTGTTAAGGGATATTGAGAACTGATTATTGAAACGTTATGATTTGGAGATATGATTATTGATTTTGTGGAAATGAGATGTGATTATCGAGATATTACGGAATTTGAATTGAGTAAACGGTATATTATGATTTTGGAATTCGGAACTTGATTGATTTGATATGGGATATAGATGATTGAGAACACATTAGACGAATTGATTGATAAGATGATTGATGGGATGTTTAGGGCTGGTTTGATAACGGTTTGATTGAACACTAAATTGAGCGTGTGCCCTGTTAGTAGACGATTTAAGTCTGCCTATCTTAGTAGTTCACTATAAGCATTTCACATGCTTATACACACACCATAAGCATGTCCTCATGCTTACGCATACCCCATAAGCATTTCTATATGCTTATGCACGCCCTATAGGCATGTCCTCATGCTTATACATGTACAGAAAGCGTGTCCTCATGCTTTCGCACGCGCTATACCTTTCACAGAGTGTGGAGTTCCAAACCTTAAATCTACAACACTTAACTTATATTAAGTAGTTGCCTTGGGAATATCCCAAAACAATAAAGAGAAAACTTTGCGTGAATCTACACAAATACGTAGGATCTATTGGAATGTTTTGGAAGATTGAAGTGAACAAATGAACACATAATGTGATAACCAATAATTCTACATTATTTATCAATAATGTGGATACTCTCTAAGTATCATGGTTACGCAATTTCTTTGCGCAATCTCACCACTTGATTTAGAACTTGCACATTAGTAGTAGTCGTGGAAATTATTTGGGAATATAAAGGAAATGGTACTATTATAACTAAGTCAGGAAGTCACAAACGAGACCTTTTGTCTCGTGAACGTGAATTCCACAATTAAGTTTTGATGAACACGAGTCTAAAACATGTTCAAGCTAATAAAGCATGTAAACTGGTGTGTTGGTATCGTGTGCGTGTCATGTTCACGTGTTTTGCATCTTATCATGTTTATGTGCCCTTGATCATAACTGGATGATGGATTATAATGATTTTGATGATGTTGATTGGTGATGGTCTCGTGTCACGATTTTGAGTTGAACTTTCGTAAACCGTTGTTTCATCCTTTAGAATTGTCAAACAAGTGATAATTGGTTTTGATTATTAATAGTGAATTCATGTCCGTTGGGGTTATAATGATATGTGGAACCAGTAAGTGTTTTCGGATGATAAATTGGAATAGCGTGTGATTATTTGGTTAACGTTGAATCATTGGTATGAATAAGATTTTTGGAATCGAACGACATTTCAATTAACAGCCTTAATTGAATAACAAATTAATTGTGGTGTTTTGGGTAATTGGTAAGTTATTGACAAACGTTGGGTATTTTCGTTAATCGAGGTTGTGTTTGGGAAAATTTAAAGAGTCAATTTGAAATGTTTATTGTGTTGGGTATATTTGATTTTCTGTCTAGATGGCAATATTGGTATGTGATTGTTTGGAGGATTAACTGGAGATGTGAAAATTGTTTATTTTGGATTTAATGGTATATATGCAAACTTTGCGCTACGTCAGGTGTTATCGTGACTCTCTAGTCCCGACTACCCCGAAAACGCCGTATCATGGTCTTTAGTATTTATGTGGACAATATGATTGGGTAAAAACTGAGAGTCATGACTCGGACTTGGGAACTCGAAACGAATAACGACTCAAAATTTATATTGAAATCTTTATTGAAATTACATTGGAATTTTTATTGAAACTTATATTGAAATTTATAAGTGAGGTGAATGAATTTATATCGAAAATTTTATATCAAAAATTTTATATCGAAATTTTATATCGAAATTTATATCGAAAATTTCTATTGGGATTTACATTGAAAATTATATTGAAATGTATATTGAAACGAATGAATTTTATATTGAAATTTATCTCGAAAGTTATATATATATATATATATATATATATATACTAGTAAATAGTGCTGGAGGATATAGATGATAAATGATTTTGTACTAAGCATTCGATAACAAAGCTCGCCTTGTTATCAAACATTTTAAGAAGGGAACCAACGTCCGAAAATTGAAATTTTTCATAATAAAGGAGTCGTTAAATGTTTCGAGGTCACGTTTATCGAGGGGTGTCATTGATGAATATATTGAACGATTGATAAATTGGACTATTAGACTTAAACGGATATAAAATGTGTTAGATTCAAATGAATAATGAACGAGATATTTACAAAGCGGGGCGATAGGCGTTAATAACTAACTATGTGATTAATAAATGGATATGTGTAATCGTATTTCATTATAAATTAAAAGGTTCAACACGGTTTATTAATTAAGAATGTCATTTATGAATATTTAATGTCATTTATGTATTGTGCATGGGTTACGGATGACCTAACATTAATAGCGTCGATCCACGTGGATAACGGACTTATTAGGTTGACGAACATAATAGGCGCCTGCTATGTACGTAGGATAACGTTATTAATGGGCGAATTATCCTCTTGACTTGTTAGGATGTGACTGGTTTGTGGGTAATAAGCGACATGAACAAATGGTTGAGTTTATCGAGTTGACGAATTCGATAAGGTCTAACTATTTATTCCGAAACTTATTAAACTATAAAGTTTATCATTTAGACGTCTCATTGTGTCATTATGAGTCGTATTGTGGTTATTTGAGTGCATTCATGGTGTATTGTTGAGTCGATACCACACACACATACGATGATACCTAACGCTAATAACTAAATGGAACAACGATATATTTTCGAGATGAGGAAATGAATACAGTTTGGGCATATAACATTGAAGTTGGGGATATATATTAAGTATTGGTTATAAACTAGTTGTGCCTTGCTTAATAAGAATATATCGAACCTCGATTGAATATAGACTAATCACCTATATTGACCGAGACAACGAGGACATGGTGATCACCTATGTCCGTCTGGAGGTGTATTTTACAAATCGGAATTGTTATAACAAAATTTTGTTCGGATTTGAGATTGGTTTTAAGAACGATAAACTTAAGGTGGACTCGCACACTCACACTTTCGCTAAACATTATGAAAGCCGGACTCACACACGACCTGGCATCGTAACACCTTTTGAATCGTAACACTCACGGCATCGTTATCGTTCCGTTTATGTGAAATTCTTGGTTGTAGAACTTGGTAGTTAAGCCATAAATCGGGTGAGACCCGATTGGCACTGTTTGCATCCGAGTTGCTTATCGACATAAGCCTCGTCGATCTCTCTAGAGCGTTTGAAATTATTTGGGGATATTTTGGATTTGGTGTTGACTATTTTGGATTCGGTTTTGGATTTTGGTCTTTGGGTCTTTGAATTTGAGATTTTGATCTCGTTCGAGTTTTAACTTCGTAATTTGACTTCGAGTCATCATTTGGTCTTGAATTATTATTCGGCCTCGTTTCATTGAAAACTTTGTTAAAAATCATCTTTCGACCTCTAGGCGATATTCGATTCGAAGCGACATTGGTAGCATTACGATAGTAACCGTATTGGAATTATTATTCCACGTATTCGATAGTAATCTTGTTGGAATTATCATTCCACATTGTTCGATGTAGTAACCTTGTTGGATTTGGCATCTAGCCTCGTTAGTTGGTAACTCTGTTGTGACATTTATTACCTCAAGCCTAGTCTTGAACCCGATTGTTGAAAACTTCCGAAACCTTTAGCGGCGATCATCTAGATTGGCGTTGCTCAAACCGATAATGTTGTGGTGAGCGTTGCCCGGTACGGCGGCACCGATTAAGGTAGTACCTTCACGTGCTGTTGATGTCGTGCC
>OU343219.1:72227758-72311721 GCA_910596185.1 Chrysanthemum makinoi | reverse complement strand
AAGCCATGAAGATTGTTTGGGAAATAGGTTCATCATCGACATCGCGAAGTAAATGCATCATACCGCGCCACTTGAAATGCATTTTGATGATTATGACCTATCTCACTAATTGGTACATTCATCAACATCGCATCATAGGTTCGGCATTTCCTCCAAGAAGGAACAATAACTCCTCTTCATCCAAGTTTGCTCCATTATCACGAGCTTGCACAAGCATCTTGTCTCCAGTATTCTTACTGTGGATGTTTTGGAGATGTGCAATTCCTAGCAATATGTCCTCACCACCACAGGTTGTAGCACTTAATTGGATTGCTTGACCTTGATTCCATTCCTTCCCCTATTCGATTTACCACATATCCTCTACAAACTCCTCCTCTTCCCCTGTTCATACTGCCTTTCTTGAGGCTGGTTGCACCATAACCTTCCCATCTCACATTTGCTTGATTGTGTGGATTGGATGTTCTCGATGTTATTGTTGGTGTGTGGAAGAGAGTTCATGTTTTGAATGACAATGAGAGACAGTTGATTGATGAAGTTTTCCATGAATGTGTTTGGGTGCTGAGGCTTATGCTGGATCGAGGATGAGTTTGTAATACCATCACCCATGGGAATGACTTGAGAAGCTTTGGTAGTAATACCAACATTTGTGTAAAAAGGCTGTTGAGTCATTTGAGGAACTTGTTTCTCCCGTTGGTTTTGAATGTTCAAGAATCCTTTTCTCAAACATAACATGTCTCATTTGGAGAAGGAAGGCATACGTTTCTCATAGTTGGTGTTCTTTCAATCCTTTGGTTAGCTACGAGGTGACAAACTTGTGCCATTCGGATTATGTTGTTCACAAACTTTGAGTTCATCTGAATGTTAGGCATGGTCATTCTGATGTTCCTCATGTCATTCACAAGCTTATGGAATCTCGCGTAGTACTCCTATAGACACTCTCATCGGTTTCATCTTGAAGTGCTCAAACTCATCATACAGCTTGTGATTCTCGTCTTCCTTGGTTAATTCGTAACCTGAGAGGAGCATCTTGACATTATCCCAAACCGCCTTTTGGCTTCTTGTTGTGATTGATCAGCTTGTAGATGTCTTTTGAAGACCACAAGTATGATGTTTGAAGCCCGATATCAGCATCGAATCTCTTTTTCTCCTTATCATCGAAGCTCATCATATACATCTTTGGTCTGCCCATCCAAAGATCATTGTTCCATCCGCTGCAAAGTGTCAATTATGTCTCTTGTAGTCTCAATCGATATGGTCCCTTCATCAATAGATTTGAGAATGTTGACCCCATTTTCCTTTCCAAGACAAGATAACTGATTCGTTGAGCCCAAGAGTCGTAGTCAGCTCAAGTCTGCATGGTGGGACTAGTATCGAGAACCAATTGCTTGAACATCCTCAATAAAGTGGAGATGATTGTAGGTATCGTTGGTAGACATAGCAGATTATACGGATTTTATAACTCTATGATTAAATCGGAAATAGATTTTTCACGGATTTTACTAAATCAAGAGAAAACCGTATTACAAACAAAAAGATCAACCAAGTCGCGAAGACCAAGTCGACAAGACCCAGTTGCTAGATACAAGTCGCTAAAGCACCGTATCGCCAAATAAGTCGCTAAAGAGCATTACTAAGGTCCAAGTCGCTAACAACAAGTCGCTAAGAATTATGACAAAGAAGTCGCTAAGCACCAACTCGCTAGACACAATTAAGTTGCTAAAGAACAACTCGCTAAGATCCAAGTCGCTAGTATCAAGTCGCTAACAATTTACACTACAACCTCGCTAACAATTTCTCAAAGTCGCTAACCTCACCAAGTCGCTAATCGTAGTGGAGAATCCACTAACTTGTACTATTTATCGCTTGTCTCAATACAAGTCGCTAGGCTCAAGTCGCTAACAACTAACATCTGAACTCGCTAACTTTTACTGAAGCAAGTTGCTACGATGAAAAACACAACGAGAACCAAGTCGCTAGCAAGAAAACTTCAAAAACACACTTTTCAATCCAAAACAAGCTCAACCACAATTGATTCAAGCTACCAAATAAAACCCAAGCACTTACAATGATTCTAAACACAAAAAGTACACCCAAAATTCAAACTTTAACACTAGAAATGATCCAAATGATGCAAAACCACTAAACTTTTTTCAAACTCAAAACCATCTAAAACCAAGAGAAATCCAAGGATATGTAAGAGAGATGATCAAACCATGGATCTTGATACCAATTGTTGCATATTGGATTTCACAAACACATCAAACCATGAGATCAAAGAGGCGTATACTATGGTTTTAGAGAGAGAAAGAGTTAGAGGTTTGGGAACTTAGAGAGAGAAAGTAAAAGTATTATTATGAGCTCCAACTCTCTACCTTGGGAGTTAGAGAGTATTTATAGTCTTACACAAATCGCCACCTATGGGTCAGATCGCATACAAGTGGGTAAAGACTGGCCCGGTCCTCCACAAGTTACTTGTTTAACTAAATACTACTAAACATTAAACAATCTACGACTACGAGCTTTCTAACGATTACATATACTTGAGGTGATCGACTCTTTAATGACTGGATTTACTAAATCCTAACAACATTCCTAGCCCATCACAAGAGTGGCAACAAACTAAAGGGATCTTCAAGTGCTTCGCTAACTTCTTGAAGAAAAAGAAGTAGAGATGGTGGGATGAAGAGTGAAGGGGATGAAGATGAGGATGTAGACGGGAGTGAAATGGATGGAGGCATAGATGGAAGGTAAGGTCATAGGACCTTAATTTGTGAAAAAAATTTAAAACAATGGTTTTCTAACATCTTAACAATACTTATGTAGAGTAGGAAGTAGTGTGTAGGAATTGCCATGATTTGGCATTGAACACCTTAACTTAGGAATGAGTAAGATGAGATTTTACGACATCTTGAATTCATTCAAGTAGTTGTCGTCACTCATCTTTGGTTACCTCTTAGTTCCCCCACACTTGCTATGAGTTATACTTGTTGTGTGCATGCATTTACTGATTGTAGAAATGACTAGGATAAGCATTTGCTAAGAGTGCAAAAGTGCAATTGCTTAAAAGCCTTCGACCGCAGAAGTCGGATCCTCGACTATAATTCAGTTTTATCCCTCCAATGAGGGAACCGTGGGACCGCAAACAGATACTTGATAATTCCATCATGTTTCATCAAACCTGTCTCCTCTTGATCACATCACTCTAGCAACATGGGTCTTTAAGACTACTTAAGTCTCTTTTTAAGCTCGTGAGGTCTCACACTCACTGTAATAACTTAGGATCAAATTCAGTGTTTTTGATTTATCAACTCATCAAAACTCACCATATTTTCACGCCCAATACTCACACACATTGCCTCACATCTCAAAAACACTTTAGTTTGATATTTTTATCAATTTTAGCAAATTGATTTTAGTCACTATTACCTTAAAATAGGCATAAACTAGTTTTTCATTTTTCTTTATTTTTTAAGAATTTTTCAAATTTCTCTTAAGCCATCATTCCATCTCTTAGGATCAATTGCTCATTTTTCATTTTCAGATCAAATGGTATCTTCCTCAAACACTTATTTACACTCTCATAAAACCACTTTCTTACCCAAAACCATCATTAAGTCACCTATCACTTGAGACATCTAAGGAAAGTTAAAACCTCAAGATTTATAGGCTTTAGACTCTACAAGAGCATAATCACTTCACCATATTTATGTAGTCCACGGATCCCCCTGGTTTATAACTAAACGATTCTCAGTGAGAGGGATCCGTGATCCTTTTGTCCACGTAGCTTCTAATTTTTCAAATTTAATTCATCTTTGGTAAACTAAACACTTTTAGTTACCATTTAATGATTCCCTAGAGTCAACAACATCATAGTTGACCTTGGTGCATGCCTAATTTCCTTAGTGGTCATGAATTCAATTCCTTAATTCAAATTCACCCTTTATAAATCAAACACTCTTGAGAGGATAAGTCATCACTCTTACCACATTCCTAAAAATCAGTAGTTAGAGACCTCACTTGCATCCTCGCCATCACTATGGCTAAAATACCTAGCAACAACTCTTCAACCAAAAGTTCATCCAAAAGGAATGGTCATATGGTTCATGAGACTTCATCCACCGAATCATCACCCGTAAGAGATAATAGTACTAGAATCCCACCTCAACAAACCCAATCAACACCAAGAGAAACTTAAGAATTAGCATTAGACCTTTTGGGTTAGAAAAGGGTTCATCAAGCTCTAAACCAAACATACCTAGTTCTAGCAAAACGCCCCAAGCCTTCATTCCTGTGAGCATAGACTACACTCCTTCACCGAGCCTCTCTCTCATCCAAATCTCTATTCATTAGAGCACTCATCACCGAGAACTTCCCACTCACCAACTAGTCCACCGTTGGAAACAAGGAACCACCAAGGATTTGATCATATGGAGGAATTTCCATTACCAATCACCTTCGTTCTTAGTAGAACCTTATCCTACATTGCTCAATGTACCCACACCATCATTTGTAGAGCATCCTCAAAACATCCAATCTCCTCCGGTTCCTAATCAAGACAATAATTGCTCTAATTGTCTAATCACCCAAGGACTTGTTCAAGAAGAACGAAATTGTTAGGATTTAGTCAATCCAGTTATTAAAGAGTCGGTCACCTCAAGCATATGTAATCGTTAGAAAGCTCGTAGTCGTAGATTATTACAAGTTAAGTAGTATTTAGTTAGTAACACCGTGGAGGACGGACGGGTCTTTACCCACTGTATGCCTGATCCACAACCTGTAGGTGGCGATTTATGTAAGTACTATAAATACTCTCTACCTTCCAAGGTAGAAAGTTGGAGCTCATAATAAGATTTTTCTTTCTCTCACTAAAGTTCCCAACCTCTAACTTTCTCTCTCTAAAACCATATTGTATGCCTCTTGTGTTAATGGTTTGATGTGTATGTGAAATCCAATATGTTACAAATGGTATCAGAGCCATGGTTTGATCATCTCTTACATATCATTGGATTTCTAGTGGTTTTTAGGTGGTTTTTGAGTTTGAAAAAGTTTAGTGGTTTTTGCATCATTTGGATCATTTCTAGTGTTAAAGTTTGAATTTTGGGTGTACTTTTGTGTTTAGAATCATTGTAAGTGCCTGGGTTTTGATTTGGTAAGCTTGAATCACTGTGGTTGAGCTTGTTTTGGATTGAAAAGTGTGTTTTTGAAGTTTTTCTTGGTAGCGACTTGGTCCTCGTAGTGAATTTCATCTTAGCGACTTGCTTCAAGAAAAGTAGGCGAGTTGTAGTGCTTTTTGGTAGCGACTTGTCTTTTGAGACAAGCCAACAAACAGTACACTTGGTGGAGTCTCCACTACGGGTAGTGACTTGGTAAAGGTAGCGACTTGCTTTCAATTTTGTTAGCGACTTGTACTTAAGATTCTTAGCGACTAGGTGTTAGCGACTTGGACCTTGGCGAGTTGCTATTTAGCTGACATTGACGACTTAGCGACTTGGTGCTTAGCGAATTTGTTGACATAATTCTCAGTAACTTGGTGTTAGTGACTTAGATCTTAGCGAGTTGTTCTTTAGCAACTTGACTGTGTCTTAGCGACTTGGTATTATAGCGACTTGATTTCATAATACTTAGCAACTTGGTGCTTAGCGACTTGGTTCAAGTTTTCTTAGCGACTTGGTTGAATTTTGTTTGTAATACGGTTTTCTCTTGATTTAGTAAAATCCCGTGAAAGAATCTATTTCCGGTTTAATCATTGATTTATAAAATCCCGTGTAATTTGTTAACATGTCTACCAACGTACCTACAATCATCTCCACTGTTGCTGAGGATGTTCAAGCTGGTTTCGATACTGTCCACCCATGCTTGAAATAACTGACTACGACTCTTGGGCTCAACGAATCAGATTGTACTGTCTTGGAAAGGAAAATGGAGTCAACATTCTCAAATCCATTGATGAAGGACCTTATCAGATTGAGACTACAAGAGACTTAATTGATACAGCTGCAGATGGAACAATGATCTATGGAATAGATAGACCAAAGACGTATGATGAGCTCAATGATAAGGAAAAAGAGATTCGATGCGATATCGTGGCTTCTAACATTATACTTCGTGGTCTTCCAAAAGATATCTACAAGCTTATCAATCACAACAGAAAGCCAAGGCAGTTTTGGATAATGTCAAGATGCTTCTCTCAGGTTCTGAATTAACCAAAGAAGACAGAGAATCACAACTGTATGATGAGTTTGAGCACTTCAAGATGAAACCAGATGAGAGTATCTATGAATACTATGTGAGATTCCACAAGCTTGTGAATGATATGAGGAACATCAGAATGACTATGCCAAACATTCAGCTGAACTCAAAGTTTGTGAACAACATGAATCCCGAATGGCACAAGTTTGTCACCTCTGTGAAGCTAACCAAAGGATTGAAGAACACCAACTATGAGCAATCTAGTGCCTTCCTTCTCTAGAATGAGAGACATGCTATGTTTGAGAAAAGGATTCTAGAACAGTTCAAAACTAACCAGGCAGAAACAAGTTCATCAAATGACTCAAATGCCTTTACACAAATGTTGGTATTACTACCAAAGCTTCTCAAGTCATACCCATGGGTGATGGTAATTACAAACTCATCCCCGATCCAAAGATAAGCCTCGACCCAAACACATTTATGGAAAACTTCATCAATCAACTGCTCTCTCATGGTCAAACAAAACATGAACTCTCTCCACACACCAACACAATAACATCGTAACAAAGATCCAATCCAACACAAATCAAGCAACTGTCAAAGATGGGAAGGTTATGGTGCAACCAGTTCAAGAAAGGCGGTATGAACAGGGAAGAGGAGGAGTTGGTAGAGGATATGGGGTAAATCAAAGGGGAAGGAATGGGAATCAAGGTCAAGCAAACCCAATTAAGTGCTACAACTGTGGTGGTGAGGGACATATTGCTAGAACTCACATCTCCAAAACGCCCAATGAATGCAGTACTTCAGAGACAAGATGCTGCTTGTGCAAGCTCAAGATAATGGAGCAACTTTGGATGAAGAGGAGTTGTTGTTCCTTGTCGAGGAAATGCCGAACCTATGATGCGATGTTGATGAACACCAATTCAGAGATAGGTCATAATCATCAAAATGCATTTCAAGTAGCTGACTGTGATGCATTTGACTCACATGTCGATGATGAACCTATCTTGCCCAAAAATCTTCATGGCTAGCATCTCACCTATGGTCTCCAAAGGTCTCCACCACAACAAGCTGTCCATCCAAAGACAAAATCATTTCAGAGGTATTAAAACTATATGATGATGTTGATGAGCAAAAGATGCATAATAAAGTACAAAATCTTGAAACTTATGAATCATATATTGATGATGAGGGTAATAGCAATATTGTCCCATATGATCAATATGTGAAGCAAAGTGAAAGTGAGGTTGTACCAAGTAATGCATCTTCCGCAGTCAATCATGACTATGTCTTTGATGAATACACCGCATGTGCCCTGATGATTTGTTATCTATCTAACTAATGCCTATAAAGAATAAGTTGCCATTTATGAACAACGTGCTAAGTTTGAGTTGACCACCCGTGAGCGGGAAATGGATGACCAAATGCGTATAATTATTAGAAAAAGTAACTTTAGAGAAGAAGTCTTAAAACAAGAGTTAAACTCCTTACAAGAAAAGCTTTCTAAAACTGCTAAGCAAAAACAAGAACTTCAAGAAAATGTTAAAATGCTTAAGCAAGAATTCAATGCTAAGGAATCAAAACTTTTGAATGATTTTTCAATCTAAAAACTTTGAAAAACAAGCTTGAAAATAAGTTGTACGTACAAGGGAATACCATTCGATTTCACTTGATCACTAAGCATAGAGTTTAAGCGATAAGCATAGCATTCCCCTTGTTGTGAACCAAATCCAGAGGTCATTAAAAGGCTAGAGTGCTAATAATGTGATCTATGATGGAAATGAGATTCTTAAACCTAGACCGAAACCTAGTTGCGTTGAGTGCACTGAGGAAGATAGAAAATTAGATGATGCATCTAGGGAGAAAATGAATAAGAAGCTAGAAGATCCTGAATGTAAAGAGAATAACATAACGATCAAACCCCATGATTACAAGAAGGAAAATTGGATATCCTTGAACAGTGTTTAAGCCTCAAATTTGTTAACATCCAACAAGTGTTCTGGAAAAAGGATTTAGATAAGAAAAAGCAGAGAATCTTGTTGTAACAAACCCTCCCCTTAGGAAAATGCCTTTAGCGACCGTGTATCCTCCAAATACACCAATGCATTTAGTTCCTAGAACTATTGCCACTAAAAGCAAGACCTTAATCAGTCAATATGTTATCTTTCAATTATTTGTTGATTTTGAGAAAACTTGTAAGAAAAGGATCACACCCACTGGGATAACTGAAGGGGAAAGGGGTTTTGAGCAAACTAAAGAATGCTATTTAACTGAGGTCATGCCTTTCTTTAAACAATTAAAAGGTCAATTTGAGAGTCTTAAAAGGGATGGACTTAGATATTAAAGAAATGGAAAAGGAATTTGATGCTATGATTGTTGAGGTTAGTGACTATGAGCGAGAATTAAAATATAATGAGATTGAGAGGAAGAACTTGCATACCTTGAATGAGAATCTTATTTCAGAATGTATTGCTCAAGATGTTTTTACATCGCTACAAATTGTTCCATTAATGCTTCTCAATTTCATGAATTATCTGTTGCTTCGAAGTCTCCCATGATCGTGTCATTGAGCTTGTAAAAACTAACTCTAAACTGCATGATAAAGTTGAACAGGATGATCATGATAAATTTGGTGAAACATTTTCTAAATTGAAGTTGAGCATCTTGCTTTGCAACTAAAATATCAACATCTAAAAGAAAATGTTAAAACCTCAAATATCAAGACATCCTTGGATGCTCCTGAATTTGATGCAGTTTTGAAATTAGCAAACGTGATGAACAGATTCGAGCTCATTGTAACACGATCGAAAAGTTGAAAGCCCAAATCTCTCAATTAAAGGGTGAAAAGAACAATGTGACTGGCTCCCAAATGCCTCCTCCTTTAGATTCTCATTTCTCAAACTTTTCATATTCAAAACTTAGTTAATGCTTTACAAAAGGAAAACGAGAGTTTTCTAGAAGAAAATGAAAAGTTAAACGACACTTTAAAGAGTTATATGATTCAATGAAAGTCACCGTGACAAAAACAACGAAAAAATAACGTCTTTACAAAAGAAATTGAGAATCTGAGGAGTCAGGAAAAAGGGAAACTGCCACTTGTTTTAATGAGAATGTTGCATCAAAGTCATCCTCGACCGCAAATATATATGGTTCACTGTTAAATACATTTATCCTCATCTTAGGAATAATGAACTTGTGTTTCATAACTATTGTGCTCACCTTAAGGATAGTCTAGAATGTCTCCGTGAGATTGTGGAAGAGGATTTCATAAATAAGCCTCGTGATAGAGAAATTAGGTTTGCTTGCATTCAGGCCAAACGATCTCAAGAGTTGCTAGAATGTTTAATTGCAACATGTCCTAAATCCTTAGGTGCGAAAGGAAAATCTGTGATGCCTTGTTCTATGCCTAGTGCCAAGCATTCAAATCATTCTATGCCCAGTGTTAAGAAAGTGAACACTAATGTGCCTTCAAGTAGTTCAGATCCCTGCACATCTAGTTCGTGAATGCAAAAGTAGATCAACCAACTAATGTTCCCATAATTCTCGTGAGTAATCAGTGACATAAAAGCAAGCGGTCAAAGCCTCCAGGCAATACCAAGCAAGATAGGACCTCGCAAGCTAAGAATGTGCATTGGAAGAAAGTAGAAGATCACCCTAGGAATATTAAGTTTGAGTTGAATAAAACGAATCGTGTTGATTCTAGTATTAGCTATAAGCTGCACTGTAATTAATTCTCGCTACTATTCGCAAAACCATGTAATGATGAGTGCTTGATTTCTGTTACTAATCATGAATGTGGTGTGAATGTTTTGTCTAATGCTGTCAAATGCCCGATAAAATTAATGTTAAAATTCAAGCTAAAAAGGCAAAAAGGCAAAAGCGAAAGAAAGTTAGAAAATAGTGGAAACCCACAGGAAGGAAATTTAGTAATATAGGTTATCAATGGATACCTCTTGGGCATAAGATTAATGAGCTTTATCCTAAAGTTGCTAAATCAATGCCCACTAGAAAATGGATGCCTACTGGTAGAACTATTCCCTTAAGAAGCTAACATACTTTGAATAGGTCAAATACGGACACTAGCACTGCATCTATTTCTAATGATTCCATTGTTTCTACCTCTGATGTGGGTGTTCCAATCACTGTTACTAACAAAGTGGAACCCATTCTTGCATGGGGATCCCAATTATCCGCTTATCCATTCTTGTCGTGTTCAACTGCGAGATCGTTCAAATCGCTCTGTGGTACTTGGACCTGCCGTTCCAAGCATATGACTAGAGACCTCGCGCTCATGAACTTCGTAAGCAAATTCATCGGGACTGTTAGATTCGGGAACGACCATTTTGGAGCAATTATGGGTTATGGTGATTATGTAGTTGGCAAAAGTGTAATCTCCTGGGTATATTATGTTGAAGGTCTTGGTCATAACTTGTTTTCTCTGGTCAATTCTGTGATTCTGATCTAGAAGTGGCCTTTAGAAAACATACTTTTTTCGTTAGAGAACTTGATGGTGTGGAACTATTAAGAGGAACTCGTGGTTCAAACCTATACACCATCTATATCGAAGATATGATGAAGTCTTCTCCAATCTGCTTGTTGTCAAAGGCTTCTAAAACAAAGTCATGGTTATGGCATCGTCGCCTCAATCACTTGAACTTCGGCACCATTAATAACCTTTCCGAAAGGATCTTGTCGAGGCTTACCCGCATTAAAATATGAAAAAGATCATCTTTGTTCAAATTGCCAATTGGGTAAAAACACGAAATATGCCCACAAACCAAAACCCACAAACTCAGTAATGGAAGTTCTTCATACCCTTCATATGGATTCATGCGACCAATGAGAGTGCAAACGATAAATGGGAAGAAATACATTTTAGTCGTTGTGATGACTACTCGATTTACTTGGGGTTAAGTTTTTGAGGACAAAGGATGAAACTCCTGATGTCATCATCAAACTTATCAAACAGCTACAAGTTCGACTCAACAATACTGTTAGAATAGTTCGAATAGACAATGGCACAAAGTTTGTTAACAAAGACTTAATTCAGTTTTATGAAAGTGTTGGAATCAGTCATCAAAGAAGTGTTCCACGAACTCCTCAACGGAACGGTGTAGTTGAAAGACTAAATCGAACTCTTGTGGAAGCCGCAAGAACAATGCTAATTTATTCAAAGGTTCCAATGTTTCTATGGGTGGAAGCCATTGCCACTGCCTGCTACACCCAAAATCGTTCCCTTATTCATACCTCTCATGGAAAAACTCCATATGAACTTGTTCATAAACGAAAACCTGATCTCTCCTCTTACCTTCTGTTTGGTGCTTTGTGCTATCCAACAAATGACGGTCAAGATTTAGGTAAATTAAGAGCTAAGGCATACATTGGAGTTTTTGTAGGTTATGCATCAAACAAGAAGGGTTACCGAATCTACAACAAGAGAACCCGAAATATCATGGAAACAATTCACGTTACGTTCGATGAGTAGACCGGTCAAATGGCTCCGGAGACAAACCAGACCAACTCAATTTTCATCAAGTAGTCCTATCAGGTTCTACTCTTGTTTCTAATCCCTCTAAAGAACTCCTTATGTACCTCCATCGAAGATGATTTAAAGAAATTGTTTGATCCAATGTTTGATGAACACTATGAACCAAATGCTAATGAAATGTCAATTCCATCAAGGTATCCTGAATGAAGTCAACCCTTCGTCCTCAATATCATTAAGTCAAGAAGCCGCTGCCGATCACTGCCTCTCATCAACAAATCATCAATCATCGATGTACATCATGGAATGTTTCGCATCAATGATGAAGTTATTCCCTTTGCTACTCCTGAAGATGCTCCATTTGAAAACATATTTGCTCCTAATCATCATCGAACCATCTTCATCGCGGAGATATCGACTCGCTACTTCGATTCCCTCAACAACAACCACATGAACACCTCATAAAATGGACACATGATCATCCATTGGACAACATCATTGGAAACCTCTCGCCCAAGATCCACACGGAAACATCTTGCAACCGATGCCTTATGGTGCTTCTTCAACTCCATACTCTCTAAGGTCGAACCAAAAGATGTTAAAACCGCCATGAATGAAGACAGCCGGTTCAATGCCATGCAAGAAGAAATTCATGAGTTTGATCGACTTGATGTATGGGAATTAGTACATGCTCCAGATTGTGCTATGATCATTGCTCTAAAATGGATCTTCAAAGTGAAACTTGATGAGCATGGTGATGTTTTAAAGAACAAGGCTCGATTGGTTGCAAAAGGATACCGTCAAGAAGAGGGTATTGACTTTGAAGAATCATTTGCTCCGTTGCTCACATCGAGGCAATCGAGAATCTTTTGGCTAATGTGCCAAGTAAGAACATGGAAGTCTATCAGATGGATGTAAAGACGGCTTTTCTTAACGGAGATCTTAAAGAAGTCGTTATACGCCACCAACCTGAAGGCTTTGTGAATCCAGCATCCTACCGTCTATCGCTTTGAAGAAGGCTCTTTTCAGTTTGAAGCAAGCTCCAAGGGCATGGTATGATACGCTATCAAAGTTTCTTCTATCTATCCGGATTCAAAGGGAGCAGTTGATCCGACATTGTTCACCGTGAAAGTCGCAAACATTTAATTCAAGTTCAAATATATGTTGATGATATTATTTTTGCCTCGACCGACCCCAATGAATGTGATCGTTTTTCAAATGAAATGGGTTCCAAATTTCAAATGTCAATGATGGGACAAATGTCATTTTTCTTGGGATTACAAATTTCACAAAGTCCCGAGGCATTTTTATAAATCAATCTAAATATGCAAATGAGATTTTAAAGAAATTTGGATTTGATTCTAGTGACCTGTTGACACTCCCATGATAGAACGCATTCTAAATCGATGAGGACCACTCAGGGATCATGGTAGACCAAACGAAATATCGTAGTATGATGGATCCCCGATGTACCTCACGGCCTAGAGACCGCATATCTGTTCGCTGGTGCATGTGTGTGTAGATATCGCTAAGCCTACCAAAAAGCACCTTGAAGCGGTTAAACGGGTCTTTGGTATCTCCAAGGAACCATCAATATGGGACTTTGGTACCCGAAGGACACCGGTATGTCACTAATAGCCTATGCAGATGCAGATCATGCAGGATGTCAAGATACCAGTAGTACATCCGAGGTGCTCAGCTTTTGGGTGATAAGCTTGTGAGCCGGTCTTCAAAGAAAAAGCAAATGAGTACTTCTATTTCCTACATAGGTTGAATACATAGCCATGTCATCTTGTTGTGCTCAAATCCTATGGATGAGATCCCATTATCTGACTATGGCTTTGAATTCAACAAAATCCCTCTCAGACATGATAATAAAGTGCTATTGCTCTCTCATGCAACAACGCTCAACACTCAAGAGCAAAACACATCGACATTCGACATCATTTCATCAGGAGCAAGTTGAAAAACGTGTGGTGGAACTATATTTTGTGAGGACTGAATACCGCTTAGCGGACATCTTCATCAAAGCTCTTCCTAGAGAACGTTTTGAGTTTATCCTTCCACGACTTGGTCTTAAAAAGCCTACAACCGAAACACTCAAACGCTCTTCAAGAGGAAGAAGATGAGTAAAAGGTTTTCCTTCATCTATCTCTTGTAAATATCTATTCAAAAAGCAAAATACAAAATTGCAAAATCTTCAAAAATCAAAGAGATAAATATAAAACTTTCAAAAAACCCATAAAAATTAGAAAATCTTGAAAAATTCCAAAAAATATTGTAATTTTGTCATGTTTTTCCTTGTTTGATATCATCTACGGACTTTGTGTTGACTTTCAAAGAATGTCACGGGTCTTTAGATGTTCTTCGAATGTACATAAGATCGTTCCTTAAAAAATAAAAAAAAAAAAAAAAAAAAAAAAAAAAAAAATTGGGAGAAAGTGAAACAATGGTTTATTGGCATTTCAGGCAGTAACCCGTTTTTCAAAGAAAGAACAGAGCCATGCTTTATTTTGGTTTTCAAATCTCATACTCTGATTCTATAAACAATTACTTACTATCTTATGAAAACTAATTGCTTTAAAAATAACTCGACTCTATTTTTGAAAATCATCCGACTTAACGCTTTGTCAAAATATCTATCTCTCAATCAACAACTTATGTCATTGATTGAGGGGAGAATGATTTCAATTAAATCAAAAGGTTATTTGTCATACAATTGTTTTCAAAAGATAATCATGCATGTTTAATCAATGGAGTTTAAAGTCTCAAAATCCGATCCTTATCGGTTAAAACGTTTTCATAATCAAGTCACAATTCTCCTTAAAAGCTTTCAAAATCAATTTAAATCTACAGAGATCACAAATCTCAAATGATTTGATAATTGTGATCGGGGAGAATTTGTGATTTAAATTGGATTTAAACTGATAATTCGATAAATGGTTTTATAAGAATGTACAAGCTTCCTCTTCCCACATGTGCCAAACGATTTCAAATTTTCCATGCACATGTTGAGGGGAGCATCTATCTTAAACCACAAAGATTTGAAACGTGATCAATTTATTTCAATGTGCCGTCTTTTCCTAATATGTGCAAAACATTTTCAAATTTCCATGCACATATTGAGGGGGAGCAAATATTTTGAAAACCAGATTCTTCATATAACTACTCTTAGATGCAAGCCAACCCCTCAAAGATGAAAAATATTTCTATTACAAAATGATGCTTGATGCACATGTTGAGGGGAGCTCGTTTCTAAAAATATCAAAAACAATTCAAGTACAAAATGCTTTGATAATATATCACAAGTATCTGGATTGATTTTCAAATGGTTTTCAATTGGTTCCAATGGCGATGAACAATACCAAATAGACCGACCAACTTTACTTTATGTATGGTGATATAAGGATGATAAGGTTAGGTATTTGTTCCCATGATCCGCAGAACCGGAGGGATCTACCCAGGGACAATCCACTAGATAGTGTAGAAGTCCTTAGGTATGATGAAAAAGGAGAAAAGTGAGAAATGGGAAGAGTGCGGACTGAGATCGAGCTAGCTAATCGAATAAACCCAACAAGGTTCTGGTTATGAAGTCTTGGTAAGCAATGAAGGGGTTGAAGAATGAAAAAGAAATGAAATGAGAAAGGGGTGAAAAGAAATAGCCCTCCAATAATTCAACCTTAGGGCAGAAACCGGGTTCAATTCATATGCTATTGGTGGTTACCAAGGTAACACCGGTATTGAAGACAAGACGTCATGGACCCAGGACATTGCACTACAAATTTCCAAGCTACTCAAGTTCCTCTTAAAAGGGCTTGTTTCATTCTCACGGGAACCGACATTATCTATCGACTTTCTCTTAGAGTTTGTTGATATTGAAGAAGGAGACCCTCTCCCTAGTCTCCGCATAGGAAACCAAAATGCACAATTGAGTCTAGAGCCAAGAGATCATCAATAAATCTCATTAGGACACTTCAATGAAGACTCTCTGTTTCACACAATGTGGAAAGAGAGATTATATCTTATGAGTCCTACGCATTATCCTTGTGGTATTGCCAGAACATCGAAGTGATATGCATACATATTCACAATGAAGATGGAAAGCCTTCTGGAGCCAACATCAAACAAGCTCGTGGTGGGTGGCATGTGAGATCTATTCAATAGATCAACCATGTGACAACTGAAACAATGGGGCGATTCAATCTTTTGAATCAATCCTGGTTCAAGTTATGGATTGACGGATACCTTTGAAAACCGTCGTTGTGTTTAAAAACTCTTTTCTTTAGCACATCGACCGTGTACTAATATTTCAAAATAAAAGGTGTTTATGATTGATAATTGATTTTCATTAAAACCTTCGTTGTATTGCAAAACAATTTCTATTGAGCGATACACGATTGTTTTTCAAATCTCTTTATCAATCAAGGTGAATCTCAATTACCGGTTCACTCACTCGTGTTGTCTTCTTTGAGACATTCCGGTTTGAGAACGGCTAGATAAACTGCGAAACCATCAAGGAATTCTTAGGAATCCTACCCGATCACAGTAAGCTTGTACTGATCAACGGGGAACCGTGGGCCGTGTACCTCAATTCATTAAAAGTGATCAAAGACTCTTTCGCGGCGCTTTATTGCTAACTGTTGTATGCGGTACGCCCGACGCTTGTACCGATCGAATGATGGTCAATCCATAGCCGCATGCTCACACAATACATTCATTTCTAAAGAAATCATGATTAGTGCATCAACGACTCTGATATTCTCACTCCATGCTTCGCTACTGCCGCCAATATCATGAATCAACGAAAGCTTCCGCTACTCTGATGAGAAGAAATCATGATCCAAAATGTGAGCATGTCGGTCCAAAAGTCACAAAATCACATAATACCAACACCACAATGGATGAGTCAGAGATTTATGATTGCTGATGATCTCAAAGCCGCTCAAAACTCATTATCACGTGGATCAGATAAAGACCTCTACTTGGATTAACCAAACATGCAATTATGAAGAATCATGACTACGAGCTTGAGCAAAGTCCTACATAAAGAATGCAAGAACAATTTATAATGTAATATCTGTTTGTATTCAATGTAATTTTTAATGTGTGTTTGAGGTGACCTCCTTAGGGGAGATTGTTAGGATTTAGTAAATCCTGTTATTAAAGAGTCGGTCACCTCAAGTATATGTAATCATTAGAAAGCTAGTAGTCGTAGATTATTACAAGTTAAGTAGTATATAGTTAGTAATACCGTGGAGGACGGACGGGTCTTTACCCACTGTATGCCTGATCCACAACCCGTAGGTGGCGATTTATGTAAGTACTATAAATACTCTCTACCTTCCAAGGTAGAGAGTTGGAGCTCATAATAAGATTTTTCTTTCTCTCACTAAAGTTCCCAACCTCTAACTTTCTCTCTCTAAAACCATATTGTACGCCTCTTGTGTTAATGGTTTGATGTGTATGTGAAATCCAATATGTTACAGAAATGAGTTGCATTTTATGTTTAATCATCTTCTTGAAATATTGGACCAAATCAACAAGTCTACTCATCCTTAGACTCAAGCACATTGATGCTTTTTAAGTTCTTGGTTACTTATTAGTATTAGTAGAAAATGTATTACATGGCTAAATCATTCTCTTAGTTTTAGAGAATTATAGATCATCTCTTATGTTTTATTGAATGAAATTTTATATGTCATATTGCTTTGTGTATATGTTTGTTGCTTGAATACATATCTCACTTTGATGTTAACATCATTTGTTACATCACCATTGCTGGATTCTACTTTCAGATAGACGGATCCCTGAGTTTTGCCTAGATGGATCCCTCCAAGGAGGAAACCGTGGGATTTGTGCAACAGAAGACTCTTTTTCTACTAACTTGAGTCTCACTTGCAGAAAATTATGCATTATATACTTGTTTGCTAACCTTTGTTTTGTAGATTTTCAAAATACACATGAAGACTTTGACACCCTAAGCTAGGGGGAGTTTCTTTGTCAAAGCTATACATTGCAAAATCACTTGCAATATATTTTAGGTTCACGTTTCATTACGTCCCTTTGCAAAGTTGCAATCATCAAGGGGGAGCATTATCGTCACATAGACGAAACCACTTGCAAACATATTTGCAATGCATTAGCTTAGTAATTTCTCTTACTTGACGCCCTCACAAAGGGATGGACTCATCAAGGGGGAGTTAAGACGAGAACTCTTCCCGTATCTTGCTCTCTATATTTTTTTTTTCATTACATGTTTTTCTTAAAACATTGTGTTAGCTTTTGACGCTCTTTTTGTTTCAACAAAAAGGGGGAGAAGAGAGTAAAAAGTCCAATTCAAACCTTTATGAATCTTAGTTTTTCCTTAAATAATTTTATGTTTTGTAATAAACAAAAAGGGGGAGATTATTAATACAAATAAGCCGTAAAAACGTTTATTTATATTTTACGATCTTCTAATGTTTTGTCGATAACAAACATAAAATCATTTTAACGAAACAAATAAAATACGTAAATAGTTTGAGCCAATAGTTTGCTAACACACTTACGTTTTCACATAAAACACTAAAAAAGTAAAAGTGATTTTTATGTACAACAACTAGTGTTTACATATTGGGTAAATATATACATAACTAGTATGTATTACAATGGGTAATATAAATGGGTAGAAACTTACGTATTTGACCCATTGACCAAATATATTGAATGTAGTTGGGTATAACCCAAAGTCCATGACACATACCCATGGAGCATGACCCATAACCCATTGCATGACATCATGCATAAGTCATATATGGATATTATCCATGACCCATGGTTTTAACCCATGACCCATGGACTAGATGCATAGCATCTTGTAGATACATTGTATCTATTTGGATACCGATGGTCCAATATCTAGGACCCATGACCCATAACCCATAACCCATGACCCAAAACCCATGGGCATAAAGGAGTGTCCCACGGATCCCCAGTAATACACTGGACGAATCCCTCAAGTGAGGGATCCGTGGAACAGTAGCCAAAATTCCTCTATAAATAGTGAGCCATTTCTTCATTTTGGTGAGCCACTCCCACACATACTTTCCCCAAGTATTGTAACCTTCTAACCTCAGATCCTAAGGATCTCTATATGTAGTTTGTCTTTTGTTTTTGTGTGATTCTCTAGGTTCCTCTTAAAGGTGAGATCACCACCTTTTGAAGTCGAGCAAGCTCAAGTCCATGAGTTTCCATACTTCGTCATCTTCAAGACTACTGAGGTTCTCTTGTTGATAGTTCTTTCTTCCTCCATAGAGGTGTTGTATCAAAGGCATTAATGAAGAATGCCGAAAGAGTCAAGATGAAAGCATTAGTGAAAGGTGCTTAACGTTCGTGTCAAAGGCATTAGTAAAGAATGCCAATGGAGTCAAGATGAAGGCATTAGTGAAAGGTGCCAAACATCCGTGTCAAAGGCATTAGTGAAGAATGCCTAGAAGTCAAGTCAAGTGGCATTAGTGAAAGATGCCAAGGGCGTATAATCGATGAGGTGCATCGATATACAAATAGAGATAGGTTGTATCCAAGGATATTGATATCCTTGTTGATGTTGTAATAAGGAGTGGGTCTCCTTTGGGATAGCCGATGTGTAGTGTTGGGTAGTAGTTCCTCCATTGTAATGGAACTCGGTATTTAGCCTAATACCGGATATAGGGTAGGCGACGTCGTGATAGGTGTGGTTCTACCTTGTGGAAGAACCCGGTGGTTAGCCTAGTACCGGAAAAAGAGTAGGCGGCGTTGTGAAGGCTTCTCCGCCATAAGGAGTTGGTGTCGTTTAGTGTTTACGAACTCGAGTAGGTGACTCCTGGGAGTGGAGTAGGGCAAGGAATGTGTCCTTGTAGCGAACCACTATAAATACTCGTGTCGTGGTTATGTGCCTCTTACTCTTTATCTTTCATTACACATTTATATATACATCTATCAACGTCCAACATACACATCTAAATAGATTGACATAAGTCGATCTAAATATTTTAAAACAAAGTTTTAATTGGTAAAACTATTCCCCCCCTTCTAGTTTTCCACAAACTTTAAAAGAATCATCAACTGCAGTGCCTTAATGTACAGAGGAAGATCGAGGATTCGATGATGATGGTGAATGGTCTACAAATGGAGCTTTTTGACTTATGGAAATAGAGACCGATGGACCATTTGGGTTGTTTGGAGCAGGAGTAGCAATAGCTGGTGATGCAGGAGTATCATCAGTTGTTGGCTTAAAGTATTCATCAAACATAACAAACTATTCCAATCTTCTTATGAAGCAGGTACATACAGAGCTGCAGGCGTGGGATACTGTACAAGACCTGAACTAATTGGTCCAGGTGACAAAAGTTGAGGTGAGGGTCCAGAACTGGTGTGTCCAGGAGCCAGTTGCTCAATCAGCTCATCAAACGTTACATGAATAGTTTCCATAATATCTTGGGTTCGTTTGTTGCAGATTTGGTAACCCTTACGATCTGGTGCATATCCAACGAAAAATCCAATGTCAGCTTTAGCTTTCAACTTTCCCAGATCTTGACCTTCATTGATTGGGTAGCATAATGCCCCAAACACACGTAGAATGAGAGATCTGGTTTCCGTTTATGTACTAATTCATATGGAGTTTTGCCGTGAAGAGTATGTATCAGGGATCGATTTTGAGTGTAACAAGTAGTGGCACTAGCTTCCGCACAGAGAAACATCGGAGCCGTAGAAAAAATCAGCTGGTACGAGCAGCTTCCATAAGAGTACAATTTCATCTTTCAACAACACCGTTCTGCTGAGGAGTGCGTGGGACACTTTCTGATGACTGATGTCGATATTTTCATAAAACTGAATGAGCTGTTTGTTAACAAACTCAGTTCCGTTATCAGTCTGGATGATTCTGACGGTTTTGTTAAGTCTGACCTGCATCTATTTAATAAGATTAATGATAACCTCTGGAGTTTCTTCCTTGGTTCTCAAAAACTTCACCCAAGTGAACTGAGAATAGTCGTTAATAACTACTAGAACATACTTCTTCCCATTAATACTATGCACTCTCATTGGTCCACATAGATCCATGTGAAGGGTGTGAAGAAATTTCATGATGGTGTTGGCAGGTTTGGGTTTATGGGCACACTTTTTGCTTTTGCCCATGGCAAGCTAACAAAGATGATATTCTTCAAATTTTAACTGGGGTAAACCTCTCACAAGGTCCTTTCTAGCAAGATCATTTATGGTACCAAAGTTTAGGTGATTAAGTCGACAGTGCCATAACCATGATTTGTGCTTTGACGCCTTTAATAACAAGAAAATAGGAGAAGACTTCATCATGTATTCAATAGAGATGGTGTATAAATTGGTGCTAGGAGATCCCTTAAGAAGATCAACAATATCCAATTCTCTAACGAAACATGTGTGTTTTCTGAAAGCCACTTCAAGATCTGAATCACAGAATTGAACAACAGAGAACAGATTGTGGCCAAGTCCTTCCACGTAGTATACCCAGGAGATAACACTGTCACAAAAAACATAATCTCCATAACCCATAATTGCCCCAAAGTGATCGTTCCTAAATCTAACAGTCCCGATAAACTTATTCACGAAGTTCTTGAGCCGTGAGCGATCCCCAGTCATATGTTTTAAGCAGCCTGAATCCAAATACCGAAGGACGATTTGTACGACCTATATTTGAAAACAAACGAGAATGGATAACTGGAAACAGTGGGTCCTCACGTGCAAATGGGGTCCGATTGGTTAGCACAAACAATTTAAAGACCTACAACATCCCTAGATGCCATGACATTATTAGTGGGGGCAACACTATTAGAAGCAATGGACTTAAAGGAATAGTTCTACCAGTGGGCCTCCATATCTTAACAGGCACTGTTCTAGGCAAGGAAGTTCTAGTTAAAGGACAATGTTCAATTTTGATTTTACGACCTTTGGGTTTCTACTGATAACCCAATTAGTGAACTTTTTCCCAGTAGGTTTCCAAGAATTCTTAATCTGTTTTGCTCTCCAAACTTTATATATTGTGGAATTATCAGAAGACCTCAAGTATGACACAACACATTCATCATGATTACTAGAAATTAAATATTCATTACATGTTTTGCAGACAACAGTAGAATTCGAATTAATTACAGTACACTTATAGGTAAAACTAGGGCAAAAATGCATATATATCCCTCCCAAAATGAATAATTGCATATATATCCTTTGTAAAAGTTTTTTATGCATGTAGTACAATGGTTTTTATGCATGCTTTGGATATATATGCAATTTTGCATTTTCGGGAGGATATATATGCAAAATCCCCTAAAACTAGAATCAACACGATTCAAATTGTTCAACTAAACTTATTATTCCTACGTTGGTCTTCTACTTCCTTGAATTGATCACTCTTAGCTTGCGAGATCCTATATTGCTTTGTATTGCCTCTAGGCTTTGACCCGCTAGCTTTAGTGTCACTGCTTACTCCTGTAGAAGGAACAACGGGAACATTAGTTTGTTTCACTGCTTTTTTGCATTTCTAACCTAGATGTGCTGGGTTCTGAGGTCTTCAGGGGTACATCGAAGGTAACATGCTTGATCTTAGGCATTGAAGAGGGTGCAACATCTCTATCTCTCTTGGTACCATTTTTAGGACATGTGGCAATGACATATTCTAAGAGTTTCTGAGATCGTTTAGCATACATACAATCATAGGCAACAGTACTATCAAGTGGTTTCTCTATTTTATCATTTTCTACGATCTCACGAAGAATCTCTAAGCTATCCTTAAGGTAAGTGAGATATGCTTGATATGCAATCTTATTATTCCTAAGAGGAGGGGGAATATACATCACTTCTATGGCATAATTATTACAAGCAGAAACCTTTGGAACAACATATTTACACGTAGGAATTGGCATTTTACCTTTCATCTGACTCTTTAGATTCTCAATCTCATTAAAAAAGAATTTACTTTTTAATTGTGTTTGTTATAAGTGACCTTAACTGAATCATATAACTCTTTGTATTGTGATTTAACCTTTGAATTATCTACTTGAAAGTATTCGTTTTCTTGTTGCAATTTATTGATGATGTTTTGATATTGAAAATTCTGAGAATCTAAAGGCGATGGTATATGGGAGCTTACCACTTCACTCCTATTTTCCTTCAATTGAGAAATTTAAGCTTTCAATTTTCGGATCGTGTTACAGTGTGCTTGAATCCATTCATCTCGATTGCTTATTTCAAAATATGCATCAAATTCAGGATCATCTAAAGATGTCTTGGCATTTAAAGTTTTTATTCTTTCCTCTAGATGTTGACATTTTAATTGTAAATTGACATTATCAACCTCTACTTTAGATAAATTCCTGACCATGTTATCATGATCATCTTTTTAGATTTTCTCTAGTAATTTTAAGTTCTCGGCTTCATGCTCATTGACACGAACCTGGGCAACTTTAAATGCAATTGACAAATCATGAAATTGAGAAGCAGTTAAAGCAGAATCAGTGGCAGTAGAATCCATATCCTGGGCATTGCATCTAGCAATCTAATTCTCATTGATGATGTGTATATTATTTCTCTCAATCTCATAGCTTTTAAGCTCATTTGCATTATTTCTTGCCTCATTTTCTATATCATTAAACATCTTGTTCATTTCTTTAACTTCAGTATCTAGGGCCTTTTGAATACCCTCAAAATGTTCTTTTACTTGTTTAAAGAATGGAATAACCTCAGTAAAATAACATTATTTCGTTTGCTCAAAACCCCTTTCCCCTTCAGTAATACCCGTTGGTGTGATTCTCCTCTTACATGTTTTATCAAAATCAGCAAATAGTTGGTAAATTACGTATATGCTAATTAAGGTTTTACACTGAGTAGGAAGAGTTCTAGGCACTAAATGTATTGGTGTATTGGGAGGGTACACTGTAGCCGCAGGTAATTTCCTAAGGGGTGGATTATTTTCAACAAGTTCTTGGACCTTTTTCTTATCCATGCCTAATCTCCAAAATACTTGTTCAGGGGTCAATCTAGTCTAAGGTTTGAAATTGGCTCTCTTTTGAGTAATTGGGAGGTTTAATATTGATCTTATTTTTCATCCAAAAAGCACTGTTCATTTTCTCATCCATTTTATCTCTAGATATATTTTCTAACTCTCTATCCTCTTCTGTTACATCTGTACATATAGGATCTTGTTTAGGCTTAAGGATCTCTTTACCATCATATATTACATCTTGGGCCATCTTAGCTTTCTTGAGACACACAGGATTTGGGTCATCTACAAGTTTTTCATTGTGTTTATCACTCAATACTCTGTGATTTGTTACCATGTGAGCAGTCTGAATGGTGTGGCCTTGTGCGTATAACTTGTTTTCAAGTTTATTCTTTAAATTTTTAAGGTTGGAGAAATCATTTAGGAGTTTTGTTTCCTTTTCTTTGAATTCCTGTTTAAGCATTTTTACATTTTCTTGTATTTCTTGTTTTTGCTTAACAGTTTGTTTAAGTTTCTCTTATACGGAATTTAACTACTTTTTCAACATTTCTTCCCTTAAATTACATTTAGTGATCAGTGTACGCATTTGACTGTCCATTTCCTGCTCACGTGCAGTTAGCTCAAATTTAGCACGCTGTTCATAGATAGCAACTTGATCCTTACATATATTTAGCTTAGTGGTCAGGGAGTCATCAGGTATATTTTCAGTGTACTCATTTACCAACTATTCATCATTAATGGTAGAAGATGCACCACTTGGTACAATGGGACTTCCATCATTCTTCACATATTGCTCATATGGGATAACATTGTTATTTCTCATATTTACAATATCTGACTCAACAACTTCTGTCAGTTGTACTTTGTTGGGAATCTTTTGCTCATCAACCACATCATATAGTTTTTGTACCTCTGATATGATTGAAGCACTGGAAGGACCAGCTTGTTGAGGTGATGAAACCATAGGAGAAATGTTTGCCATGAATATGGTTTGGGTTGTTGGCTCATCATCAACATCAGAGTCGAAGGCATCACAGTCAGCAAACTGGAAGATGTTGGGATCATTTTGTGCCAAATCATACACCGGTTGATCATCTACGTCAGTATCAAATGTATTGGCACTACCTTCAGCAAAAAACGACAGTTCCTCCTCATCTAACACTGCTCCACTCTCTTGTGCCTACATCAGCAACATCTTATCCTTGAAGTAGTCAGCATTTTGTGGATGCTTTGGTTGGGTGTAGTTCCTCACAATGTGTCCCACACCACCACAGTTGTAACATTTAATCTGATTTCCTTGACCTTGAACCACTATCCCTCATCTGTATTGAGCCCCCACATTACCAGCGACACCATTTCCCCGTGCAACATTCATTTGATTCACATTTTGTCGACCTTGCACGTTCTGTACCACAACCCTTCCATCCTCCATTGTAGCTTGATTGTGTGGGTTAGATGAAGTTCTAAGTTGGTTGTTGGTTTGAGGAAGTGTGGTTCTAAATTTTTGAAGCAATAGTGTAACTTGGTTTGAGAGGTTTTCAATCAACTTGTCTGTTGGAGTATATCCTGAGTCAGATTGAATGACCTGATTCTGAGAAGATGAGGATTACTGATGACCTTGAGCATGTGATGATTGAGTGAGCGACTAAACATTTAAAACAAATTCAAGTGAACCATTTGTTGTAGTTTTTGTTGTTTTTGGAATGAGTTTTTCCATGATCAGGCTGTCATGTGCAACATGCTTCTCATATTGTAGTAGATAAGCATACAACTGTTCATAGTTTGTTTGTCTCAATCCTTTGTTCAACTTCACAGCGGTAACAAACATGGGTGTCATATTGTTTCAAAACTTGGAATTGAGTTGAATGTTAGGCATAGTCATCTTGATATTCCTCATATCATTCACAAGTTTGTGAAACCTCACATAGTATTTTTCAATACTCTCCCCCGAGTTCATCTTAAAGTTCTCAAACTCATCGTATAGCTGTGACTCTCGATCTTCTTTAGTCAGTTCTGATCCAGCACATACTCAGGCGTTGCCTCAAATCCCATTTATAAACTCTACAACCGCTCCGGTCACACTGCACCACCCTTATTACGGGCCTTTAGGCAAAGGAGAAGCATTTTAACATTGTCCCAAACTGCTTTGGCTTGGGTGTTGTGATTGAGTAGCTTGTAGATATCTTTGGGTAGACCTTGAACGATGATGTTGGAAGCTCTGATGTCAGCATCATATCTCTTCTTCTAAGTATCATTGAGATCATTGTAAGTCCTTGGTCTATCCATTCCAAGAGTGACACCTCCATCTTCACCAGTTGCTATTTCATCTCTGGTGGTGCCCATCTGGAATTGTTGGGATTATGTCTAACTAGTATTCAAGTGTCGGTCATTAGTATTGTAATAGGTTGCTAATTAGGCTTATATGTTTGTAATGATGCTAGGCTTATGTAGTAAGCCCATGATCCTATGTAAAGGCCCAAACGCCTAAGGGAAGGGACTAGAAGTGTTGCCCTAGCTCCCTTGCCTATAAATAATATGTAAACCCTCTTAGAAGGGTGTTGGTTCTTTCATTTATGCTAAACATTTTATCATTCATGTGTGTGTGAAGTTCCAACCGTCGCTCTCTCCTTCATCTCTTTCTATTTACATCTTAACATACTTGTGTGATCATAATATGGTGACCTAACAGTGGTATCAATCGCCTACTAGTTGTTTGAAACATTTTTATTGAAGTAGTTGGTGTTACGTATAAGTTTCTCTCGTTCATCATATTTTTCTTACGCGTTAACTTTGATTTTAGCACTCCAATCTTAAAGCTTGGAAAGTTTTAAGGTTACTATAGTGTTTAGAATCTTAGTTTTGGCAAAAAGTTTGGAACTTTACGTGTTTCTAATCGATTTTTCACTCGTTTCTTGTTGTTCATCACGTTTTACGAATAAGCAGAAATTTCACTTTTGGTGTTAAAGTTCAAAACTTTTTTGTTATTTTAGTGTTATTGAAGCGGTTTCATCAAAATAATCGAGTGTACAATGCATTTTAGAGCTTAAAAAGTCGTTTTGGTCATTTAAGGTGTGTTTACGAATAAGCATAAACCCTATTCTTACGAGTAAGAAAAACCCTGATCTTACGAATAACAAGACCCTAATCTTACGAATAATCTTTACGAACAAGGCCAGAGTTTACGAATAAGAAATCTTACGAACAAGGAATCTTCTTCAGAATCTTCAAACTTATTTGTGACTTAGTGTTTCCCATGCTTGAATAAGCTTATGGTGTCCCTTATCCAGAAAATATGTTTCAAGTTTGTATGTCTATTTTTGTAACAACTTAATTTCTTGGAATAGCAAAAAGCAAGCAAAAATATCTAGGTCTTCTTCTGAGTCTGATGATGTGTTATAATAGGTCTATATATCTTAAACCAAGTTTTACTATTTATAATTTGCGGAACTAACCTATAGACTAACACTAACAAGCAGTGTACCCGATCAATGTAGCTAGTGGGGTAAGTACGAGTCTTTTATCAGGATTGAATTACTTAAATTCTAACCTAAAGGTATTCTAACTACTAAATAACCTAAACTAACGCAAATGGGGTTCAACCTGAGACACTGACACGAGTTTTGATTACTAATTTAAACTAATAAAATGCATATAACAAAACAAATAAATGGTAAGCTGAAGTCGAATGATAGAAGAACGTGCTAACTAAGTTCATCATTCCAATTAATAGTGGTTGGCTACGAGTACAATGATTACTTAGGTTTTTTCCGTTGGTGATTCACAACGTAAACTAGGTGGATCTTCTCCCTAAATCCTAGGCTTTGACGAGGGTTAACGCTATCACCATTAACGAAGTCCACTTTATGTCCTTCAACTATCATTTATAATCTATCTATTAGACATAAATGCAACAAAAAATTCTATGAGTTTTACTAACTTACTTGACTTAATCTTGTAATTATCTACCTAGAGGCATTACGCGTACTAGTCCTAATAATTGAATTTGCTAATGGACTTTTCCAGATGGGTGCTCCTAAGCTAGGTCCAATTCAGATGGTTTTCCTATATTCAATTATTACAATACGGATCTAAGGTTTATAATTCAAATAACCACAATTACCGGTAGTTAAGTTGCAGAATTTAGATATATATTCCAAAGATCTTGACTAGATAACCAAGATCAAGTAAATAAGTGAGCATGTGCGATAAACATAAATAATATCCAACGAAAAAGCAAATAATCGATGTAAACAAACCAAAATCAATTCATAATCATAAACTTGGCTAACATATAGGGGTGTTATCCCTTAATCTTAGTAAACATAATCAATGTATAATCAAACAAGAATAAAAACAAGTTCATAGACACAACTATGTTCAAACCGAATGGTAAACGATGAATGATGAATCGAGATGTTATTTGTGGATGGAATGGATCTTCAAGGAGGGTTTAAGGACGATTTGGGCTATCCCCAACACTGAATAATGGTTTATAAATCGTCCTAGGGCTTTGGTATTTAAATGGTTAAGTAAGAGCAGCCTCCAAGTATTGCTGAAAACAACAACCTGCTATTCGACCCACAATACGGCATATTGACCCCATCCAATACGTCATCGTATTCATCCTCCAGGTTGTAGAAAATTTATTTCTCTTCGTGTGGCCGCTTGAATCGAATAAAACGGAGTCCGGATGACGAAGTCATGACTGTTAGTGCAAATATTATGATATTTAATCTATACAGTCTTGCTTGTTTTGATTGATGACAAACATGTAACTTGTAATACATAACGTAAAATTTACAAGTTAGTCGTAATCACATTTTGTCTCAACATACATTCAACACCTCTCGATTTCTCAAGTCCTCGTATGTTACAACACAAGTTTGTACATGTTTGTTATGTGGCATTATGATCAAAACCCTTAACAAATCATTTAGAATGTTCAAAATACATTGAGACTCACTGATAACATAAAATAGTCCTTAATATTAAGTGTCAATTTTCCCCGATAATGCTTGTAATTTATATCATTAATATGGATTTACGCTTGTTTTCCATTCTTTTCCACTTTCAGGTAAATTACGAGCATTGGAGCTAAAGAGACTCGGAACTGGAGAAATATCTAAAGATTTATCACAGTATGCTAATTTGAAGAAGTTACGGCATAACTCATCTCTCACGTTATCCGTAACTATTGCGTGACTCGAGGCCAACTTATCATAAGGTTACGCGTAACTCTTACCAAAGGTTGCACGACGTAACTACATTAGGTCAAATGAGGTTCACGCCGCTGATACTTACGCCGTAACTAATGCATCTATTACGACGTAACCGAGTTTATTGAAGACTACGGCGTAACCACTCATTAGGTTACCGCAACCGCAGCATCTAGTGCAAAATACAAGGATATAGAAGGTTACGGCGTATGTACTCTTATATTAGTTACCAGTAACCCATCTGGCGCCTATAAATATCCTACCTAATTCCACCCAAAGATTTCTATTCATTCCATTCCACACACAACACTCTGAGAACGTAGGAAAAAGCTCAAGGCAGGTCTAGAGGAGCATACTGGAAATGTCTCCAAGGAAAAATCACTCCCCTACGATAAGTATTAGCGTTTTATATTTCTTTTACTTTCAATTCATGTATTTCGTACCTTTGAATATTGAATTGGTTTGCATGATTAATATGAGCGGCTAAGCACCTCTTGGTGCTAGCCTAGTTATGATTCCTAATTGTTTTGTTTATGCTTTACTTTACTTCCGTACAATTATTTCTAAGTGTACGCATGCATAGTTTATTGGTAGCCACCATTGGTTCGGTAGTTTTGAATGGCGATAGAGGCCAATTGCCTAGGAGATATGACCAACCTGACCCTAGGTGAAGCGGATGAGACGGGAAGGTAAGATATGACCATTTGACCCTTTCTACTTGAACGATTTGACCAACTGATCACCTATCGTTTGGATGAACTTAAGAATTAGGGGGTGCGTGTCTAAGTTCCTAACGGCAGGGCATTCACTATTATAAATCTAGCATGTAGCGGTACTTAATGACAAGTACTAGACCACGAACAACATGACTTATGACGGTGCGCCTGATATTTGGTTAGATTTTCAAGATCTTGGAAGATATGCTAAGATATTAAATTTAATAAAATATTATTATTTTAGATTACCACTTTGGCTATAAATCCAAACCCATTATTTTCTCATTTTCTTATCCCTTCCAACACACATTCTCTCTATCTTTCTTTCATCTTTTAGATCTATAGATAACCATGTAGTAACATACATTAATCACCCTCATCATCACATGATCATAATGCTTCTAACATTCATCTTTGTTGTAAGCATACTTTACATTTTGTTCACCCAAGAAAAGCTTTGAGATCTAACCATCCTCATTCACCACAAGCATACATACATGAAGATCTATCACATCAAGCATGAGGAACTTGTGATCTTCATCATTTGAAGGCTTCCTATCAATGGAAGTTCATTTAGAAGTAGTCATTCATATCCATTAGACATTTATGTCATGGATCATCATTGTAAACATTATTGCATCATCACAACACTTTCACCAACCTAGATTAGATGGTTTATGTGTTTTTACCATAAAACACAAGGTTTGTTATGTTGGGCCTTAAAACATAACCGGAGTTGTTGTACCCGGAAAGAACTCGACATCTAGCTTAGTGTCGGAAATATTTTATAGGCGACGTTAGGTTGGTTCTCACTACAAGAAAAATGGGTATTTAGGAAGGTGGAAAATTGTGCCAAATACTCGAAAAACCGTGCCAAATGCTATTTGGCACGGTTTTGGCTCTGTCCTAAATATGAGGGGTGCTAAATACATTTGAGTCGGGTTGAAACGGTGCCAAAAACTATTTGACACGGGTTTTGAGACGGTTTTACTTTAGTGTGCCATGCGTCAGGTATTTGGCACGGTTGGTTATTTTTCGTTCCAAAATGTGCATTTGGCACACTTTTATATCACGTGCCAAATGCGTATTTGGTACCTGCTCATGTTCGGTGCCAAATGTGTATTTGGAACAATTTTTATATATTGTGCGGAAATTATTTAGCACGTCTCTCGTTCCAAATGTATTTGTCACGGTTTCTCTCAAACTTATTTGGCACATTTATATTCGTCTTGTCATAATCATTGGGTTTGCGTTCATTAATAAGATCATTTGACACAGTTTATGTAATCGTTGCATACATGCATCTGACAACAAATAAGTTTCGTACAACATCATATCAATCTATCATATACAATATGCGTAAAAAAAATTAAATCATGAATATGCGTAAATAAAATTTTTTTGGGTAAAAGGGTTAATTCACCCCGGTAAAATATATTACGCCAAAAAACATTGAAGTACAAAGGATGAGGGTGAATCCCTCATCTCAAATTCCTCCTTAGGACACTTACAGACTTTCCTATAGGAATGCAACATCATTCCTATAACTTACAATATAAGCGTGACAAACCACACTTATAACTAAACCTCTAATTACAACGATAAAAGAATAAAATAAATGCACTTCAAGTAGAAATACTTGAATCTTCAAGTCACCATAGTAGTCCAAACTTCCAACACGCCTAACCAATTATACAATATCATGGTCCTCAAAATGAAGTACAGGTCACAAGTTTCACACAACGGTTGGTGAGGGACTCTAAAACCACGGATAGAGCAAACAAGCTCAAAACTGCCCAAAAGTGTATGTTGAGATGCAAACCAGAACACCAATAAGAATAACCAACAAATACGTATAAATCCAACGCACATCAACTCCATGATCATGTAATCAGCAAAAAGAATCAGTTCACAAATTTCGCACAACAATTGGTGAAAGACTCTAAAACCACGGATAGAGCAGCAAGCAAACTCGCTCCAAAAGTGTGCGTTGAGATGCTAAACCAAACCCCAATGTGATACCGAGCATAGAACATAATCCTAGGGTAAACGACCCCTAACTTCCAGCTAATACGAACCCAAGACCAAAGTAAAAATCAGCAAACATGTCCATGATGATTGAATAGAGCACCCATGACAAACCCAAGGGTTACCACAAACCCTACTGCATACAACTACTACTCCATTCAGAATTCACATGAGCAGGTCACAACAGTAGTAGCAAGTACCAGAATTAACAAACAATACGGATATCAAACCCGTAATATCCAACGATTAAGAACTCTCTCAAAACCCAAAACCCACTTAACGCCACCAATGTCAGATAAGAACATGCACTCAAACAAACTTTCAGAGTTACGATCAGATCCATCATCAAAAAATAAAAACGAAACCCTAAAGAAGGTTCCATTCAAACGTTGCAATACCATCACATACAATCACCACGCTGAACCAAACCCCTAGCAAACTTGTAAGCGTTAAAGATCAGGCCAATAATAAATAAGAAACCCTAATTAGGGTTTCGACAATAATGCACCAAGGGATTCGTTCATGAAACACTCATAACCCTAAAGATCGAATCCCTTAAATAAAGGGAAAGATCAATCGGTTAGGGATAACACATGATCACCAGGAAACCACAAAAAAATGAATTAAACAATTGAACAAGGGTTTCGATTGATCAAATAGAGAAGATTTCAAAAGATTTACAAATAAAAACAAACTCCTGCCACTACCTTAAAAGGAATACCACAAACCTACTCGTGCATTGCTACCCAAGATAGGTAGAGAGGACGAATAGGAGTGATATAATGGCCGGAAAATAAGAGGGGGCGGCGGCCGGAAATCTCCCCTAGGGAGAGAGAATTTTAGGGTTTTTTTTAACCGCCACGTAAATAAAATTCGTAAGCTAACAAGACATTCAAATCAACTTTTATTAATCATGAATAAAATTAAATCAAGAAATAAAGTAGGGTTGGATCAGTTGGAAAACCCCCTGCCTCTCAACCGAGAGGTCAGGGGTTCGATCCTCACTCCCTACAAAAGGCGGAGGTCCTTTCTACCTTTGGTAGAACTGAAGCGCCTCTTACCTTAGGTAGGGGTAAGAGGCTGGCCGCTTACATCTTAACCTCCCATAGCATATCTAAAACGTTTTATTGGGTACCTATAACCCGTGAAAGACGGCATTGGACGTTACTTTACCCACATACACCGGAAACGGTATTGGGTACCCATAACCCGTGAAAAACGGCATTGGGCGTTACTTTTTTTTAAATTAAATCAAGAGAGTCACTTGAATTCCAAAATGTAAAAAAAAGAAGAATATACGTCTAACAAAAGTCATATATGAAATTAAATGAAAATCACTAAGCAGCTTTGCTACTAACGCAAAATGAGTACGTCCCATCGAATCACGTCTTCAGAAACCCTACATAATATAAAGTTTAAGCATTAGAATTATGTATGAAACAAGATCAAAGTGCAACATACATACAGAAATACAAAGTGTAAAAACATTTTGAAACATGTCAAAAAATTTCCATCCATACTCGTAACTAAAGAGGTTCATAATGATCCTAATGAGTTTAACTCACTTGAAATGGGTCCAATGGCTTAAAACTTGTGGCCAGATTCGATTGAAACCAAAAAATGGTTTTAAGCTTGAATATTATAGTATCATCTTCATGCATAGATGCACAAAATAAAGCTAATTAGCTAGCTTTTAGATGGGATACTTACATGAAAAGAGGATTGCACTTATTTCGCTCGAACAAAAAATGTGTTTTCCTAAAAATAAAACATAAACATGTTAAATAATGTGCAATTATTGGATAATGTTTACAAATCAATTAGGTCTTGTTCTTTTTAAGAGTGCAAATACCTTCACAATTGAAAACATGTCGTCCTGTTTTGTTCAGGAGTCATGAAAACCAATTTAAAGAACATTGACTCAATATGTTAGCGTATCTTTACAATCATGGAACGCTTAGTCAGTAAGGTATGTGGATATTAAATGATCAAACCTGAAAATAGTTAACAAGAATCATAATAATTTTCACTATGAAAGGGAGCTTGTTGATCTAGTTGATCTACCTCGAACTAAAACTCGGTATTTTGCTTTGTAAGGTTTTCTCTGCCGAGAAGGGAGCTTGTTGATCTAGTGAAGTAACTCTAGAGTTAGGTACTCGGGGAGTGGAGTAGGGTAGAGAGGAGATCCGTGACCGAACCACTATAAATCCTCGTGTTCGATTTGCACATTACTTTCTTTATCTCTTTACTTTTATAATTGCACTATACTATTGCTTGTGATGTGGTTTAATTTTTGTGTGACAACTTGGTCTACTATGCTTTATATTAGTCACAAACGATAATTGACACTTTCATATTATAACAAACTTCATAAGCGATCTGATACTAAAGATCTAAAGTTTTTAAACGCTAACGTATTCACCCCCCTCTACGTTTTCACAATTGGTACCAGAGCCTCGTAGCTCTTATTTTCAAAATAAATGGTTTTTAAAATGGAGCACGATCCATGTATCAAATTACCATTGAAGTGAAATATAATATGAAAAATGTTTTGCTAATTATACTTATAAATTTTGTTGTTAAATGTTTAGATAAGTCACATTAGTAAAAATAATAACAAAATATGTGTATTATATTTTTTCTATCAAATCTAGTAAGTCCTACACTTTCTCGCTATGCGTAAGTACATTTTTCATTCATTCTGTGCAGACCACGGATTGGGCGGAACAAAAAAAAAGGGTTCCTCCCTTGTAAAATTTTGGTTCCTTGGTCTACACAGTATGCAGTTTTTTGGCCAACTTCAAAAAAAAATCATAACCAAACGACCGTAAGTCCGTACGAGTCGAGCCACCCATCATTTTAAAGGGAATTGAGTCTACTTTCATTTAAAAATATTCTCATGGCCTGAGTCTAATTTTAAATAAGTTAAATAGACCACATACTACAGTATGTCCAAGATATTAAGTTTCGCTTTAACATAAAAACTCAAAATTTTGAGTTAAGCAATTTAAGTTGGTATTCTTAGAACATTGATACAATTTCATTTGAAACTAAATAATTTGGTAATATGTTTAAAGAAAACTAATCATGCTTGGTATACATCGTCATATTTAAACGCAAAATGACGAAAAGTGTTTTTCTTTTTATGCTATGCTAAATGACTACTTGTTTATGTTGTTTACATATATGTTGCTTACTTATTTTCAAATTGTTGTTTACACTTGTTTGTTTGTATAACATAAGTGTCAATCTTTCCATGTCATTTATGCTCTTGTTTGTCTATTTCTTGTTTATACACAATAGAATATTTACTAGATTTTGTGCACTAAGTTGAAAAATTGTTTTACCATCGCTTATAGACTTAGATCACCTTTTTTGCATATGTTATACTAAAATCTCTCATAACTTATGAATTCATAACTCACTTAAGAATGAGTACTAAGTAAATTATTCAAGTACGTTAAAAACGTTGTTTTGCATAATCTCCCGCATATAAGTTCAAGTGTTAAAATGAAGGTTTAAGGAGTGTTTGGTACAAGAACCAAAATAATGTTATATGATGTATTTTATGTATTTTCTCTTTCTAGGATGATAACTAAACTTAAAACAATCATGTGAACTAACTTTGCCATGCAGGGGGACAACATTTTCATGTTATCAAATTTTCACCGTTTTCACTATTTAGTGAAAATCACTAGCCCCTATTGGAAATACATCCTCCCGTGTGTTTATATATGTGTTATTGATTATTCCTAACTAGAAGTAATTATCTCCATATGTTTTAAGAAAAATTTCAGGATTTGGAAAAGTCCCGGAGGGTTAAAAAACTCCTTTGTGAACATTTCTGCACAGCACGGATTTTGACGGACCCAAAAAAATTGGTTCCGTCCTTGATAAAATTTGGTACCGCCATTCCTTACTACCGGACCAGAATTTGGGTTCCGTCAGATCAATTTTTTGGTGCCGTGGGAAGTGCAGGTAAGTTGCTGAAATTTACTAATTCCCGCAATCTAATTTACCAAATTTTGTTTCGATAGTTTTTCACTGCTTTTCATTTATATTAGGACTAGTTTAACTTACTTAGACCAATAGGATATCCATTTCCCACCAAAATTTAAAAATTCTCAAAATCCACCAAAGAAACCTTTTCCTATAAAGGAAGGAACCCTAAATTTGGTTCCTTGCAATCCGTGGGTGTCTGACTTCTAAGATTTTGCATTGATTGAAGTTCATTTACTGCATATCTTTCATATCTCACTCAACACATCTTCAATGGATTGACTTATGATGTTTGACATGCTCTTAAACACTTCCATCTCATTAGAAGCCACCATCTTTGTATGGATTAACATCAATCAAACACATTTCTCCATGAATCCTTAGTTTCATAAATTAACACATTTAGGATGGTCATTTTCACACCTTCACTATTACTTCTCCTTAAGCTTAGCATTTCTTAAAGCAAAGTCAAAATGACTAAATTCTCAACCTCAAACAAGCCACTTAAGAAAACCACTAGGATTAGCGTTCGATCTTGATGCTTCGTTAACTTGAACTCTTCATCCTCAGACTCGTCACCTCTCAACATCTCATTACCCATAGATGAGAACTTTCTAAACTTAAGTACTCCAACTCCACCACCAAAATCACCCACCATTATGACTACTTCACAACCATCCCAAACACCTTCACTACCTTGTACCTATCTAACTTTGTGCAACAACACCAACATCTCCTCATCTGTTTGCGGATGACTTAGATGACTTACCACCTAGACTAACAAATCCAGACTCATTATTTGCAAAGATATCATACACAAGTCTAACATATCCTCACTTGGTTAACATGAAAATAATGTGTCATCCTCCAAGATGATAAGGATTTACATCGATTCATAACTCACACGTATGTTAAAGATGTATTATCAAGTCTTGCTATCCTTGAGTGCAATCTAAGCTCTATAATCTCAACAAGGTAGGATTGACAACTTAAATATTTCATCTGAAATATTCAAGTATATGTGACTTACGATTATAGTCATTAAAAGTCATATCTGAAAAATCAACACCCAAAGTATTTTAACAACACATGTTAAAACACTAATCCTAAAATGAATCAAACACCTATCCTATCTCAACTAGAACACTTATCCAAAACAAACAACCCACTGTGCCACTTATCCCTCTTTGGCACCTACTATCCCTCTTTGACACCTATTATGGCACTTATCCCACTTTGACACCTTCGGTGGAACTTGTCCTAACACTCTCCCAATCAATAGGAATAAAGCAAATGTCAATAGGTCTTCATCCTTGAACATTTACCACTTAATCTCACTTGTTCTTTCACCGTTATCTCATCACATTCACCTATGTGATATATCTCAGCCCCTAAGCTTCACAAACATGACCAAAACTTCAAGCACTTCACCCACTAGTTGTACCAACCAATGAACCATAAGAATTATTATCCGTAATTGTTGTGTTCAACATCTATGGACAAATAATCAACCTAAGTACTCCTATAGCACAACAAACCTCTACATCACCACATCTTTATCAACCAATCCACCATCCTTACCATCATTTGAATTCGTTGAGTGCATTGCTCAAAAATCCCTTCTGTCCAACACTCATATTGAGTCACATGCACGTTGAACAAACTCAACCATACTTTCCCACCTATGAGGACTTAGCTGATTCATTATAGCTAGAACCTCAACTATCAAATGAGCATGATGCTCCTAGTAACCTTTGTCAAATTCCACTAGGTATAAGTAGTACTACCTTCACAAATTATCAAAGTATTAGTAATACTTTGTCGTTAAACTTCTGCATAAGCTTTGTTAAACCTTAAATCAACATTTTAATAAAATATGTTAAAATGTAATCTCAAAGCCAACATCATACACCCCGAGCAACAATGACTCTTGAGGAGTATACATAAGAAACTCGAGTAAATTCCTTTTGTCATCATCTAGTGAATATAATCTTGAGACCAAGTATATTTAGGATAGTCTATCCGATTCAAACACTTTGGCTTCATATCTTCATTAGGAAAATGTGATGATTTGAAAAACATTATGCCTAAGAAATCATGCGTTAAGTTTTCATCTTGTTAAAAGGATATTGTATATCACTATGCATCATTCTCTCCTTGCGACATAAATGTTTGTTTTACAATAGATTTCATTACACCTCATTGGCTAAATGATCTTGAAACAAACATCTACAAGTTCTATGAACTAGCGTATCCAATTCATCTTGTCATACTTATTTTCATAAGCATGATAACTTTATCCCATAGGATAATCTCATTTGTTGAAAGATACTATTTGTATCTATTTCCTTGCAAGCGTACATCATAACCTAACCTTTCTCAAACCTTGTGCACATACAAGGTTAAAACTACACATCTCTAGAGCATATACAAGATTTATTGAAGTTGGTAACCTTACTTAGATTCTAAACACAAGATTAAAACATATTGTTTGTTTTCTAAAAGTCAAAATACCATAGTTAAATTTTTTTGTATATTATGACATCTTCATCACCTTAGTTATATTGCATATTAGTTAAGTCACATTAAGCCAATTATTGGTAAACTATCATCTTTTATACACTTTAGTACGCAAAAATAGGAGTTCCCATCTTTCTACCATGAGAATGACTGCTGGAGAACCTATTGCACTAGAAACTCAATCTGACCTAAAGGTTGAATTGCTTCCATGAGAGAAGTTTGGTATGTGGAATCACCCGTAAAAATGGTCGTGTTTACCTTAATTGAGCACCGCTAGTAATAGTCTCATATTCATTCTCTAACTTGAAAATTTTGTTTTCCTATACTTGCCTAAAGTAAGTGTTAAAATAATGATAGTTACCTTGCCTTAGGAATACCAATCAAACAAGTAGAAGATATGATTTTTCTTCCTTTAGTTTATTTAAACCACTTGCATTACACATACATGTGTTGATTACATGTTCTTGTTTAAAAATGATCAATTGTCTTGACATTTTCTTGGTGTTTGATATCTACTTAACTAATTGTCAAATGTATAAACCCTAGAAAGGTTTTTTTCTTTATGATGCTTTATGCTACTTTATGATTAAGAGTAAACATGATTTGCATGATATTTATAGTTGAAACAATTATGTCCCTTGTATGATGTTTCGCATGATTAACGTGTTACTTATGAACTCATAATATGTCATTTTGTTATTGATGTATCCATGTTTGAAAGCTATTGTCTTTTGTTTACATTCCTTAAATCTATGGATAAGATGGTCTAAATGATACATGCTCCTAAATGTTATAATTTAAACATGGCTTGCATGAATCTCCCGTCTTGCTTTTTTTGCCTTTGTCATTACATTACTTGCTACGCAGCACTTATAATTTTTCAAATTGATTTTGGTATGATAAACTTTTAGAAGTCTTTTTATCCTACAATATAATCACATAAATTTTCATACTTACTTATAGCTAAGTATACTTAAATTTCTAAGACTAACGACAAAACAATCTAAAAATAAAATGTCCTGAATAATGTCGCATTCTTTCATAATATGATTGTTTGTCTTGATGCTACCTTGTTGTGTGGTGATTTTTTTGTCTACTAAGTGCAATGTGTTGTTTTTGCTTTATATGAGATGTTATCATTTGATTTCTATCATGTTAACATCTTTTGTCACTAACAAATTTGTTTAGTAGGTTGATAACAAATTATTTGTTATCTCACTTGTTAATACAAATAAGCCGTAAAAACGTTTATTTATATTTTACGATCTTCTAATGTTTTGTCGATAACAAACGTAAAATCATTTTAACGAAACAAATAAAATTCGTAAATGGTTTGAGCCAATAGTTTTCTAACACACTTACGTTTTCACATAAAACGCTAAAACAAGTATAAGTGTTTTTATGATTTAGTAATACATATGTATAACAACTAGTGTTTACATATTAGGTGAATATATACATAACTAGTATGTATTATAATGGGTGATACAATTGGTAAAACTTAAGTATTTGACCCATTGACCAAATACATTGACTATAGTTGGGTACAACACAAAGTCCATGACCCATACCCATGGAGCTTGACCCATAACCCATTGCATGACATCATGCATAAGTCATATATGGATAATATCCAAGACCCATAGTTTTAATCCATGACCCATGGTTTTAATCCATGAACCATGGACCAGATGCATTGCATCTTGTAGATACATTGTATCTACTTGGATACCCATGATCCATAACCCATGACCCATGACCCAAAACCCATGGGCAAAAGGGAGCGTCCCACGAATCCCCAGTAATACACTAGACGGATCCCTCAAGTGAGGGATCCGTGGGATCCGTGGAACATTAGTCATTTTCTCTCTATAAATAGTGAGCCATTTATTCATTGTTTCTTACCCCTTTCTCACATATTTTATCTTTGAGTTATAAACTCTCTAATCCCAGATCCAAGTGATCTATGTATGTAGTTTTGTTTTTGTGTGATTCTCTAGGTTCCTCTTAAAGGCGAGATCACCATCTTTTGAAGACGAGCAAGCTCAAGTCCATGAGTTGCCATGCTTCGTTATCATCAAGACTACCGAGGTTCTCTTGTTGATAGTTCTCTTCTTCCTCATAAGAAGTGTAGTGTTGAAGTGTAGCAACCGGCAAATTTTCAAATATATTTTAATGGTAAAATTATATTTATTATTAATTAATTTTCACTTCGGAATTTTTTTGAGCCAATTTGAAATCGAATACGAGAGATTATCTCGTTAAACGTGAAAAAAAAACTATACATTTCGTGTACCGGCACATCCGTAAACCCGTAAATCAATTTGATTTGTTTGTTATTTTATTTGCGAGAGACTAGTCGTGCGAATGCTTGATTTTATTGGAAAAATTATTCTGAACGCGAGGGCGCAGTTTTCATAAGTCGAATCGATAGTCTGCTAGTCTGAATGTGTCCTGAATCGTTAAATGTTAAAAGTTTACCAAAATTGCAGTTTTGGTCCTTGTTGCATATTTCACCCTCGCCCCTGTGTTTCAGCATATGTCGAGATTGGTCCTTGTGACCATTATTAATAGATCACATAATAGAGATATAGTTTTGGTATAAGTTACCTGTGCCCTTTCCTCATCTCTTCCATACACAGCAGCCGCCACCCACAACCACGCTGCTCCACCTCTACAGCGCCATCAGCCACCACCTCCGCCACTCCTTTCCTCCGTTTGCTGCCACCATCAAGAAGAGGAGACAAGGAAGACGTGGCTTCAAGATCGGGTAAAGATCATGCTTATTGTGTTTTTGGATCGGGTTTTAAAGTGACGAATAGGGTCACGCATAAGTTTTGGATTCATGTTTTGAATCACCGCCTCCATCCTTCGCCGCTTCGTCCATCTTTCTCAGTCGTGGTATGGAAATCGTGAAAACTCATTTTGATACTCCTCTTTGTCATTAGACCGATTATAAATGTAGTGTTAATGTTTTCGGGGACAAAACCTGAATAAAACGTTTTTTTTTATTCTTTGTTGTCGTATCGTGTGGATAAAGAAAGCAGATCAGAACATAAGTTTTAATTATTGTTTTGTGTGGTAACTCGTGATATATGGCATTTGTTTGTGTCTCGAATTGGAATGGGACTGTATACTGCATGTTTTGGTCTCGGCATGGATAGGGATTTGTTAATATCTGTAGTTTTGAAACGTTTTTTGATTGTGGTCCTCGTGTAGTGATTGTTTGTGTAAGCGGATTAAAAAAATGTTTTTGTTATATGTTTTCGTGTGAGCTAAGCTGATGCTATATTAACTCTGTCAAATTTTTGGTTGAAGTGTAAATGTGCTATTGTAGTCTTTGTTCTCGCAGTCAGATTTGAAACCCGTCTAGGATCGGTTAGACCCGCTTTGAATTCAGATTGTTAATATGTTATTATTATTGTTGTCGTCGTTGGTATAATAGGATATCGGGTCGAGTATAAAACTCGGGTTATCCTCGGATCGTGACCCGTATTGGTCACAGTTTGAGTCTCAGTTTTGATATTGTAATCGGGTCAAACTCGGAATGGTCACAGATTTGTGTCGTGTCTTGATGTAGTGTTGATTGTTTCTTGTCTCGGGGAAAGTAACCCATGTAGGATATAGTCATAACTAATGTTATTCTTGGGTTTGGAATTGGGATTGATTGCTTGATAATTATGTCAACTTATTTCCAGCTTGGTTGTCATGAGTCTTAAGCCCATTAAGACTGGTGTTTGGTTTATAAAATTTATCAGAATGCATTAGCTAATAATTGGTAAGTGTTAACGTTTTACGATATATGTAACTTTACGTTAAATATTATCGGATATCTAATATCGGAACTAACTTAATGGTTGTGACTTACGGATATTGGTACGTTTCGGGTCATTAAGAATTGGAATCTGAATTCGGGTAATAAGTAATAAATTTTGATACATGGGATTGTTAATCTAACTTTACATGTACTTAGCGAATCGAAAATAATGGATTTGAAACTCGAATAATTTGGACTTGTAATAGATTTAAGTTGGACTTAACATTTCACTAAATAAATTATGGACTGTTGGCGGGCTATAAAGCCTGATAATTAGTAAACACATTCAACTCAATAAATTATCTAACCAGATTAATTATTATCGACATATATTTTTAATCAACGAATAAACTTTTATCTATATACTTATTATCGTCAAAGAAACTGATTTTTTATGTAAACCCGATAATAGGAATGAAAAGTATAGTTTTATTCCATATGAAACCGTTTCTATTTAATTTATATACTAAAACGTATGTTTCGTACAAAGGATACATTTCGTAAACATTCTATTTGGGGTTATCGGGTAAATGCCCAAGATTTAACCATTCATTTACAATTCTACTTATTTGCTAATTGATCTTTACTTGTTTAGTTTCTTTTATATGTTTTATTTCTTTGGCATGCGTTCTTGAGTCCTGGTCAATATTTCTTGACTATTTTTCCACATAATGTTTTGAGTTATATATTATGTCTTGGTGTGAGTTATGTTTGGCGTGAGTGTAGGGCGAGTCCATGTTTTCTTACCACCACACAAAACGTTAAACTAAACTTTTTGAGATAGACTTTTGAAATTAACAATATAAGTATTCCACGAAAACTAAGACACGTTGTCTCTCGTAAATTCATTTGCTTTGCTTGGGTTATTCTGAGTTAACTATATCCATATTAGGTTGTGTCGAATCACTACCATTGTACCTGTACTCTCGATACTGTTGTATTATGCTCCTTGATGCCAGTTATGTCAGTTATCATCCTTGCATTGCTTCGGACTGAGGTGAGTTCATAGCCCCTACTTTACTTGTTTGAAAATACTTTTGGGGGAGAATACATGCTTGTGTTATTAAATTTCAATATTCGCAAATAACTTGATTCTTGAAAACTTTATGTGCTTCGCTAAATAACTTGTTCAGTTATTTCAAGTTTTAAATGCTGTGGTTAAATGCTTGTTTTATTATTTTGGACAAGTTTGTGTGCGGATATAATTGCCTTAGAACACGGCGGTTTTCTTGTTATTCGATATTTAATTTATGTGATATACGTGTGATATTTCGTGTGGTTCTCGGGTCATGGATTTAATCCACTTGACGTGAGAGTACTCATGTTTTAGCTCCAGCTGATAGGCATGCGTGTAGTACATATGTGTTATGGGTGGTTACCTGACTAGCCATGTGTTTGATGATGATATATCTGTTTGCCCTACGCTTATTTATTATTTGCACACTTGTCCTACTCGTATGTCAATACACAACAAAAGTGATTTACTACTTTATTTCAAACCTATGAACTCACCAAGCTCGTGTTGACGTTTTTAGCATGTATTTTCAGGTTTATCGTGACAGCTTACTTTGGAGGCTTTTGGCATGGCATGGCATGGTCATAGGATACTTTTACATTTTTGGGACCACTTTATTATTATTATGGGCCTGTATTTCCGCACTAATTTTGAATAATGTAAACTTTATACATTTGTTTATTAAGTTTATTAATGCAAACCGTTGCTCTATACTTTGTGTTGTGATACCAATTAGTAGTACCCCACGACCCGAATGCTTCCGCTGTGCCAAATTTGGGGGTGTTACATGAAGGCATTAGTGAAAGATGTCTAAAAGAGTCAAGACGAAGACATTACTGAAAGGTGTCGAACGTTCGTATTGAAAGCACTAGTGAAGGGTACTTAGTAGTCAAGGCTAAAAGCATTTGTGAAAGATGCCTAGAAGTCAAGTCACAAGGCATTAGTGAAGGGTGCCTTGGAGATCGAGTCAAAGGCATTAGTGAAAGGTGCCTAAGGTGTACATTCAATATGGTGTGATTCGATGTACAAGATAGATTAGTATTGGGTCAAAGGATATTGATATCCTTGTTGATGTTGTTATAAGGAGTAGATCGCCTTTGGGGTTAGTTGTTGGTGTAGTGTTGGGTAGTAGTTCCTCAATTGTAATGGAACTCGGTATCTAGCCTAGTACTGGATAAAGGGTAGGCGCCGTTGTGATAGGTTTGGTTCTACCTCATGGAAGAACCCGATATCTAGCCTTGTACCGGATAAAGAGTAGGCACAGCGTTGTGAAGGCTTCTTCGCCATATGGAGTTGGTGTCGTGTAGTGTTTACGAACTCTCGATTAGGTGACTCGGGGAGTGAAGTAAGGCAAGGAAGGTGTCCTTGTAGCCGAACCACTATAAATACTCGCGTTGTAGGTTTGTGCTTCTTACTCCTTATCTTTTTATTACATACTTATATATGATTGTCTATCAACATCCAACACACATGTTTACTAGATTGACATAAGTCGATCTAAATAGTTTAAAACCAAGTTTTAATCGGTAAAACTATTCTACACCCCCTTCTAGTTTTTCACAATTGGCATCAGAGCTTCGTTACCAAGTTTCCTAAAGTATATTGTACTTTAAAAACTTGATACGATCCGTGTTTAATTGAAAACTACAAAGATGGTCTTTTACAAAAACAAACACCATGTTTTTAAAACACCTTGTTTGGATGTTGATTAGATGACAATTTTTTTTTCTATTTATTTAATTGCACTAACCTTCTTTGTCATGTTGCTTAGTTAAAGCTCATACCTACCAAGCCATAGGAATTGCTTGGTAACAAGACTACATTCCATAAGAAAGTATCTTAAACACGAAGGAACCGAAATTGTTTCCACATTTGTTTGTTGTGTCATTTGTAAAGACATTCCTAAGTGCTTTAGAGGTATGATTTTCCACTTATCTCTAAATAACATTAGCTTAATAAATAAGTATGCTTATATAGGAATTTATATGATTATCTTTTGTGCATATTCATATATTACATGTAGCTTCGTTAGGAAACTTTTCTCGCATACGTATTGCTCTTTCGTCTAAAGTCGAGGTTTATAAAATTTGTGTTTTATTTCATTTAATCCATAAATCATATCTTTCTAATAATAAAACAAAACAAAAATCTCAAAAATTCATCCTTCCCCATAAAACTCCCTCCGACGTCCACTCCATTCAAAACTTCATCTTCCTCCTCATCTCATCTCATCTCAAACCAAAACCAAGAAGGTTCTTCATCAACATGGTTTACATCGCCCTCGTACCCGTCGCCTTAACACTCATTTCTCTCGTGTTCCCCATGATGAAGTTCTCGTATGGAGACATATACTTTGTGTTGTTAATCTACATTGGTATTATATACCCAATCCTTTGTATCGTTCTTAGCATTGAAATGAAATATTACTAATGTTCTAGTTTATCTAGTTTATTTCTCAAATATGTTTGTCATTTCATTTACTTTTTATCTCTCGTATTTTTCGGTCTTAAGATACATTTGAAACCGACAATGTATGCTAAAGTAAACATTGGCTAAAATACATACCTTTATATAAATATATAAGATGCAAAATTCTCTTTTCGTCAAAACCCTTTTTCTGTCACTACATATCCACGGATCCCTGTAGGCATACTAGCCGGATCCCTCATGGAAGGGAACCGTGAGAACCGTCCTTCTGGATAACAGTTTTTCATGCAATATAAAAACCATTTTCTTTCCAAAAGAAATGTCTCACTAGAATGTCAAACATTGAGTGAGTTAATTATCATTGTTAATAAACATTTGTAAAAACGTTAGGTAATCATTGTTTTTCCCGTAATACGTCACATCCTATTAACTCTTCTTTTCTATAGGTCTCGCTATGTCGCATGAGTATGAGTTCAATTTTTCACTCACTTGCGTCTACACCCCTAACATCTCTCTTGAACCCTCACATGGCAATCATGTCCGTGGGTTCAATAATCTCGAAAACCGTCACTTCTACGAAGGACGTATTGTCGACAACTCTACAATATGAAGAGGTATCAATACCTCCTTCCAAACCATAGGATTGGAATGTATTCTCGAAATTAAAGAGTCCAAGGTTTGTATTGGAATTCTTCCGTCAAGTTGAACTCATTCGTAACAAGGATCGTTCTCTATCTCTTTGGTTTTGGATCAAAAACCAAAAGTTTGTTTTAACCCGGGCAATTTGCTGTCCTCCGAATTCCAAATCATGGACAATGTGCCTTCACTGAAGATTGGTCTCTTAATTCTCTCTTCAACTTTCGTGAAGAAAATAGTCCATATTGTTCACACATACCTTCCCCGCAAGACTTGACTCGCTTAATATGCAAACCTTGACCCTATTACTCTGATCCAAACATTATCTATACACGGGATATCCGAGACGAGTACAAGGCTCTTGTACTCATCCTACGTGAAAATGTTTGGAGTATTAGGGGAAATCGAGAAATCCTTTCCACTTGTTGTGCTCACATGATGTATTGTTTGCTAACACAAAAACCATGCAATCTCGCCTACTTCTTCGCAAGGCGAATTGTAAATCTTCAAGGCTCCAAGAATAAACTAATCCCTTATGGAATGTTCTTGACACGCCTTTATCATCACATCATGTACTTCCACCCTCAATTTCAAAGTCCGTTGTACGTACTTGTGAACACATCTCTCATGAAGACTTTCTTCATCCCTGAATCAGCAAACACTCATCAACCATTTGATGATCCATCTAGCGAAAATGCTCAAGGAACTTAGTTTTCTTTCAAAATAGGATCAACCCTTAGTATTCATGCTTTATCAATATAATGTAATTTCTTTCTTGAAATAAAACATTTAACATTTGATATCTCCACTATATTAGTGTTATAGCTTCTTAGAAAACACTAAAATATGATGCCTTGTGCAACCCTTGCATACCTTTTATAAAGGTTCGTTTGCGAGAGAGCGAATCCCAAAGTTTGTGCTAGACGGATCCCTACTCCTAGGGAACCGTGGGATCCGGAAAACAGAAATGCAATTGCAATCATTATATTTCAAAACATGTATTTAGATCACTTCACACTAAGCTAGACATAGTGTCTTAGGACAAATTGAGTTCTTATCAAGCAGAGTAAAAGTTTCATACTCACGCACAACTCACTTAGATCACACTCAAAGCGTTTGTAGATCTATCGTTTCATCAAAACTCATTACTCTGCCGCTCTAATACTCACACATAATCCCTCACATGGTAATACATCTAGCTTTACAAATATTTCAATTTTAGCAAATTGATTATAGTCATCCTTACCTCAAAATAGGTCAAAATGGGTCAAATTCTAGCTTTTCCATCTTAAGCTTTTAGGATATCCTCCAAAACATGATCTTAAGTTACTATCTGGTCTCTAGGATCATTTAGCTCCATTTGACACTCTCAAATCTTTAGTGTCATCTTTGGTCACTCATTGGTACTCATAAAAGTTCCAATTTCTTCCATAAAAGGCAATCATTAGCTACATCACTCATTGCTTTTGAGCATTTAAGTACTCTTTCATTTAATACACTTAGATGGACTGAAACACTCAATAAGGTATAGGTATTAGACCTTAAAAACATCATTGTTATCTTTTCTTAGCTGTTGAGAGCCGGATCCCTAGGATTAGCCTAGACGGATCCTTCTTTGAAGGGAACCGTGGGATCCGTGTGACAGATTCATGTCAACTCAAACTAAAACAATCATTTCAAGCTCACTTTAACTTTACACTGTCTCATCTTAATTAAGCTCCTAGATGAGTACAACTCTGAAGTTGACTCTTGTGCATGCTAATCATCACATTCCAAGGAATCTTAGTGGCTTAAGTCTTGAATGCACTTGCCAAATCCCTTGCTTTATAAACCACATTGTTAGGACTCCTAAAGTCATCATCTTCATCCTCATTTTCAGCACTTAGAAACCTTTACAAACCTCTTTGGATCATCTCATCATGAGGAAAGCTCCAAGTGGTAACTCATCCACCAAAGGACCCGAGAAAATTGCTGTGTTGTTCACGAAATTTCTTCAACCGAATCATCTCCGGTTAAAATCACAAATGCTAGGATTTCTCCTCCACCAACTCAACCATTCAAACCAATCCCTAAGAGGATAGTTCCCACAAAACTACCAATGCCATCATACCTCCTCCTAAAACAATCCCATTTCCCACCAAACCATCACCATTGGTGCGCTATCATCACCACCCTCCTCTTATCACCACCTCTATAATCTAGAGAATTTGCCTTCTAGGCCATCTCATCCTCCACCACCGGCAACATTCTCCTCATTAGGAGGAATAATGGAACAAAATCAAGGTGTTGAGTCAACACTAGCTTTCAACTTTCCGTCACATCAAATAATCCCATTTGGATTACGAGAAATCATCAAAGTCAACCACCCGACCACATGGAAGTTGACACCTCTCTACCACCACCATCATTCTTGTTCAACCATCTTTGAATCGCCTCCGTCAATCTCTCCACGTTTGATGCTCCTAAACCCGCTTCACTTGATCCTTCACATCAAGCAATTTCCTTTCTTCCATCACCACTACCTAGTGACAAAGTTGTATATCATTCAACATGTTGAAAAGTTGATATGATACGTGAAGATCAACGTTTCATGTTCTATCACCTCCTCGAGCAGTTTAGACCCCAAAAAACTTGAGCTAGAGGATTCTAGTGGTGTCCTAGTATCAAGCGTAGCGACTTGAATAGTGTATCTCAAAGTCATGTATTGTTCATGTTCTTAGTTTTTAGAGCCATGTATATCATATCTCTAGTTTTATTAAATGAAATTACATGATATTTGCTATATTTATGAGTATATTAATGGTTAATACATATCTCATTTTTGATGCCAATATTTTTTTTGTACATCACATTTATTTTATATTTTAGCTAAGCGACTGGATCCCTCGTTTTGCCACAAGACGGATCCCTCCAAGTAGGGAACCGTAGGATTCGTGTGACAAAAAGACTAGTTTTCTACTAACTTGAGTCTTATGTGCAGGAGATTATGCACTATATACTTGTTTTCTAACCTTTGTTTTGTAGATTTTCAATTTACACGTGAAGACTTTGACACCTTATATAACAACCCGTAAAATTCCGGATTATTATAATAAAATTTATCACGTCAAAAAATTCAAATCGATTATTTTAAATGAGGATATGAATATCAAAAATTTAAAGCGAGAGTCATCGTTTCTTTATAAATAAGACACCGCTTTACACCGCGATACTTGTCCACTAGTATGCGTATAATAAATGTGGAAATTATTATTGTCCAAGTTAAAATTTAAGCATACATAAGCTTAATCCAATGTTTCGGGAAGTTATTCCGCATACTGCAGTGCAGTAGCATACAAAACTAAAAATAAATACTGAGATAAGTAAAATATGCACTTTTTATCATTCATTGATAATTTACGAAAGAAAACGAGAGGTTATCTCGTGAATTCAAAAAAACACGGCACCGCACGCATACCGACACCGACTTAGTAACGGAAAAACTGATATAATCAAAATCCTACATAATAACTAGTCTATAATTTTACGCTCCGCAGCGTTTCAAAGCGTTAACATATTTTTGGGTACCGGGAAGGTACAGTTTAGTGATTAAGCGAACACGAGGTACAAATTATACTGTAATTACTAATAAAACAAAATATAAATTACAAACATTATCTCCCTTTTTCGATCCATCGTGTTCTATGCTTTCTCCCTTTTTCTTTTCATGCGCATATACACCAAAAATGCATCTAAATCCCTCCTTTTTGACTTTCACCATAAAAGCAACTTTGTCATCTTCCCTAATCCATCTAAACTACACCCTAATCGACCCTAGTAAAGCAATGCGCGGCTGAGTAGAAGAGATAAGAGCCAAGAATAGGTAGAAGCATGTTCTGAGGAACCTGGGTTGTCACAATCAAGCTCCCACTCTCACATCTATAGAAGGATCAAGTTTCTCAAGAGTCTTCATTCACTTTCTTTCCAATCCGAAAAATTAGGGTTCCATCATATCAAAGGGGGTTTCAAAATTGATAAGGGGGTTTTGTTAATTGGGATATAGAGAGTCTAAATCAAGCTTCAATTCGTTCAAGCTCAATTTATTCGCCCTCAATTGTAGTCTTCTTGTGTTCGGTTCATCCCACCCAGAACCCGACTGTTTTAATTGTAATATTTATGGTTGTTGTGAATTTTTATTTGTTATTTTAATTATCCATTTACTTCTTTTGTTCAAACTTGAAATCGAATAATGTTTTTTGTTATAATTAGTTGTTGTTGTTGTTGTTAGCAATCAATAAGTTACAAACTAAAATGAGATATATAAAAGAATTAAGGTTGGCTCACAAAGATTGGAAGTGTTCATGTCTAGATGCTTATTCTATATCTATTGGTTTATTTGTTTAAGTTATAGTTGTTGTTTTTTTTCGTTGGGGTCGAAACCCACTGTGGATCGACCACAGTGGTGTGTTTATTGTTAAATGATTTCAACTTGGCACAAAGCACAATCACATTCATTAAGTAATAGTATAAATATATAAGAAAATAAGGGTTGTTGCTTTGTTGTGTTTAGTTTCTTTTTTTTCCTTGTGCCTTCTGTGGTCGAAGTACTCAAACATAACAAAAAAAAATAATGAAATGGCTACTTGATGTGTTTATGTTAGTATGTGGTCATGGGTTAAACTCTTTTTTTTTCTTTTTTTTGAATTAAGTTTTAAGAAGATTGCCTTGTTTCAAATTTGCATTTTCTTAATTAGTGTTTAAATAAACAAGCATATTATGTGTTTGTGTCTCTTTTATTTGAGTCGAGTCCACTTCAATTCCACATGGTGCGTTTGTTACAGTAATGGAACTTTGGCTACTATTTGTTACTTTTCAAAACAAAATCTAACTCAAAAATTTAGAAATACATTAGGTACCTTTTTTAGAGCAAATAAAGATTGTTACTAATAACCCATTTATAAGACAATTGGTTGCTTCTGTTGGTCGGTTGAGAGTGACAGTGGGTCGAGCCCACTCAAGTACATATTATTTCATTTTAGTGTGGTTGTCGCGGGTGTGTGGGTCGAATCCACACCGAGCCCAAATAGCGTTTGAAAATATTTATTTGGTTTCGGCTTATTCGACTTATTATTTCACGACTTGATTTTCGGCTTATTTCAATTTATTAGATTTCGAGCTACACGACTTGTTTTATAAAAGAATTTTAAAAAATAAAATAAAAGCAACTTACCTCGAAACTTAATATTTCATATCATGTAATCTATAAAGTTAAGTCACGAATCAAACTAATGAAAATATAGACTTTAAACTATTTTTACATATAAAATGTAAACGGGACTTATATTCATAAAAGCTTATATGAGTTAATAACCAATATATATGGCTTGTCTTTTATAAAATAAAAATTGCAACACTTATTTATCACGAAAAACTAAAACGCATAGATGGGTCATGCCAATTTTCGTCGAAATTATATATATACTTAGCACGTTTATAACAACGGACACTGAAAAGTATTATATATAACTTATATCCACTAGTTCATTTAAATGCAAATGTTTCAAATGAGTTTGTTACTTAAAAATGAACATTTAAATACTTTTAGTTTAGCTAATAATTGATGTATATATACACATTCAGTTATATATATACTTTGAAAACCATGATCTCATAATCCGTCAACGCCTAATATTTATTTGTAACTAGTTTCCGTGCATTGTCCTTCGGTTACTGTCGAACCGTGGACTTATTCGTCTTTGATACTTTTGTACTTCCAAGAGCCAATACTTACAAACATTTAGAAAACTATTTTTTTTAAAACTTAAATCTTTGCCACACAAGCAACAACAACACAAACATTGAAAAATTTAGAGTAAATTACACCATTCGTCCTTGTGGTTTGCGTTGACCGCAAGAGTTCGTCATTTGACCAAAAAAGTTGCACCGTCCATCCTTAAGTGGCAAAGCGTTATGCATTAGTCCCTCCCTCTAGCGGGCCCACTAACGATCGTTAAGTCTTGTTAACACGAGGGTATAATCGTCATTTTAACACCATAAGGACCGAGCGGTGTAGTTTACACTTTTATCCGTTTTTACGTTTTCGTCCATTTTCTTACGTTTTGCGTCCGTTTTCTACGTTTATACGTTTCGTGTTTTCTTACGTTTTCGTCCATTTTTATGTTTTCATCCGTTTTACCGCTTTACTCTGTTTCTTCTACGTTTTGATCGTTTTCATCGTTTTATCCGTTTGTATCGTTTTTATCCGTTTTATACGTTTCTTAGTTTTCTTACGTTTACTAAGCTTTTTACGTTTTGTCTTTTTCGTTTTCATCCATTTTCTTACGTTGTCGTCCATTTTCTTACGTTTTTGTTACTGTTTTCTTCTGATTTACTCTATTTTTTCGTTTTTTGATTTTTACATTTTCGTTCATTTTCTTACGTTTTCGTCTAGTTTTTCGTTTTCGTCCGGTTTTCTTACGTTTTTCGTCTATTTTTTTACGTTTTTCGTTACATTTTCTTCGTTTTACTCTGTTTTTCACGTTTTCATCGGTTTTCGTTTTAGATCCGTTTTCTTACGTTTTTCAAATGCGATTTTTATGTTTTCTTCCTTTTTTCTTACGTTTTACTCTGTTTTCGTTTTTAAATGATCGTTTTTACGTTTTCGTCAATTTTATTAAGTTTTCGTCTGTTTTTTACGTTTTCGTCCGTTTTCTTACGTTTTAAAACGTAATAAAAAGTAAAAAAACATAAGTTTTAAAACGTTTTTAAATGTTTTAAACCGTAAAAAAATGAAGCAACGTAAAACAGCAATTTTATTTTCGTTTTTGTCCGATTTATCACGTTTTAATCGTTTTTTACGTTTTAAGCGTCTATTTTTACGTTTTTCGAGGCAGCGTAAAAGCACGAAACAAGCGTAAGTAAATAGAACGAAAACGTCTTGATGCAGCGTAAGAAAGCAGGCAACGTACTGAGCAACGTAAACGGATAAAACGTAAAATAGACAATATAAGAAAATGAGCAATGTAAAAAACTAGCAACGTAAGTAAATAGATTAAAAGCTTGAACAAAAGCGTAAAACTAGAGAAAAAAACGTTGAAGATAGCTTTGTAAAAACAAAAGCGTAAAAAGCGAGAACATAAGAAAAGCGGAAGAAAACATATTAAGCGGACAAAAAGTATAAAGCGGATGAAAAGGAAAAAGCGGATGAAATTGCAGCGAAAATAACAATTGCGTAAAAGCGGATGAAAATATAAAAACAATGGACAAAATTAAGAAAACAGGGCGAAAGCGTAATTAAATGTAAGAAAAGCGAAGCGTGAAAATGAACAAAAATGTAAAAGCGGCGAAAAACATAAAAAAGCGAGTAAATCATAAGAAAAGCAGGATAAAAAGCGTGAAAATGGGCCAGCATTAAGAAAATGGATGAAAACGTAAAAAAAGCAGTAAAATGGAAGAAAATGTATTAAAGCGGACAAAAGCAATTAGAAAAGCGGAAGAAAAGGCATGAGAAAAGCGGGCCAGCGTAAAGCGGGTAAAGCGTAAGCGGAGAAAACATAAAAATGGGCGAAAACGTAAAAAGAGGCCAGCGTAAATAGCGTAAGCGGACGAAAGCGCGTAAAAGCGAGTTAAAGTAAGAAAGCGGACGAAGCGTAAAAAAGCGGACAAAAGTGTAAACTACACCAGATTCGTCCTATGGTGTTGAAATGTGATTATACCCTCAGGTTAACAAGACTTAACGACCGTTAGTGGACTCCGTTAGAGGGAGGGACAAATGGCGCCTAACGTTTGCCACTTAAGGATGGACGGTGCAACTTTTTTGGTCAAAGGACGAACTCCTGCGGTCAACGCAAACCACAAGGACGAACGGTGTAATTTACTCAAAAATTTATAAAGTCTCGTTAAACCTTATCGAGTCTTAAACATAAATAAAGACTAAATTGCCGTACTAAATTAGGTTGCGTGTCGGAGCCGTGCACTATCACTAATTGATTATCCCCCTTTGGACTACTAATTGCCAAGGTGAGTTTCATAGCCCCTACTTTTACTTGTTTTATAACTATTCTGGGGGAAGATACATGCTCATTTTACTTAAATGATTTTGATTATTGAAATTGTGCATTTCCATGCGTACTATGCCTTATGATTGATTTGTTTAAAGTTACATCATACATAGATGTTTTATGGACCATACCATAATGCTTGACCTAGAATATTACGCAACTTAGCCTAAGTCCTTTGATCCCATATTGCCCTTTTCATGAACTGTCAATTCCTGCTGAGAAGCGCGAATGTTATAAATAGATCTATTGGGGGTGACTCCCTTCGGTTGTTCCGCATGGGTGTGAAAACATATAGCATGTAGGGACCGAGTGTATTGGGATAAACACTCGCCATGGGCTCCTTATTTGTATGACTACATTATGCATACAGAAACTGTCGTAGCTTCGGTTGATTGAACTGGCGTTATAGATTTATAATATATGGCATTATATTGAGTTGTAATGTGCATATACCCTACTTATGGTCCACTAATGAAATTCTTTTATGAAATGTAATCATAAATTTTACTAAATTATGCAAGAGGTAATGATCATCAAAACCAAATGTTAAATGGTATACTGTATTGCCATTTAAATAAATCTATGAACTCACCAACCTCGTGTTGATAATTTTTAGCATGTATCTTCAGGTTTTGAGGTGATAGCTTATCTTTGGAGGCATGAGAAAGCAAATGCATGTAGTCATATCGACTCGATTTATATTGGGACCACATTTTATAATGGGCCATTTCCGCCAAATCAATAATTTAAACATTGTTTTGAGAATGAATAAAAGTTTCTTTATGATAATCAGTTGTTCTATGCTTATGTTGTGATATCAATTTAGTAGCACCCCAATACTTGTGTGCTTCCTCTGAGCCATTTTGGGGGTGTTACTGATTGTATCGAGCCTAGGTTATAGAGAACTGGGTATTTTAAAACCTAGACTATAACCACTTTTACAAAAACTTAACCCTATGACCGACATGTGCTTGCACTGCACGAGCGATGCCTCACTTATGATCCTGTTGAGATCATACTTGATAAGATACATGTTTTATCACTGCTCACCTAATTTCATTATAGGTTATAATTATCTTCCCTATCGTGTATTTATTATCCAAAGCATGCACCTTATCCCTCACATAAATGGAATAATTGTTCTAGTATTTAATATAGCTTTTAAAAGTATTAGGACATATTACTAGCGTAACTAAGCTAAGTATTTCAAAATTCATTGAACTTCGGTTGAATATAGATTGATCACCTATATTCAACCAAAGACAGTGGGACATAGCCTGATCACCTATGTCCGACTCAGAGGTGAATTTTGCAATACTTAGGATAGTTATAATAGCGTTATGTCCAGTGAAATTTGATTAATGTTAATATTTTAATAAACATGTACAAAGCCACTCACTGGCATTCCTTAAATCAAAAGCCACTCACTGGCATTCCTTAATCAAAAGCCACTCAATGGCATTCCTTAAATCAAAAGCCACTAACTGGCATTCCTTAATCAAAAGCTACTCACAGGCATTCCTTAAATCAAAAGCCACTCACTGGCATTCCTTAATCAAAAGCCACTCACTGGCATTCCTTAATCAAAAGCCACTCACTGGCATTCCTTAGTCATAAACCTTATATTTCCATATCACAATCGGGTTATGTTATAGTCACTCCTACCCCAAACCTTACATTCCACGGACAAACCAAGCCATTCTAGGAGCAACCTTCCAAAACACCTATGAGAAAGATTCCCTAGTGGGGATAGGCAACCAAAAGAACAATAAACCTCTGGCAAAATCTAGAAAGGCACGATAAATGACGTATAATCCCACAGAAACTTGAAAACTTTATGCCCTACCTTGAGAATTAAGTACCTAGAAGCTCCACCCACCTCTTAAGAATAACAGTGCCTACCTTATTACCCTCCTATAAACTAAATAAATGAGTTGCCATACAAACTGTTTCTGATCATCCCACGGACCATTATAATCAAAATACCTTATGAAGCACTCCATGACTTATTCTACAAACCAAATTACCACCCTAAAGTAAACTACAATTTCACTACTACCTCACAAAAATAAAGTGTTTCTTAATACTTTGGAAAGTATTCTAGAACCACTCTATTAGTTACTTACTTCCTCGAAAAGTGTTTTAAGTTAATACCCCATGAACAGAAATGATCAATGTCCTCCTTGGTAGCTAAGCCTGGCCTTAGGATGTATCCTACACCTCTGTCTAAAACCATAGAAAACAATGAGGTTCACCAGCTATTAAACCTCCAATCCTACCCAACTTAGACAGCTAAACCCTACTCCTAGCTATGGGTAAATGTTATATCCTGCTACACATCCTTGCAACAATATAGTTCTAAATTTTGAGAATTCCCCCTTTAAAATCCAACAATAATACATTTCAAACCCCTCGTTAAAATGAGACAAGATCTTTGAAACACTAAAAGTTTCGAAAAACTTCCCTATACACCCCATAATTAAGAACCGGTTTTACAATCTTTTGAAAATGTGTCATTTTTACACATTATCGATTTTCAAATCTGGTCTTAGTCAAACTTGTATAAACATTTAGTCGAAAGAGAAATTCAAAAACAAATGTTTCTTCATCCCTTAAGAATCAACCAATATACTTTAGAATCATGAAACGCCAGAAATGGGTACATTTTGAAAAGACCTTGAGAAGTTAGAGGTGCCCACACTAACAAAATAGTGAAACCTCATAACATCAAGAATTAGAACTTTCACCCATGAACCTACCCCAGAAAATCATGGCTCCTCAGATAGAGGATGTGCTGCTGACATAACACCTAGGTACCCATACCCAAAGAAGAAACCCTAGAACAACCTAGGGAAAACTCAAAACTTGTTCCAAATACCATCACCTCGTTTCGGCACTCTATCGGTAGCGTAAACTGAGATCCGGGCGGATCTCCGTAAAGTGGGTAGACTATAACAACCCGTAAAATTCGATTTTATAATAATATTTATCACGTCGAAAATTCAAATCGATTATTTTCTGAGATCCGATATCAAAAATTTAAAACGAGAGGTCATCTCGTTTCTTTATAAATAAGACACCGCACACGATACTTACTTGTCTAAGTATCTGTATAATAAATGTGAAAATTATTATTGTCCAAGTTAAAATTTAAGCATACATAAGCTTAATCCAATGTTTCGGGAAGTTATTCCGCATACTCCAGCGCAGTAGCATACAAAACTAAAAATAAATATTGGGATAAGTGAAATATGCACTTTTTATCATTCATTGTTAATATACGAAAGAAAACGAGAGGTTATCTCGTGAATTCAGAAAAACACGGAACCGCACGCATACCGACACCGACTTAGTAACGGCAAAACTGATATAATCAAAATCCTACATAATAACTAGTCTATATTTTTTGCTCACGAAAACGTTTCCAAAAACGTAACTTTTATATTTTTCGGGTAACGGGAAGATACAGTTTCGAGAAGATTCGACAGAACACGAGATATAAATTATACTGTAATTACTAATAAAACAAAATGTAAATTACAAACATTATCCCCACCCTTTTTCTGATCCATCGTGTTCTACTGCTATTCTCCCTTTTTCTTTTCATGCGCATATACACCAAAAATGCATCTAAATCCCTCCTTTTTGACTTTCACCATAAAAGCAACTTTGTCATCTTCCCTAATCCATCAAAACTACACCCTAATCGACCCTAGTAAAGCCATGCGCGGCTGAGTAGAAGAGATAAGAGCCAAGAATAGGTAGAAGCATGTTCTGAGGAACCTGGGTTGTCACAATCAAGCTCCCACTCTCACATCTATAGAAGGATCAAGTTTCTCAAGAGTCTTCATTAAAATTTCCATCATATCAAAGGGGTTTTCAAAATTGATAAGGGGGTTTTGTTAATTGGGATATAGAGAGTCTAAATCAAGCTTCAATTCGTTCAAGCTCAATTTATTCGCCCTCAATTGTAGTCTTCTTGTGTTCGGTTCATCCCACCCAGAACCCGACTGTTTGAATTGTAATATTTACGGTTGTTGTGAATTTTTATTTGTTATTTTAATTATCCATTTACTTCTTTTGTTCAAAATTGAAATCGAATAATGTTTTTTGTTATAATTAATTGTTGTTGTTGTTGTTGGCAATCAATAAGTTACAAACTAAAATGAGATATATAAAAGAATTAAGGTTGGCTCACAAAGATTGGAAGTGTTCATGTCTAGATGCTTATTCTATATCTATTGATTTATTTGTTTAAGTTATAGTTATTGTTTTTTTTTGAGGTGAAACCTTGTGGATCGACCGGTGGTGTGTTTATTGTTAAATGATTTCAACTTGGCACAAAGCACAATCACATTCATTAAGTAATAGTGTAGATATATAAGAAAATAAGGGTTGTTGCTTTGTTGTGTTTAGTTTCTTTTTTTTCCTTGTGCCTTCTGTGGTTGAAGTACTCAAACAGAAAACAAAATAAAAAAATAATGAAATGGCTACTTGATGTGTTTATGTTAGTATGTGGTCATGGGCTAAACTCTTTTTTTGAATTAAGTTTTAAGAAGATTGCTTTGTTGCAAATTTGCATTTTCTTAATTATTGTTTAAATATACAAGCATATTATGTGTTTGTGGCTCTTTTATTTTGGTCGAGTCCACTTCAATTCCACATGGTGCGTTTGTTAACAGTAATGGAACTTTGGCTACTACTTGTTACTTTTCAAAACAAAATCTAAATAAAAAATTTAGAAATACATTAGGTACCTTTTTAAAGCAAATAAAGATTGTTACTAATAATCCATTTATAAGATAATTGGTTTCTTCTGTTGGTCGGTCGAGAGTGACAGTGGGTCGAGCCCACTCAAGTACATATTATTTCATTTTAGTGTGGTTGTCGCCGGTGTGTGGGTCGAATCCACACCGAGCCAAACTAGCGTTTGAAAATATTTATTTGGTTTCGGCTTATTCGACTTATTATTTTACAACTTGATTTTCGGCTTATTTCAATTTATTAAATTTTGAGCTACATGACTTGTTTTATAAAAGAATTTTAAAAAATAAAATAAAAGCAACTTACCTCGAAACTTAATATTTCATATCATGTAATCTATAAAGTTAAGTCACGAATCAAACTAATAAAAATATAGTCTTTAAACTATTTTTACATATAAAATGTAAACGGGACTTATATTCATAAAAGCTTATATGAGTTATTGACCAATCTATATGGCTTGTCTTTTATAAAATAAAAATTGCAACACTTATTTATCGCGAAAAACTAAAACGCATAGATGGGTCATGCCAATTTTCGTCGAAATTATATATATATACTTAGCACGTTTATAACAACGGACACTGAAAAGTATTATATATAACTTATATCCACTAGTTCATTTAAATGCAAATGTTTCAAATGAGTCTGTTACTTAAAAATGAACATTTAAATACTTGTAGTTTAGCTAATAATTGATGTATATATACACATTTAGTTATATATATACTTTGAAAACCATGATCTCATAATCCGTCAACGCCTAATAATTTATTTGTAACTAGTTTTCGTGCATTGTCCTTCGGTTACTGTCGAACCGTGGACTTTTTCGTCTTTGATACTTTTGTACTTCCAAGAGCCAATACTTACAAACATTTAGAAAACTATTTTTTTAAACTTAAATGCTGCCACACAAGCAACAACAACACAAACATTGAAAAATTTATAAAGTCTCATTAAACCTTATCGAGTCTTAAACATAAATAAAGACTAAATTGCCGTACTAAATTAGGTTGTGTGTCGGAGCCGTGCACTATCACTAATTGATTATCCCCCTTTGGACTACTAATTGCCAATGTGAGTTTCATAGCCCCTACTTTTACTTGTTTTATAACTGTTTTGGGGGAAGATACATGCTCATTTTACTTAAATGATTTTGATTATTGAAATTGTGCATTTCCATGCGTACTATGCCTTATGACTGATTTGTTTAAAGTTACATCATACATAGATGTTTTATGGACCATACCATAATGCTTGACCTAGAATATTACGCAACTTAGCCTAACTCCTTTGATCCCATATTGCCCTTTTCATGAACTGTCAATTCCTGCTGAGAAGCGCGAATGTTATAAATAGATCTATTGGGGGTGACTCCCCTGTTCGGTTGTTCCCCGCATGGGTCAAGGCGAAACATATAGCATGTCGGAACCGAGTGTATTGGGATAAACATTCGCCATGGGCTCCTTATTTGTATGACTACATTATGCATACAGAAACTGTCGTAGCTTTGGTTGCATGAACTTAGTCTTTGGCGTAATAGATTTATAATATATGGCATTATATTTGTTGTAATGTGCATATACCCTACTTATGGTCCACTAATGAAATTCTTTTATGAAATGTAATCATAAATTTTATTAAATTATGCAAGAGGTAATGATCATCAAAACCAAATGTTAAATGGTATACTGTATTGCCATTTAAATAAATCTATGAACTCACCAACCTCGTGTTGATACTTTTTAGCATGTATCTTCAGGTTTTGAGGTGATAGCTTATCTTTGGAGGCGCAAGGCAAAGGCATGGCATGGTCATAGACGACCCTGATTTATGTATTGGGACCACATTTTTATAATGGGCCATTTTTCGCACAAATCAATAATGTAAACATTGTTTTTAGAATGAATAAAAGTTTCTTTATGAAAATCAGTTGGTCTATGCTTATGTTGTGATATCAATTTAGTAGCACCCCAATACTTGTGTGCTTCCGCTGAGCCACTACGAGGGTGTTACACCTTAAGCTAGGGGGAGATTTGTGTCAAAGCAATACATTGGAAAATCACTTGCAATATTAGGATTGCATTTCATGACGTCTCTTTGCAAAGTTGCAATCATCAAGGGGGAGCATATTCGTCACTTAGACGAAATCTTTTGCAAACTTAGTTGCAAATGAACTAGCTTAGTATTTTTTTCTTGACGCCCTCACAAAGGGATGGACTCGTCAAGGGGGAGTTAAGACGAGAAATCTTCCCGTCACTTGCTCTCTATTTTTTTTTCTCACATGTTTCTCTTAAAACAATGTGTTTGTTCCTTTCCAAAGCTCTTTTTGTTTCGAGAAAAAGGGGGAGAAGAAAGTAAAAACTACAGATTCAAACTTTTACGAATTTTAGTTTTTCCTTAAAATAATTTTATGTTTTGTCATCAATAAAAAAGGGAGATTGTTAATACAAATAAGCCGTAAAAACATTTATTTATATTTTACGATCTTCTAATGTTTTGTCGATAACAAACGTAAAATCATTTTAACGAAACGAATAAAATTCGTAAATGCTTTGAGCCAATAGTTTTCTAACACACTTACGTTTTCACATAAAACGCTAAAACAAGTATAAGTGTTTTTATGATTTAGTAATACATATGTATAACAACTAGTGTTTACATATTGGGTGAATATATACATAACTAGTATGTATTATAATGGGTGATACAATTGGGTAGAAACTTAAGTATTTGACCCATTGACCAAATACATTAAATATAGTTGGGTACAACCCAAAGTCCATGGAGCTTGACCCATAACCCATTGCATGACATCATGCATAAGTCATATATGGACTAGATGACGGTTTTAATCCATGAACTTGACAGGTACATTGCATCTTTTAGATACATTGTATCTACTTGGATACCCATGATCCATAACCCATGACCCATGACCCAAAACCCATGGGCAAAAGGTAGCGTCCCACGGATCCCCAGTAATACACTGGACGGATCCTTCAAGTGAACAGTAGTCATTTTCTCTCTATAAATAGTGAGCCATTTCTTCATTGTTTCTTACCTCTTTCTCAAATATTTTCTCTTTGAGTTATAAACTCTCTAATTCTAGATCCCAATGATCTATGTATGTAGTTTTGTTTTTGTGTGATTCTCTAGGTTCCTCTTAAAGGCGAGATCACCATCTTTTGAAGACGAGCAAGCTCAAGTCCATGAGTTGCCATGCTTCGTTATCATAAAGACTACCGAGGTTCTCTTGTTGATAGTTCTCTTCTTCCTCATAAGAAGTGTAGTGTTGAAGACATTAGTGAAAGATGTCTAAAAGAGTCAAGACAAATACATTAGTGAAAGGTGTCAAACGTTCGTATTGAAAGCACTAGTGAAGGGTGCTTAGTAGTCAAGGCTAAAAGCATTTGTGAAAGATGCCTAGAAGTCAAGGCACAAGGTATTAGTGAAGGTTGCCTTGGAGATCGAGTCAAAGGTATTAGTGAAAGGTTCCTAAGGTGTACATTCGATATGGTGTGATTCGATGTACAAGATAGATTAGTATTGGGTTAAAGGATATTGATATCCTTGTTGATGTTGTTATAAGGAGTAGATCTCCTTTGGGGTTAGTTGTTGGTGTAGTGTTGGGTAGTAGTTCCTCCATTGTAATGGAACTCGGTATCTAGCCTAGTACCAGATAAAGGGTAGCCGACGTTGTGATAGGTTTGGTTCTACCTTGTGGAAGAACCCGGTATCTAGCCTTATACCAGATAAAGAGTAGGCAACGTTGTGAAGGCTTCTTCGCCATAAGGAGTTGGTGTCGTATAGTGTTTACAAACTCTCGAGTAGGTGACTCGGAGAGTGGAGTAGAACAAGGAAGGTGTCCTTGTAGCGAACCACTAAATATACTGGTGGTTTTGTGCTTCTTACTCCTTATCTTTTTATTACATACTTATATATGCTTGTCTATCAACATCCAACACACATGTTTAATAGATTGACATAAGTCGATCTAAATAGTTTAAAACCAAGTTTTAATCGGTAAAACTATTCAATCCCCCCTTCTAGTTTTCCACATCAGTTGGTTCTAACTTTTATATGCTCATTTTGAATAATCCCCTTTATTGCTACGTAGACTAGTAATATGCTTTATGGGACCCCTACACTTGCATATACTTTTAAAGCATATAGAATTAAGTTTTAGAGGCTTGGCTTTTCGTATCTTTCAACCGACCTCTTTCCAAATCTCATTATTACTTCCGCTTTACAAAAATTGCCTCCATCACTATTTAGCTACAATAATAATTTAATTATATCATCCTCTCCACCTCCTATGGGGAAACCACATGCCTCATCATACGATCATCTCGTATTAATCGATAAGAGGTACGTGACTTTAAGGATGAAGTTCATTGTATGCTAACCATCATCCATAAAAACATCACTAAGCTCATCTCTTTCGTTAACCTGAATAACCTCCTAAACACTTTGGTGTCATTCTTTATTTGATACATTACACATTATGTTGGATGTCCACCAATTAAAGGGGAGTGTAATCCATTCACATAATTGTATTTAGTCAAATTTTTTGTCTCTTACACCCTAAAATACCAACACATAGGTAAACACCACTTAGCTAAAACCGGTTCATGAAAACACAACTAGTTCAACCTTTTTTAACCTTATATCACAAGTTTGCACCAATACCTCATCAAGTGAAAAACGCATCATGTGTTTTACAAACTTCTTTATCTCCACAATCAACAAATCTAAGATTTTCCTTAAACTAGCATCTTACAACTTCACTATCTAGAACACTATCATAGGATCTTATCCTTTTCTCGCTTGACAGATATCATGCATGTCATTGTCTGTGCAAATGATATATTAATCAAAACTGCCATTCCCAACACTTTTTCAACACGTTGGTCTATCCAAATCTCTCTCATATGATGTCATTCTCATCCTCATATAGGTACTTATTTTTTTGGGTACATACTGTCTTCACTTTTTTTCAATGTCATAATCGTCCATGTCGGTCAAAACCATGTTAATACTATCTCTCCAATTGTCACATAGAATAGGTCATTTTTATAATTCGTGTCAATCAATGAACGAATTTATCTTCATGTTATCACTTTTATATTTATACATTTTCTTTGGTATCTTCATTCTTAGATAGAACGCATTATTGATTACTCTTGGCTTGAAGCATATAAGAACTTGATCAAACAATAGGTTGTTAGCATCAATACATCATTCAAATCATAACCCTTATGCATCATTGAATTGCAATGTCTATTCATATTTTTTTTCCTCTTAGTCTTGGTCACTTGACATTACGAAAGGATCACATGAGTACATATTTTGTATTATTTGCTATACATACGAGTTTCTAACTCCTTAATAGTTCTCTACATTATCACCAACACCTTCCATCACCACTTTCACTAATCATCATCACCATGGATTAGCGAAAACTTACTTTTATAAATTTTGAGTCATCTACCGAGTTATCACCACATGAATCCTACTAGTAAACCGACACCAACACTAGCACCACTAGCATTAATTCTTTATATTCCAACTTCACTTCATATCTTCTTTCTATGCACTATTTTGTAGGCTCTTATAATATTATATTCTCGCTTTTCTTATGATTGTAATTAGGAGACTACACTTCATGAGATCTTTGATTATATCATTTATATATCACATATATACATCTTATTTTTCTTTGTAAAAAATATGAAATATATTGCACTAATTTTTTTCATTGTAGGTTCATCATCATATACACTTGATTCTATATAACTTACTCATCTATGGATGAAGTTTGCATCAATTGGTTTTCTTATTTTAGGTGCTTCTTGACACCCTCGAACAAGGGGGAACATCCTTTAAGCACTCCTATTGCATCGTCTATACACTTGGTTGTATATGACATATTTGTCTAAAGACAAAGCTTCTATTATACTAATATTTATTTTGAAGGTTCATCTTGACGCCCTGGAGCAAGGGGAGCTTCCGTCAAGCATTTATTTAATGCATCTTATTTACACTTTGTTGTATATCACTTACTCGTCCAATGACGAATATAGTTTTGCACTAATATTTGTTTTGTAGGTTTTTAATCACACCCTGACGCCTCAAACAAGGAGGAGCAACCGTCAAGGGGGAGGATGCACGCATTCTTCATCATTCTCACTTTTAAACAAGCCTTTGTTCTTCGATAAAAAGTGGAGAAAATAGCCTAACATTGCTATGTATTTTTCTTTATCATATATTTCTCATAATTTTTGTTGCATAAAACTAACCTTGATGTAGGTTAAGCCTCTTAATTTGATCCATGGATCCGCTACCAAACAAGGGACGGATTAGAGTAGACGATTTAACTTCACTAGGGATGATGCAAGCTCGCCTTTTTGGGGAGAAATAAAGTTAAAACTCCAAGGACACGCCCTTTTTGTTTCGACAAAAGGGGGAGAAGAGTGTAAACGGAGAAGGTAATGTAAAGGTATTACGGATACAAGTAACTTTTTACATTTTACTATCTATTACGTTTACATATTTTTGTCATCATCAAAAAGGGGGAGATTGTTAGTGCAAATATTACGATATTTAATCTATACAGTCTCGCTTGTTTTGATTGATGACAAACATGTTACATTTTCAACACCTCTCGATGTGTCAAGTCCTCGTATGTTACAACAAAGGTTCGTACATGTTTGTTATGTGACATTATGATCAAAACCCTTAACAAATCATTTAGAATGTTTAAAATACATTAGAGTCGCTAAGTATTTTAATAGGTTAACCTTTCTATTTCGAACCTCATTTTACATTTTGCATTCAGAAGTATTTTATACAAATACATCTTTTGTAAAATGTCTAACAAATATATACTTTTATTTGTACAAGTAAACTAACTATAATATTTATACAAGTACTAAAGATTACTTATACTTGAAAAAATACATTTTATTTTGACAAGCACTCAACTAGATATTTTATTTTATAAAATGTAACTAGATATTTTATCAACTAGTTACATAATACATTTTACAAGTTTATTTTCATGAATAGTTTAATCTAAATGAAAATGCATTTTTACATCATTCCATGCATCATCATATCTCTTTAAGATCTTTAGAATATTTGGTTAGATTTTTAAGATCTTGAAAGATATTATAAGATATCAAATCTAATAAAATATTATTGTTTTTGATTACCACTTTGGCTATAAATACCAACCCATTGTTTTCTCATTTTCTCATCCCTTCCAACACACATTCTCTCTATCTTTCTTTCATCTTTTAGATCTACAGATAACCATGTAGTAACATACGTTAATCACCCTTATCATCACTTGATCATAATGCTTCTAACATTTATCTTTGTTGTAAGCATACTTTACATTTTGTTCAACCAAGAAAAGTGATAACATCAAATTATCCTGAATATTAAGTGTCAATTTCTCCCGATAATGCTTGTAATTTATATCATTTATGTGGATTTACGCTTGTTTTCCGTTATATTTCACTTTCAGGTAAATTACGAGCATTGGAGCTAAAGAGACGCGGATTTGGAGAGTTTATTGAAGACTTATCATAGTATGCTCACTTTGAAGAAGTTACGGTGTAACTCCTCTCTCACATTACGTCGTAACTAAAGCGTGGCTCAGAAAACCAACTTAACAGAAGATTACGGCGTAACTCTATCCAAGATTACGACGTAACCATATTAGGTCAAATGAGGTTCCGCGCCGCTACTAATTACGCCGTAACTCATGCAACAACTACGGTGTAACCAAGATTTATTGAAGATACGGCGTAACTCCTTCCAAAGGTTACGCCGTAACTAGCATTATTAGTTCAAAATACAAAGAATTATATGCTACGGCATAACTCTTTTAATTTGTTACGCCGTAACCAGATCTGGCCTATAAATACCCCAAGATTTTCAGCATTTCGAATCATCCCATTTTCATACACAGCATTCAGAGAATGTGAGAAGAAGTCAAAGGCAGATCTAGAGGAGCATACGGAGCTATCTCCAAGGGATAAAAGCTTTTATCTTTTCTTTACTTTCAATTCATGTATTTCGTAACATTACACTGAATTGATTGTTATAGTTAATATGAGCGGCTAAGCACCTTTTGGTGCTGGCCTAGTTATGATTCCTTAATTATTTTGTTTGCGTTTACATTGCTTCCGTATAATTATTTCCAAGTGTATACATGCATAGTTTGTTGGTAGCTACCCTTGTTTCGGTAGTTTTGAATGGCAGTAGAGGCTAGTTACTTAGGAGATATAACCAACTGACCCTAAGTGAGTAGACTGAGACGGGAAGAGTAAGATATGACCAACTGACGACCCTTTCTACTTGTGCGATTTGACCAACTGATCACCTATCGTTTGGATGAACTTAAGAAGTAAGGGGTGAGTGTTTAAGATGCTAGCGCCCGAGCACTCACTATTATGAATCTAGCATGTAGCGGTACTTAATGACTTAGCTTAGGGGATTAGAAACAACTGGACTTATGAGGGGACACCTGACTTCTCTAGTGGGACCCTTTGCTGATAGGTTATGACGAACTAACCAAATGTTGTCCTAGCAACTTTGACCCCACTTGAAGTAATTGGAAGTAATTAGACGTAAACATTACTAATTAGGATGAGTAACTAGGTTAGCACCTCTCTCCTCTATTGATCACAACCTTTGCCTTTATCCGCTTTAGTAGTTAATTAGTTAATTCCATATCGAAATCATATTAAAATCTGTGACGCCTAGACTTAGTATAAATCCACACACATAGCTCTTGGGACGACCTCGGTTTTACCAATTACTACATTACACACGACCGGGTACGCTGCCCGTTAGTGCGTTAGGGTAGACCATAGGTATAACGAGTAATTACAAATATTAAAACCTGGTCAGTAAAACCCGTATCAAGTTTTTGGCGTCGCTGCCGGGGAGTTATATTAGGATTTCTATTAACATTGATGACATTGATGACCTCACTCATGATCTCTTTTCCAGTTTCAGGTACCATGGAAGTTGTTAACATTGATGACCTCACTCTTGAGGAATATTTGGCGTTGACAAGAGAAGAACAAGGACCCGGGATTGTTAGGCCGGCCATCACAGAAGATGCTCAATTCGAAATCAAACCTCAATTTATGAGGGAGTTGCATGCAAACCCTTTCTCAGGAAGCATTACCAATGATGCTCATGAGCATACAGACAACGTGGAATACATTATCAACCTATTCAAAATTTCTAGAGTCTCAAACGATCTTTGTCATGTTACGTGTGTTCCCTATTTCTCTCACTGAAGCTGCTAAAAGATGGGTTGATCGATTATCTGCTGGAACAATCAACACCTGGCCTCTCCTAAAAAAATATTTCACTCAGAGATACTGTCCTCCATCTAGGACTGGTAAACAATTAGAAGAAATCTAAAACTTCAAGCAGGAGGGTGATGAAACGTTGTATCAAGCATGGGGAAGGTATAACGAATTATTATACAAGTGCCCTACTCACGCCCTCAACAACCAGCAAAAGGTGAACGTCTTTTACAAAGGTCTGAACATCTCTTCAAGACAAATGATCGATTCTCAGGGACCAATACATGGAATGACTCTAACATTGGCTCTTGAAACTATTCAGAAGATGGCTGACCACTCTCACAAATGGCACAATGGGGGAAGCAATCGAAGTAAGAGTGGAAATATGGAAGGCCTTGCAGCGATAAACAACAAATTAGAAAGTATCGGAAGAGACATGAAAAAGCTCAAAGAAAATGTGCATTCCATACAAGTTGAACGAAATGAACACAATGGAGCTCTCCCTACTAAGGAATGCTCCTCCAACGAGGAAGTTAAAAGGATTGAAGAAGTAAAATATGGAGGTGGAAGTCCCTTCAACGGATACAATGGTAACGGGGCTAGATACCGAGAAAAATCCCCAGGGTTCTGTACAAGAGTCAACAACAATATTCCTAGACCAAGCCGTGAAGAAATAATGCATAAACATATTGAGGAATCTACAAAGAAAAGCGATAGACTCAAAGAATGGATGTTCAAGGTAAAAGAAGACACCAACATGAACTTGCGAAACCAAGATGCTGCAATTAAAAACCTCGAAACCCAAATTGGGCAGTTAGCTAAAAACCTTGAGACCAGTAATGACAAAGCCATTGCCTGCAAAGCCATATTTGCACAAGATAAACCAAAGAAAGAACAGTGCACCTCTTCTGTCACCAATGATCTATCTGGGATTAACTACCTAAAAGAAGATAATAAATCGGAAGACGAGGAGGACCTGCTAAGCCAACTTCCTGAGAAACAACACTATCAGGAAAGTATTCTTCTTCCATGCACTATCGGTAATCTTAAAATTCCCGCATTAGCTGATTTGGGGGCTGGGGTAAACCTTATTTCTACCACTTTGTTTGATAAAATAAAACTTACCAATTTAAAAGAAATAACAATGATGATTGAAATGGCTGATTCCCCTAAAGCTGTACCTAGGGGAGTGGTTAATAATGTCCTCCTTAAAATTAGAAAGTTTCTTTTTCCCTCTGATTTTATGGTTATTGATATGGGAAAATGGGATACTTACAACTTAATTGTTGGAAGACCTTTTCTGGCCACTTGTCGTGCACAAATTAAGGTCTTTGAAAAACAAATTTCTTTGGGAACTGAAAAAGAACGAATAACTTTCAGCATGAAATAGCAATTAAACCCAAAATTTGAAGTTTCAAATAAAGTTGATATTGTCAATATTCCGTCACTCGACCCACCTATGTGTTATAATCTTAGTACTAACAATCGTGGAGAAAATGTTGATAGTTGTGGACAGGAACAGGGAGAGATTGTCCAGATTGAGGGTATTAAGGAAGCTCCGGATCCTAACAAACATTACTGAAACCCTTATATTAACAGAATATAACAAATCGATGAAAGCATGGCCCTCGTGTAACCCTTTTCCTGAATTTTGTGATGGGAGGGAGGATGAATGGACGTGCCCTCTCGAGATTGAGAGACACGATATAAAATTCAAGAAATTATCTTTTGAAGATTGGCACAAGGAAAGATTTGGAGACTCGGAAATCAATACGAGATTGGTAAAACAACTAAAATGCAATTACGATAACTATCGCCTTATTGATACAATAACCAATGATGGAAGATCAAACATGAGTACAACAATTGGTCCTATAGTAGAAGGTGACGACTGCGGGAAGTCATGTTTATCATTTAATGAGTGGCTCTCGCAAAAATTTGGAACATGTAGCATCAGGAACACGGCGAGAAAAAAGGTTTTTATCGAATGGATGAATGATTGCCGCCAACTAGTGGAGGAATTTACCCAAGTCCAAAGGCCACCAAAAAGCCCCAAGACTCTGAGTCTAACTTAAAGACTCGTAAATAAAGAAAAGTGCTCTTTCGGGAGACAACCCGAATTATCTCTTTCATTTGTTTTATTTCCTTTCTGTTGGGTTTTGTGTTTTTAACCATTTTTACAGGAAACAAAGAAAAGTTGCTGCTGCAGCATGCTGATCCGACCAGAGTTACGGCGTAACTCATTATCATGATTACGCCGTAACAGGCCCTTTTGCAGCAGAAATTCAGAAGCATTGCCGATTACGGCGTAATACCATTCAGTGGTTACGCTGTAGCTACACTTTTGCAGCGTATGCCAGGTTTTTCCTAGTTACGGCGTAACTCCTTCTAGAGTTATGACGTAACTATCCTCTGCATTACTTCTTTCATTTTAAACACAATAACCTTGTATTAGTCTTTTAAATGAACTTTGTGGGTCTGTTCCCTGTAAGCCCTCACGAGACAACACTCGTCCACTTGGGACACTAAGTGGTTTAAAAGGCTTGTTGCATGCGCTAAATGCAACCGTGATTCCAACGAAAGTGAGTTAGGTTTTTTTTTCATTTTTTATTTTTTTTTCTCTTTTTAGAATTATGCTTGTCAGTTGTGCGATTTCAGGGATTGAAGTTTGCTCGTGGATGCTTATGCGAAGGCACGACTCTCTTTCGCGGGCCTTCTTTCTTTTTGGAGCAAATTTCAGGGAAGTTCTCGCTCTAATTCTACTTTTCTCTTCACCTTTATTTAAACGCTTAATACAAAAGGGACTTTGTACAATTCAAGTGGAGGGACGGGAGTAGAATTGTCTCTTCAACTTTATTTTGCCCTCGATTTTCTGGTTTTTTTTGAAAAATTTTGCCATTTTTAAAATTTTGACATGTTTTTCTTAACCTAACTAGATTAGACCTTAGCCGAGCACATATAAACCTTGATATTTTATGGTGAGATTAGCCTTATCCGCTTCTAAATTTTTACCCTAAATCCACCAAATTATGAGTGTGCCGGTAGCTTGTAAACTTTAGAACATGGCCTATACATCATTTCGAGACCATAGACGATGTATGTTGAGTTAGCTCGATGTATTTGGACTTTTCAGTTTAAGAAGGCAGTATTATAGGATTATCGCCCAAATAGCCTACCATTGTGTGTCTATCGATTAGTTACCTCGACTTCTCGACCCCCATGTGAAAACCTTTTGTTGCACTCACCTTTAGTGCAAGATACCCCTAGATACACCCATTTGAGCCATTCCTTTCATTTTGTCAACCCAATATATTGTTTCGTTACACCTATACACCTTAGCTTACCCTATAGTCTTTATTTGTGATTGGGAAGTCATCATTTGCCTAAGTTCAAGGTTCAAGTTGAAAGGTTCGGGAATCACGCTTTCGTCGATGACATATTCTTAAAGATCATTGAAGACCCCCCGAATTCCTATTGTTCATCTCAAGTGGGGGGATGTTATGTTATGTTTATGATTCAAAAAAAAAAGAAAAAAAAAGATGTGATTCGAAAAAAAAATAGTTATGTATTTGTTATTCAGTTAATTGTAAAGTGCGATGTTATAAGCACTATGTTATGAGCTTAATATAGATTTAGTATCAAGGAGGCCACCTCGGTCACATTTGAAGATTGGAGCTGGTAATTGCGTCAACAGTTGGAAAAAAGGTAGTGTGCCCATTATGACGTCCTCTATTGACACATCTACCTAGTATATCATGATCCGGTTTCTTAACTTCGAAACTTGAACTTTGGGCGGATGGTAAGTGGTGATGACTTGGTTAAAGATTTAGACTATTTGCTTGATTTTTATTTTACACCATTTATATATCCCATGACTTATCCTACCATTTAGTCATGAAGCGTGTCTAGGTGATGCAGCGAGTAATCTATGGTGTTTTGGCCATGGATTTGGTCATGTACCATTGGTTTTTTCCACTTCGCCGTGACATGTTAGTAATGACAAGTCACCCTTAACCTTTGTCGTGTCTACCCATATTGCCTTCAAGAATTGTTTAGCCCTTAACTCTAGTGGTGGAGATTTGTGTAACCGCCAAGCTTATGATAGAATACATTCTATGACTGTACGATTGAGTGATCACCCCGAAATTGACACTTAGAATAGTTGAGAGAATTGAGTGTTTCGTTCTTATTTCGTTAGGTGTTCGGCTTTGTTTTATTCTAGCATAAGGGATTTGTAAACTTATATTTTCCATGTGATAGGAGATATCTTTTTAGGAATCTATCTAATAAGGTCTACTTGAGGGCAAGTAGAGTTCAATTATGGGATATTTGATAACATCAAATTATCCTGAATATTAAGTGTCAATTTCCCCCGATAATGCTTGTAATTTATATCATTTATATGGATTTACGCTTTTTTCCATTATATTTCACTTTCAGGTAAATTACGAGCATTGGAGTTAAAGAGACGCGGATTTGGAGAGTTTATTGAAGATTTATCATAGTATGCTCACTTTAAAGAAGTTACGGCGTAACTCCTCTCTTGCATTACGCCGTAACTAAAGCGTGGCATAGAAAACCAACTTAACAGAAGATTACGGCGTAACTCTATCCAAGATTACGACGTAACCATATTAGGTCAAATGAGGTTCCGCGCCGCTATTAATTACGCCATAACTCATGCAACAACTACGGCGTAACCAAGATTTATTGAAGATACGGCGTAACTCCTTCCAGAGGTTACGCTGTAACCAGCATTATTAGTGCAAAATACGAAGAATTATATGTTACGGCGTAACTCTTTTAATTAGTTACGCCGTAACCAGATCTGGCCTATAAATACCCCACGATTTCCAGCATTTCAAATCATCCCATTTTCACACACAACATTCAGAGAACGTGAGAAGAAGTCAAAGGCAGATCTAAAGGAGCATACGGAGCTATCTCCAAGGGAGAAATCACTCCCCTACGATAAGCATTAGCTTTTATCTTTTCTTTACTTTCAATTCATGTATTTCGTAACATTAAAAATTGAATTGATTATTATAGTTAATATGAGCGGCTAGGCACCTTTTGGCGCTGGCCTAGCTATGATTCCTTAATTGTTTTGTTTGTGTTTACATTGCTTCCGTATAATTATTTCTAAGTGTATGCATGCATAGTTTGTTGGTAGCTACCCTTGTTTCGGTAGTTTTGAATAGCGGTAGAGGCTAGTTACTTAGGAGATATAACCAACTGACCCTAAGTAAGTAGACTGAGACGGGAAGGGTAAGATATGACCAACTGACGACCCTTTCTACTTGTGCGATTTGACTAACTGATCACCTACCGTTTGGATGAACTTAAGAAGTAAGGGATGAGTGTTTAAGATGCTAGCACCCCGGGCACTCACTATTATGAATCTAGCATGTAGCGGTACTTAATGACTTAGCTTAGCGGACTAGGAACAACTGGACTTATGAGGGGACACCTGACTTCTCTAGTGGGACCCTTTGCTGATAGGTTAGGACGAACTGACCAAATGCTGTCCTAGCGACTTTGACCCCACCTGATGTAATTGGAAGTAATTAGATGTAAACACTACTACTTAGGATGCGTAACTAGGTTAGCACCTCTCTCCTTTATTGATCACAACCTTTGCCTTTATCTGCTTTAGTAGTTAATTAGTTAATTCCATATCGAAATCATATTAAAATCTGTGACACTTAGACATAGTATAAATCCACACACATAGCTCTTGGGACGACCTCGATTTTACCGATTACTACACTACACACGGCCGGGTACACTGCCCGTTAGTGCATTAGGGTAGACCATAGGTATAACGAGTAATTACAAATATTAAAACATGGTCAGTAAAACCTACATAAAAAATCTTGGAGATCTAGCCATCCTCATTCACCACAAGCATACATACATGAAGATCTATCACATCAAGCTTGAGGAACTTGTGATCTTCATCATTTGAAGGCTTCCTATCAATGGAAGTTCATTTAGAAGTAGTTATTCATATCCATTAGACATTTATGTCATGGATCATCATTGTAAACATTATTGCATCATCACAACACTTTCACCAAACTAGATTAGATGGTTTATTTGTTTTTACCATAAAACACAAGGTTTGTTATGTTGGGTCTTAAAACATAACGGGAGTGGTTGTACCCGGAAAGAACTCGACAACTAGCTTAGTGTCAGAAATATTTTATAGGCGACGTTAGGTTTGTTCTACCTCGAACTAGAATCGGGTGTTTAGCTTTGTACCGAAAAAAGTGTAAGCGACGGTTGTAAGGTTTTCTGCGCCGAGAAGGGATCTTGTTGATCTAGTGAAGTAACTCTCGAGTTCGGTACTCGGGGAGTGGAGTAGGGCGGAGAGGAGATCCGTGACCGAACCATTACAAATCCTCGTGTTCGGTTTGCACTTTCCTTTCTTTATCTCTTTACTTTTATAATTGCAGTATACTATTGCTTGTGATGTGGTTTGATGTTTGTGTAACAACTTGGTCTACTATGCTTTATATTAGTCGCAAACGATAATTGACACTTTCATATGATAACAAACTTCATAAGCGATTTGATACTAAAGATCTAAAGTTTTTAAACGGTAACGTATTCACCCCCCCTCCCCCCACGTTTTCACAATGACCAAACAGTTAAGCATCCTCTAAGCTCATCATGTACACGTGATTTCTTCATTTGGCTTTTATTCTTAACTTGATTTCTCGGCTAAGGCTCATATATGGCGTATTCTAAGTATTGGATACGCCATATTCGATAATCCCGTCTTAGATCTTCAAATAGCTAGGGCTCATATATGGCGTATTCCCAAAGATGGATAAGTCGTAGTCTTCAAAGTTAGGCAAGGTCATGATATCTTCTAGTTGTATAGATATGGCGTATCTATTTAGCATCGATACGTCGTATTGAATATTTGATTAGTAGCCTTTCCTGAATGTCTTCGTTTTAACTCCAAAACACGTCTTTTTCCATAACTATATCAAATTGCTCTAATATTACTGAGATTCTAAAAAGTAAACGGTTACGTACCAAATCTTATATAAAATAGTATAAAATGAACAATATAAACGGGATAAATGATGAATATATTTAGTACTTATTTGATGTCATCATCTGAGTAAAAATGCCTTGCATCTACTACTTGTGATATGGATAAATAAAATATTAAAGGACTTAGATATTTGGGGCTTGCTTCTAGTGATTTGGTTTTGTGATAGTAGCTCTGTAATCCAAATTGCTTCTAGTCTAATTTTTCAAGAGAAAATTAAACATTTTGAGGTTGATTTGCATCTTGTAAGAGATAATGTGTCATCTGGTGTAATCAAAACTGTCAAAATTGGATCTACTAATAATGTAGCAGATATTTTCACAAAGGGGTTGAGCATTGCTCAGCACAAACTATTTGTGAAAATCTTGGTCATAATGATATGTTTAAATCATGAGACAGAGAAGAGGTGTTGAAAGTATATTGTTTATTTCATTATCATGGTTTTGGTTGAAGTATAGGGACCAATTTTGCAGTTTATTCTAATAGTTTGGTGTTTAGCCTTGTTTTTATAGGTTTTATGTTGATGAAGGGTTGAAATGATAATAGTGGTTGTACAGTCTCTCATCCCAGCTCTAGGGTTTTATTATCTCATTATTACTCTTTCAATCGCAGTCTCACTTTCCTCTATCTCAAACATAATAGATCATCTTGATTTATTTAGTCAGGTATATTGTAAGGGTTTTGTAAGTGTCTTGTTGTATTTCTTCAATTGCAATCATTTTGGGATTTTTTTTGGGTATGTAGTGTAGCACTCGTTTGAGGACTACACAAATAATTTATTAGTATAAAAAATAAGTATGTGGAAGATTGCCGAGTGCAAATTTAAATATTGTGTGATTGATTTGATAGTTTTTCGTGTATGATATAAATAAGTGAATAAGATGATACAATACTCAAAGATTGTAAAGATTGTTTTGTATTTCACGCATGACAATGTAAGGTTTATCATGCTCTATAAATTCTTTTACGCATTGTGCCATATTACATCAAATGACTTTAGGCTACCCCCAACGTAATGGCGTGAGGGGTTGGGAAGCTTATGTGATGCGTGAACTAGCATTGGGTCAGCTCCATGAGGTTGTTAGGATTTAGAAAATGCATGTAGAAGTGTCGGTCACCCCAACAATTTTTTAGCATATTACAGCTCGTAGACATAACGTTATATTAGTTAGTATACTTGTAGTATAAGTAACACCTTTGAAGAAGGACGGGTCTTTACCCACTGTATGCCTGATCTACAGCCCGAAGGAGGGCGTAGACATTTGTATAAATAGCCCTCTCCCCACAAGGGAGAGGGTTGGATGTTCATTTGGTAATCTAACCATTTCTTTTGATTTTACCTCTCTAGAACATCCCATCTTTCTTTCTCTCTCTAGAACTTCACACGTCCCATATATTGATTTCTTGTAGCGTTATGATAACCAATATCTTACAATTGGTATCAGAGCACATGGTTTGGTTAGCTTGGTTGTATGTGCGTTCATCTTGGTGGTTTAGATCAAAAGTTTGGTTTTGGAAGGTTTTTGGACTTATAAGTTACTTCCTTTGATTTTCATGTTTTTTGATGTTAAAGTAAGTGTTTTTAAGATGGATTTAACCTTCTAGGATCAAGTTGTGCAAAAGAAACCAAGTAAAAACGTTCAAAAGGGTGATTTTATTTGAAAAAGTGTACTTTTTCATTGAAGCGGTTTGTGTCTCGTAGTGAATTCTTGGAAGCGATTTGACATAAGCGGTTTGTTAGGAGAAAGGACAAAAGTACTAAGCGGTTTGAGTTAAGCGATTTGATTTAAGTGAGTTGAGTAAAGCGGTTTGACAAAAGCGATTTGAAAGAAGCGGTTTGAAATAAGCCACTTGTCAGAAGCCGTTTGTCAGAAGAGGTTTGTCAAAAGCGCGTTGTCTTCAGAGGTTTGTCAGAAGCGGTTTGACAGAAGAGGTTTGACAGAAGCGGTTTGTGTTAAGCGGTTTGCTGTTCCTGTGGTTTGTCATCTTTGAGGATTGATGGATCTGCGATTTGTCAAGAATTGAGACTTGTCATCTGGTTTAAACATAATCAAATCATAACTCAACGTCACTTACCTAATCCAATCATACCAATAACCCTTTTAACATACAATCACTAATCATTGAATCGATCTAACTGTTATCATAACACGTTCAAGTTCACGAAAAACATCATGTCTTACACTCCTGATCCAGTGATTTCAGATGTACTTAAATTGTATGATGTTGTGGACAACAATGAAAATGTTTACTACACTGAACGGCTAAATATGATTGAATCAATTAATGAGGATATGCGATCTTCATGCTCAGAGTCTGAAGAGAGAGAATTGCACCAGTCTAGGTTACAGAATGCCATGGAAAAGGAAAGTTGCATTGAACCTTACCAACAACTTCATTCACACCTCATGTTACTTCTACCTATGAGAATGGAACGAACATTTATTGATCTTTTTCCTCAAGAATTATCAAAGTTCATAGGAACATTACTATTGAACCTAGAATAATTGGAACAACAGCTTGACAAAGAAAATGTTCAAGAAAACAGTTCTAGTCTTTGCACTTGTGTGATCTACAAAAAATTTCAGCCATTCATTAGTAGGGAATACACATCCAATTATGATCATCACATGACTGAAATGTCTTTCAAAAAACACACTGGAATGGAAATTAACATGTTCATTGATACATTTATCCAACTCATGGATAATGTGGAGAAGTACATTGAGGAAGCTACACAGAAAAATGAAAGCGTAAATGAATGTCGGGTGCAGTCGAGAGATAGCGGTGATGAGTCGGGGAATGTATTAGTTGAAGTATCGGGTATTGCTGAAGTCAGAATGTCAGAAATAACCAAGATTGATGCAACAAGATGCTCAGAAACTCTTGTCACAAAAAAGTTGGATGCAGAATGCAGAATGGTGAATGAACATGCACCAGGTGCTGAATTATTGGTAACTGTCACAAATGATGCATCTGCAAATACTCTTGTGCAAACTGATTGCATTACGGAACATGATTTTGATAAATGTTCTGTAACTGAGGCTGAGTCAAAGATAAAGTGTTTCATGACTAATGATGTGGTTGATAAGAAAACTTTTGATGAACTTTCAAACAAATTCTCAATACTTGAAAAACATTGCATTTCACTTGAAATTGCAATACAAAGAAAAAAAGAAAGTTTTCAAACTGTAAAACCATGCAAAAATCCATAATTGTTTGAATTTCGTGAATTTTTTGAAATCAACAATTTAAAAGCTCAGCTTCAGGACAAAAACTCAATCATTTGCAATTTGAAGAAACACATTTTTTATATGCATAAGGAAAGTAATTTGGTTACGAATAACCTTGATTTAGAGGTTATTGATGCCATTAAAACTAGGAATGATGAATTAGCCTTGTGTGTAGCCAAATTATTAAAGAAAAATGAGTCTCTGAGGAAGCTCCACATAGAACAAAGTGTCCCTGCAAATGAAGCTAGAAATAAGTCAATAGAACAAACAAACTCTCTGTTAGCTAATATTGATGAACTCAAAGCTCAACTTCAGGATAGGAGTCTTGCAATTGTTGCCTTAAAAAATGAGCTTAGAAAAACCATAGGGAAAAGTGTGAACACTAAGTTTACAAAATCATCAACCTTGGAGAAGCCAATTTCTCATCTCATAAGAGAGTAGTTTGTAGTTAGGCAGCCTACTGCATTTATATCATAAAGATCTAAACCTTCAAAATCAAGGCTTGCCTCCCAAGTTGATGAGAACAAAGTTTTGTCAAATCCAGTCACTTCATTACCTAATTCCGATAAAATGAAAGATAATGCTCAGGTTAAAGCTCAAAAACTCTTAAGACCAGGAATGTAAGAAGATCATCTAGTGCACTAAAGAAGTCTCAAAATGTTAACCCTTCTCCTAAGAAACAATTTAACAACAAAGATTCAAAAATTAGGAATAGGAAAAAGGTTACATCTTCCACTGTACCTAAGAAATCTGACACTCCTAGCTCTTACCTTAAGTGGATAACGGCTGGTAGAATTTTTAAGAATGTTGGATTCAAATGGATTCCCATCAGAATACGGACCACCAATGGCAACACTAAGGCTGACTGTGAGTTATCCAAAGGTCTGGATACTATTGCTATTAACCTAACTAAATGCACATCTTCATGTGTTATTAGTGCAGGTACTCCTCATTCCTTTGCAGGTACAATGCTCAATTCAATCATAAACGTCATGACCTGGATTCCAATAGAAATGAAGCCTCCTCATTCGGGAGCTTCAGCAAGTCAGAACTGATAAGCACGTACTATGATTCCTGATCACCTCAGCTCAGGACTCGTACCTCAACACCTGAGAGTAATTCCAATCTTGACACACTCTATACAGTTTTCTTTCTTCTGATTAAAAAAAATAAATACTTTATTTAATTAATTCATTTCAAAATACTTTATTTTCAATTAAGTTCAAAATCATTCAAAAACCCATAAAAACTTGAAAAATAAAAAAAAATCAAAAAACAAATGCAAAGGCATGTCTTCAGGTATCAATAACATCTACGGTCCTAGAAATTTCATTCAATAATGACACGGGTCTTTAGATGAAGTTCGAACAGAAGTTCAAATGTGTTTTAAAACATGCCTACAGTTTTTCAAACATCAGGTCTTAAAATCTATGAAATTTATGGGTGCATAAATGGTTCAAATTCAATCAATGTCTACTCCTACTTATTCTATATCGTGTCATTGATTGAGGGGGAGGATTAATTGTCGATATGTATGACTATCTATCAAATTGCCTCAACTTATTGAATTCCTATATGGTTTCTTATGATGATTACGTGTTATATGTTGGTTATCGAATATTATCTGCTAATTGTTTTCTAGAAAATCATGTGATCATTGTCATCATGCTTTCCTGTGCTAATATGTTGTTCTATTTGCTCGTGTAATGATTTGTAAGGCTATAGTATGACTTGATCTCGATTAAATCTCAGTTAGGAATGAAAATGGACACATAGGATTATTCATAAGACCAAGGGGTCAAATTTGCCAAATGGTGAGTGTTATGTGAGTCAAAGTTGCCAAATGGTGAGCGTTATGTGAGTCAAAAATGAGTTGTGTCTAGTAAATACCTTGTGTATGCGATTGTCAAAACCAATGATGTTGTATGCGGTTTGTCTAATAAAAGGTATGCGATTGGCAATCACAAGAGCTTGTTATGTCAAGTGCTGAAACTTGTAGAATTTTGTATAAAAAGGGGAAGCGGTTTGACCGGTAAATTTTTTTCAAAACTCTCAGCCTCTCTCACATACTCGTTTCCCTTCTTGACTGTGATTTGTCTTCCTTGATCTTGTTCTAGGTATGTGTTGAGTTACATGATCATATCTCTTAAGAATTAATGTTGTGTGATCTCATATCTAACTGATCAATCTTATTTGACAGCGTGTTTTGCAATCTTTCACTCAATAACCCTTCAATTGATCTTCTAGGTTTGTTATTCCTTCTTGTTAACGGGTTTAGGGTTTAGATGTTAAATGTATACCTGTTTCTCCCCTTCGCAACTAGTGCCCCACAATTTTCTTATGATTGATTGATCTTGTGTTCTTCGTATCCACCCACAAGATTTGACTATGTTATATTGGAGTTGTTTTGATAGGCTTGTGATTGTGTAAGTTGTGTGAGGATTTTGTACATGTAAATTGCATATATTGAAGAGTGATTGAGATTTAAGGATCTGTCATGATGGTTTTGTTAGCTTTTCTGGACTTAATAAATAAATTCTTATGTACGTTTTGAGTAGTATGCTTAGAAGCGGGTCGGTTAAACTTGTGCCTGAGTGCGTTTTGGTTAAACTGCCTGTATGCGTTTTGATAATAGGAATAATGCTTGAAAGCGATTTTTCATGTATAATATTCTTGAAAGCGGTTTGTCTCATATGCCTGAAAGCGTTTTGACCTATGTGGTTTGATATCATGCGTGTTGTCATATGCGTCTTGTTCTATACGATTTGATCTATACGGTTTAATCTATGCGGTTTGACCTATGCGTTTTGACCTCATGCGACTTGTTCTAGAGCGTTTGACCCTATGCGGTTTGACCCAAAGCGGTTTGACCAAGTAAGATTTGATTTTATGCGGTTTGATCTGGTGCGTTTTGTATTAAGTGGTTCTTGCTGATATGTATTGTTTTCTAGGTGTCTTGTCCCTATGAGGTTGTCATATGCTAAGTAGGCTGTGTGTTATATGACCTGTTCATTTCACTCAATCTATTCAATATATTGTATATCATATGTCAAGAGTGTTTCTTACTCATTTTCTATGTCCTAGCACACTTGACTTGATCATCATCGACTGTCAATACAGTGTGTGATGATGTTCAATGTGTCTTTGTCTCCTGTTGTGTGCATGCCATGCTTTAACCTTGTCTTAGAATCTTGATCCTTGATTTTTGTCATCTTATATATTATGTGGTCATTCTGTATTTCTCATCTAACATAACGAATTTCAAAATATCTTCCGTTGTGAACGTGTGTATTAAAGAAATAAAATGGCTGACATCACTACTCCTGGCAACCAAGCTACTGATGTTTCATCCAGCACACTTGAAGATTAACAAATTCTCCCTTATGAGGACTGGGTTACTATTGCTAGAAGCAAGCTGCTTTGTAGGCGTGATAGAAACCAATAAATCCCATCTCGTAATTGCAATTGACATACTAAAGAACACCAATTTCTTTGGTGCTTTGACATTACGATGCACAATTTAGTCTATCTACCTACAGTTAGCTTCCGAACATGCCCAATGGGACAAGATCACAGCTGCATACACTTGTCAACTTGAAGAAAAGTGGTATGACATCTAGACATACACTCTCAGGGAAGCTCTTCAAATCACACCAAGAGACCCTGCTAATCCATTCAACTCTCCACCATCCGCTGACGAATTGCTAGACTTTGTCACCGTTTAATTGGGCTATCCAGGTGAGGTCACAAAGATATATGGAATCATCACAAACGAGATGTTTTAACCCTGGTGAGCAATCATAACAATTCTCAATCTTTGCCTAACGGGTAAGACATCAGGCTATTAGAGAGTAAGGGCCCCGATTCTACAAATTCTGTGGGGAGTGGTGAACGGAGCAAACATTGATTATGCGGAACGCATCTGGGAAGAATTCACCTTATCAATGGACACCTTAATTACCGAAAAACAAAATGCTCGAAAGAAAATTAAGGGAAAGAAATCCAAAGACAAAAGGGTGATCCCCGATCGTGTTTTCAAAGCTCATTATCAAGCATCTGCAGGCAATACATCAGTTTAATCCAAGAAGTGATTCAACTCTTCATGAAGCCAGCGATGAAAATCTTCTCGGCAATTTGAAGTTTGTGGCTAAAGGTACAAATGCAAAGATCTTTGGAAAGCCGATTCTTAAGGCTCTTATCACTGATAAAATTCTCAAAGCCGACTACTACAAAAGGTACATCAAAAAGGCATCAAGCTCTACTGCTGATGAGACACCCAATCCCACACCAAATAAGTCAACCAAAACATCCTCAAAATCATCTTATGCAAATCTCCCGAAGAAAAGACAAGAAAGATCTAAATCTGTTGATTCACCCTCACAAAAACAGAAGAAGAGAAAAGGTGAAACAGGGAGAGGTAAAGGGTCCAAGGAGCCCGAGACTGAGATGACACTAAGGGATGAAGATGATGATGCAAAGACTCCAACAGGGCATTGAAGCCATGTAGAGTCTAGAGGTGTAGAGACAATAGGAAGGGTGTTACAATAAATGAACTTGAATCAAGGGTGCCTCGTCACACACCACTCTTGTTATCTTGAAGGAAAAGGAAAAGGGAAGGCGGTGAAGTGGAGCAAAAGGCGCACCAAATGTTGTTAACTATATCAACTCCAACTCCAAAGACTACTACTCAATATGAGCTCAAGAGACGAAATGTTGAATCATTGTCTGCACAAGAGCCAAGTGTAGCAGAAGGGGAGCACTCTACTACCCAGGAGGACATTCTCGACTCTAGTGACACCCAGTTGGAGAGTCACGGATATGAGGGTGGAGATGTTAATATGAATGAACCAGAATTACAGGCAAAGGTGCACATTGAGACAAGCATTCGAGGCGTACGAATCAGTATAAGCTAACAGTCTTTGGAGTTCAAAGCACAGAGTTAGGAGCAAAAGAACTATTACAAGAAACACATCCAAATCTTCAAGAAACTCAGAATCAAAGATCTGAAGAACAAGTGCGTCTTGATGAAATGAACGTCTCAACAGGATCCCTATCCTCCCTGAAGAACCTTGATACATATATTACATATGGTGACCAATTCCTCAAAGATAGACCTTCTGATGCTGAGTTGGATAAACAGAATGATGAAAAAGAGGAGGTCAAATCCATGTTTTCTGTTATTATCCAACAGTTGGGGATACATCCACCATTCCTCCCATGTACCGCAAACACTTACTGAATCAAGAATAGCGGCTTTTATTTGCAAATCAGACTTCCACCACCGGTACCATCCTTGTCACCGCGACTTCTACCACCCAGCGATTTATGATGCAACAACAACCATCATCTCTCCAACTGTCATTACTGTTAATGACCCAGTTACACCACCGCCATCACCACCTCCCAGCGAATTGAGGCCCTCGAAAAGCACCACCTGTCGGAACCAGTCAAGCATCTCGATCAACGACTATCAAAGCTGGAGCAGTTCA
>OU343219.1:72202660-72227658 GCA_910596185.1 Chrysanthemum makinoi | reverse complement strand
CATGAGTCTCCGTGAGGAATCGGTGAGCGAGGAAGCTTTGTCTCGCCTGAGGATTATATACCTCCGTATGATCCTGCGGACCGAGGATTTTTCATTAGGTTTATGTATTTTCAAATATGGTTTATTTTAATATCGTAGGATTTATGTATTTTTTCGTATGTTTTTTTTATTTTCCGTATTGTAGTTTTATTTTTATTTAAGTGAATGAAATGAATTTAATTGTGTTTGGAAAATATGGAAAAGAAATAAAATGAGGGTGAGTGAGGCCCAAATGAAGAGAAGTGAATAAGTTGTGATTGAGGGGAATTTTTTAGTTAGTGTGTTGGAGTGATGTGGAGGTGAGGTGGCACACGTGGGGGCCAAATGAAGAGAAGTGGGGATGTCATGACACCCGTTGCTCTTATTGTGTGACAGACTCAACAAAAAAGATTTGCATTTGACTTGTAAATAAATCTTAGAATTGAAATCAGGTAGAGTTTTGGTCGGGTTAAAGAGACAGTGGCCATAAATCGCTAAGATGAAAATGGCGCATTTTAAAAGTCGCTCAGAATACATCGGTTTATGTGAAAGTACTTTACATGATACATCGGTTTATGTGAAAGTACTTTACATGATACATTGGTTTATGTGATAATACTTTACAAAAAAGATTTGCATTTCACCCTTGTAACTAAATTTTAGAATTGAAATCAGGTACAGTTCTTGTCAGGGTTGGTGTGATAGTGGCCATAAATCGCTAAGAAGAAAAAACGCGCTTTTAAAAATTAAACTCGAAATATATCGGTTTACGTGATAGTACTATTAAACACATGTCTTATTGTATATATATATTTTTGAGCAAACATGTCTTATTGTATATAATAAAGACCATAGTTTCTTCTAGATACTTGGGTGATATACATGCTCAAAATGTTTTGAATTACGACAAAGTTTATTGCTTAAAAAATATCGCTTAAAAAAAGTTGTTTAAAAAACTAGGTAAAATATTCGCTTAACAATTTAAAAGAAAGGGAACTAAAGACATATAAATTTAGGGCACCTAAATACAATTGTCGAATATACAATTTAGCTATACAACTATTCGAGTCCATGCCGTTTGCAATATGTTTTAAACCTTGTCTCCTAATGTCACGATTCTTGTGATGCATGGAAACTGTCAAATTAAAGAAAAAAAAATGTTCAAACTGGCAATCAAGTAAACAAATTCATCAACTAGTCTACTCTAGTTATTTTGGTTCAAGTTGGCTATCAAATCAAAATGGCTTATAAGTCAAAAGGCCATAATTACTATGCGTGGCTCAATGTGGCTATCAAATCAAAAGATGTTATAACTCATATAAAAACACACATAAACCAAAGGAAAATTTTACCTTGGTTTTGTTAAAAAATAACAAAAGAAGAAAATGACTACAAAATGCCTTTAGGGGAGTTAAAGGCTGCTTTGCTTCTGGTTCTAGTTTAGTTAGAGACATGATGGTGGAGAAGTTTCGGAGGGAGGTTCTGCTCACTAGGTGGATGGCGAAATTAACCAAAAAGCCCAAGATATTAGGGCTCGTGTTCTTTGAGGAGGATTTCGTGATTCAGAGTTGGAGCTTTTGTATCCCTTTGATTCAGTCGCAAAGTATTTCATCAGTTGAATATTTTGCAAAATGAGGATTTGGCGGAACATTGCAAACATGTTGGTGAAGGTTGTGAACAAAGCGAGCAAGGAGCTTATGTCATTCATTGAGAAGCTCAAGTCTATGGTATCTTGTCCGGTTTCTTACGGTGTTTGTCAAATGTATTTTGGGTTTAATATATGGCTAGGGTTGTGTGGTTTAAGGAATGTATAAAGTTTATGTTTATGCTTATGGATGTTTTAATAAACCTAGTAAGGTTAATTTTGTTGGATATTTTAATATATGCACTTACTTAATTATGTGTGTCTAAGTACTTTTGTTGGAACATACATTATTTATAACCTGTCCTTGAAATCTTGGCTTGCAACGTAGTGTTGAAAACATAACCTACATCATCAAAATAATGTATAATCGATATGGATACGTGTCATGTGGTAAGTGTGATATGAGTTAATTGGTAACTTTGCGCACTGGGTAAAATATAAGTTCTACTATATAAAATAAAGCGAAAAAGCGATATTCGAGTACATTTAAATGCTACTTTGTGACACATATATCACCTGGTTTATTAGATTTATGTGTCACAAAATATCATCTAACTGACTCGAGAAATAAGCGTTGTTGTTTTTTGTTTTTGTTTTTTATCGATTATGCAAGAGGCTTTATCTTGATCTTCAATGAAAACCAACTTCGCGGCTTAACCTTAGGCTTAGCAACTACATCCCTATGGATAACAGACATATCGACATCAACATCAATAAGGTTTGGCGCTTCAATTCTAGCGACCCAGCAATAAGATCATCATATGTCATATTGCTTGCATCTTTTAATCTTCTTCCATGTATAATCAATTTAGTTGTATAATCATCTTCATAATCATAAAAGTTAAGATTCGATAATAAAATCAAACAAGTTTTGGGATTATGTGCCATATACATCATTAACTTCCCATGCTCGATAAAATAAAGGTCATAATGGCGGCCACATCCCTATCACATTCTATTAGTTTCAAGCCTACCTCTAATTGACATTGTGTAAACAGAAAAACAAGGAATGGAAATTTAGCCGGTATGTTTCTTTCAAGATCTTTGGCACATACTACTATAGTCCACACCATCGACTTCCTGGACACTCAATAAAAAACACCCCCATTTTCATACCTGTGATTTGGAAATAAAACTCGCCCAAAACATGAGCGTCAACAGTGCGAGGATCGAAGTCCAACTAGGTGTCATCTTATTCTAGAACACATAAAATACAATACTTTAAAAATGTAGGCAATACTTTTTACATGTAAACCCTAATTAGATACGAATATTGAAACATTAAATAGAGGCAAAATTGATATGGGGGGGAATGCAATAAAAGTATCACGAACCTTTTAGCACAATTCAATTTTAATAATTGAGCGAAGCAACAAGTTGAATTAGATTATTAGCGGCTAGGGTTACAGTGGGGTAGGAAGTGATGTGGCCTACAAAAAGATAAAAGATAAAGTATTAGTGTATCATAAATAGCTAAAAATGAAAAAAGTAACTTTTTAAAAAGTAAGCTCATAATATTTTGGTTTTATGTGATAGTACTTCTGATTTTTAGATGTAATATAATGTAAGAACGTCGATTAAAAAAATTGCTTATAAATTTTCGCAAAAACATAGTTGCCTAAATAATTACTTAAAAAGTAAACTTATCAACTAGCAGTGATTACAATATACTAACAGTGGTTACACAACACTACTAGCAGTGGTTTAACTCTAGCAGTGGTTTGAAATGCCCTAGCTTGATGGATACACCAACCACACTCCAATCATTGACCAAGATTACATCAACCAAACCTGGCAAAAGTAGTGATATTATGCACTAATATGAAGGATTACAAAAGATTCATATTAATATGAAGGAGATGCCTAAGTGGGGGATTGCTAAGAAGCCTTAGGTAGGGGTGGTGGTGGATGAAAAACTTGTGTCCTATTTGGGTGGTTTTAGTATGATCTTTTCTATTCTCTTTCGATGTACTGATAGTGGTTGTAATGTTCCCATGGTTGTAGTAATTGATTCTGATTCTGTTCTCTTTTGATGTATCGGGAACATAAAACCCAACATAATGGTTGTGTTGAAAATATATACGTGAAAAATTTATTTAAATGTTTGTTTTTGTGTTGTTAATGAAACATATCACGTATAAAGGGGTTGACCGCATGATCAATACGCACATAAAGTGGCCATATTGAAAAGTATATACACACCCACCACTGAAAGTTTGTTCATGTAACCAACAAAACTAAATACTGAAATAAAACTTAAAATGTCATTCAAGAAACGTATCCGATTTCCTAACAAATATGGAAAGCAGGATTTCCAAATCATCATAACAATCTACATACATGAACTTAAACCTTATCATCTTTCCATGCTCAAACTCACAATCTTCAAAAAGTGGGTCCGATCAACTAATGCATTCACATGATTCACCCGGTATGGATTGTCTCTATGATAGTCCATCTGAATTCGCATCATGTATTCGACTTCATCATTCCTAAAAGTGCATTTGAAAAAATGCATAGGATGATGTGAAGAGAAAATGGTCGGAATATCACGGTGTTTAACATTTACAAAAATTATATAAAATTATATAAATGCATAGAGAAAAAAGTATACACAAAACACAAACTTACAAGTCTACATAACGGAAGAATTTCAGTAGACCTTTTGTAAAAGACATCAGTTCACTCACCAAAATGATCAAGGTGACCAAACCATTGGCAAATGTGTTGCATTCGCTCATCACCTGTTTAAAGAATATCAAAATAAATCTTAAAGATAAATGTTATGATATTACAGAATATGATTATGAGATTTCAAGCCTACCTCCATCTTCATTATCAAGATCATTTTGTGGAAAAACAATTCGCGTCACACCAATAAAGCTGCCTGTATCTTTTGACCTCCTACCATGAAACCAAACACGGTTATATTCAAGCTATTGTTCTCCAATTTAGTAAAAAAAATAACGTCGCCAAATTCAATATCGGAATATTGAAGAAGCGATCGACCACATCTCATCATCCATAACATACAAAGGACGAGGATCATGACCTCCTTCATAGCCCCCAAGTAACATCCACACTAAACTCCATTCCTTCAACAACAACAACAACAACAGTACCTTGCAACCCAATACCATCTAGAAAATTAGGGCAATGTGCGAGACAACAACATCATTGACAATTATAACATATCAGATAATAAAATACACTTATTTTTAAAAAAGCGTAAACAAAAAATTAATTCTTATAAATAACCTTTGTGGAATATGAGGGTATGGCGGTAGATAACTCTAAAACCTTATATGACGACTTTCTACACCAGCATATTCCTCAACTTCCAACCCGTTAGAATCATAGCCAGTGATACGTAAAAGAGTCATCACCTTCTTGAACAAAGTGTAACATATGAACATCCGTATACATGTTTTCATGAACAAATTCTACCCATTTGTTACCTTTTGAGAAATTAGCCCTTTTAATAATTGAGCGAAATTGACAGTTGCACGAAAAAAGTAAGGGTTCTGGTCGGTAGAAATTGGATGTGGCAAAAAATAGCTAAAAGCTAAAGATAAGGTTTTGGTGTATCATGATAAATCGCTTTAAAAAGTCGCTCGGACTATATCGCTAAAAAATTTGCTTATCTAGTTTCCGCCAAAATAATTTTCCACGCCCTAAACACAAGTCAACAAAATAAGCATAAATACAGTCAATTCTATAGAACATATACAACAATCCACAATGGCTTTGAACTTATCGGAAAGGTAATTATGAACAAGTGCCAAGCGGGGAAGAGGATGTTGCGACAATTCGATAGTACACATACAACAATCCACAATGGCTTTCGACTTATCACGAGAAGAAAAAGCTAGATGGTGATGTTACGGGTAAGGAGAACCAAGATGGCATTACACTAGAAAAAGTTGAGGCATTGGAAAAAAGTTAAAGATCGGAAGAAGTCTTTGAAAAACTCAAGGAAAGGAAAGCAAGCTGGAGAAGGATGTGGTTCTAGCGATCTTGTTTAAATGGATGTAATGATTGAATAATGAATGATATGAGTGTAACATTTAACAATGTAATGGTTGTGTTGAAAATCTTATCTATGAAATAATTTATTGAGATGATTGTTGTAGTTTTGTTATTGAGATGGTTGTGTTGATAGAACCAAGTCGAATTTGAAATAGACATCAGCATATTTAATCAAAATGATTGCAATGTAACATACACATGGTAGTAGAACCATCATCACATAGTAGTTTGTAACATACACTAACTAGCCTTCACCACATACTGAAAATAAATTGTTTCATCATGATGACTAGTTAGTGTAGTTTGTAACATACACTAACTAGTCATCATGCATGGAAAGGAACAAAAATACAAATTGTTTAACAGGGTACATACCACCTTGGAAGATCAAATAACTACCACATGGTAGCCTTCATCATAACCCGAATTACTTGGATCAGAAGAAATTTGGGTATGACATGGAACCATCACCGTGGAACCTTCAACTATCACTTGATCATTAACCAAGCGGATTGCCTCATCACTTCATATCATCAGATTGATTACTACCAACTGCTTCAAATTCATCAAATAATCTCCTAGATTTCAAGGTACCGATTTCAAAGCGGCTTTTCTTGGACACATATTGAACTACTGATAGAGCTTCCAACCGTAGGAAGGTCATCAATATCATTAAAAGCCTTTTACACTTTAAAATTTGGTTTGAATAGATGGGAGTAAACTAGTAGAATGTGGATCACGAAGGTCATGATTACCGGCTGAACCGAAGTCGTTAAAAGGTTCTTACCTCTTAGCGGACTAATCTCGAACCACATCCTGTTGACAAACACTTTCGGTAACTTAGGTGGACTTCTTGTCCAAGAATCTTCAAAGTCATTATTCGACACATAAAGGTCGGTGTAGTCGCTTAAACAAGGAGGAATGTATTCAAGGTCATTATTCCCACCAAATTCAGACTTTCCTCTGAATAAACTAAGCTTGACAAAGGCTTGACATAAGGTGTCCTAAGGTAGAATTGGTGAATTTTTCCTCTTCTTCCCATGCCATTAGTTCTTCAACGACAGAACCGGACAGTACGACATTTTTTTCTTTTTAATTTTAGTTGTCGGAGTTCATCGTCGAGGAATCAAAGAAAGGTTCTTGTGATAGTAGCTAACTAAATCCACATGTGGTAGATGACAAACATAGATCTCAACTAGACCATGGAGCTCAGCCATGACATACAGTTTCTTGACATCATTATCACCTTCTACAAGGGTCAACCTGTAACACCCCCAAAAATGACTCAAATGGGAAGCATACAAGTATTGGGGTGCTACTAAATTGATACCACAACTTAAGCATAGAACAACTGATTTTCATAAAGAAACTTTTATTCATTATTGAAAACAATGTTTACATTATTGATTAAATGCGGAAAATGGCCATTATAAACAAGTGGTCCCAACACATGCATCAGTCGTCTATACCATGCCACTGCGCACTGCTTTAGGCCTCCAAGATAAGCTATCACCTCAAAACCGGAAGATACATGCTAAAAGGGGTCACTACATTGGTGAGTTCATAGGTTTATTTAAAAAGATTTGATTACAGTTTCAAATTTGGTTTTTGATGATCATTATGTCTTGCATAATGTCATAAAGTTTATAGTTCGGTTCATAAAAGGATTTCATAAAAGAGATTTCATAGGTGGACAATAAGTAGGGTATATATATGCATTACAGGCGAATATAATGTCATATATTGAGTATTCTATGCTAGCACTAAGTTCAATGCAGCAGAAGCTCACGGCAGGTTCAGATGCACAAGGAAGTCATACATTTGTGGAGCCCATGGCGAGTGTTTATCCCGTTGGTTTCGGTCCCGACATGCTATATATTACGCCTTGACCCAAGCGGGGTTAACCGAACAGAGGAGTCACCCTCAATAGATCTATTTATAACATTCAGCTTCCTAGCGATTGTGCCAGTTCATGAAGAGGCAATTTGGGATCTAAAGTCTTAGGCTAGGCTGCGTAATATTCTAGGTCAAAGGTTTTGGTGTGGTCCTTAAAGCATCTAGGTATGATGTATCTTAAAACATGTCAATCAAAGGGCATAGTATGCATAGAATGCAGAATTTTAGTAATTAAATCATTTAAGTAAAAATAAGCGTATATCTTCCCAAAAGCATTATAAAACAAGTAAAAAGTAGGGCTATGAAACTCACCTTGGCAATGTGCAATATGAAGTCTAAATGGAATTAAATCAATGAGTGATAGTGCACTGACGAGAACTACCACAACCTGGTAATTAATGGCATATTTAGTCTTTATGTTTAAGACTCGATAAAGTTTAACTAACCTTATAAATTTTTAAATGTTTGTTGTTGTTGTTGTTGCTTGTGTGGCAGCATTTAAGTTTAAATAGTTTTCTAAATGTTTGTAAGTATTGGCTCTTGAAAGTGCATAAGTATGTAATATGAAAATATCAAGGGCCAATTGCCCTCTTGAGAGAACGGACGATATGCGAAAAATAATCACATTTAAATAGTAGGCGACTTGGTTATTGCGTTTAAAAGTATATATAACCAAATATTTGTTGATGATTTAAGTATGTAAAAATTTCACTTTAAGTAGTTGTTGTAATAAAAGAGTTTATATTAGAAATACAATAATCGGCATGATCCGTGTATATGCTTTAATTATATGTGGTGGCTAAGTGTCACAAAATTAATAACTTCGTTGTTATATCATTTTTCAAATATACATGTCTTTAAAAGTTGAGATAACTATATTAATGATCAAAAATATGTCACAATTGGTATTTCTTTATTACTTGATACCCAACTTAAAACTTATAGTTTCACAGATGTAAAAGATTAATTTTTGAATACTAGTCATAGCTTAGAACTTATAGTTTTTATATTTAAAACAAGTTCATTAAGTTTAAATAAGCTAATATAAGAAATATAGGTTAACGATCTCAAAAATTAAGCTACCATTTATATTTTTAGTTTGATACGCAACTTAAACTTATAATTTTATTGACGAGAAAATATTAAGTTTTAATTACAAGTTATGTACTAGGATCCGTTTATAAAACAAGTTACGTAGATTTAACCCGTCGGTAAATTATGACGAGTTCAAATATGTCTAATAAGTTGGGAGATAACCCGAGTGCAAAATAAGTAATCCAACCATACGTCACTGTTGGGCTCGACACACTTAGAAGTCACAATTAATCTAACCCGTTAGTTATATTAAAATTTATATTCATAAGTAGAAAGTAGGAATTTTGCCAAAACCATTTTACTCCAACTGAATACAACACACCCTCTATTAATTTAAGTGGGCTTTGCTCACTCACACCCCTCGACACACTAAGCCCAAGCCAAAACAATGACATTTCATCTTTGAATCTTTAACCAGCCTTACCCAATATACTTATAGTTGATTTTGGAACTCATTTTAGACATAATAGTGAGCAAACCAAACGCACAGCCAAAAATTTAAACACTATCTTAACAAATGAAATTTTCAATGTTAGACTTGAAATGAGCTTAAGTTTGTTAACATGTGGTTCCCACCTGACACCAGTTGCGTGAGTATACAATGAGAATAAAATGGGAGTTTTATTAGAATGTTACAACAAAATGGTCAAATTTTCATTGAATTATGCCACTATTGGGCAGTGGTTCGACAACAGAAAAACGACACAACATTTTGGTTTTTATAATATTTTTGGGACTAGCACCTTGGAGCAAAGCTAAAACAATTACAACCAATCAAACATAGTTCGTGGTCTATTTAACTTGAGTTGTTTATATTTCATTTACTAAAATGTTAAGTGAAGAAAATCAACCCTTAAACACCTAATTGTGGTCAAACCATAAGCAAAACCCACACGTTACGCACTCAACCACACGACACGACTTAAACCAAGAGCACCTACTGCTTGGTCCTATCAGGCCCTCGACGAACAACATAGCCACAACTTATTCCATATGAGCCATTTTGCATACAAATATTAGCAACAACAAGCACCTCTAATCATGAGCCTAACACCTTAATCTTTTATATATCAAATTTTTGTTTGTAACTTATTGGTTGCCAACAACAACAACAACTAAAAAAAAATCATTCGATTACATGTTTGAACAAAAGGAGTAAAACAAATTGATAACTAAAATAACAAATAAAAACCACCAATTATAAATCTTACAATGAAAACAATTGGGTTGTGGGTGGAATGAACCGAACACAAGAAGACTCCAATTGAGCACGAAATAGTTGAACTTGAACGAATTGAAGCTTGATTTAGACTCTCTATATCCCAAGTAACAAAACCCCCTTATCAATTTTGAAAACCCCTTTGATATGATGAAACCCTAATTTTATAGAACCCGAATTTTTCGAATTTTGTTTATGTGGAAAGATGAATGAAGCTGTGATTGCTTACTCCCATATGTAGAAGAATACAAGGAATGAAGACATTAGCCTTCTTGGTCTTGAGTAGGTAGCCAGAATATGTGGGGGAGAAGGTAGATGTTTATTTTGTTTTATTATTAGACATAGCCATGGGTGCACGTGTTTTGTGAATCGGCGGAGTAAGCGTCCATACTTGGTACCGAATAATATAAAAATTATATATTTGGAAACGATTTTTTAAATGTAATAATATGACATTTTGTTTATGTTGAAATTTGATTATAAATGTTTGCCGTTATTAATTTGGCGTCGGTATGCGTCGGATGCGACTTTCACGAATTCGAGATAACTTCCGTTTTTCTTAAATAAATTATTAGTGATTGATAAAAATATATTTTCTCTTTATCAATTATTTATTTTTAGTTTTGTATCTTCTTTATATTTTACCGTTATCTTGAATAATAATGGATTAAGCTTATGTATGCTTAAATTTTAACTTGGACAATAATAAATTTCCCATTTATTATATAGATACTTAGTGAACAAGTATCATGTAATGCGGTGTTTTATTTTTTTAGAAGCGAGATAACCTCTTGTTTTAAATTTAAATGTGTGGCGATTGATAATAGATTTGAATTTTCTGACGTTATAAATATTATTATAATAATCCGGAAATTTACGGGTTGTTATACAACCCTTCCTCTAGACTACTACTTGGAAGACAAAAACCAAATTCCAAATATCCTCCCAATTTAATTTCTTTCAACAGTTTGTCACATATTTGAGAATACGATAACCTACTCAACCTAGATAACCTCAAATGTAAAACATCTCCACCTAAATAACTTAAGGGATAAAAAGAACCGTGCCATGATAAACATCAAACCCAAGATCTTGTTGTTTTCAAACATTCGTGTAACAATGGAAATAATTCAGCAAAACAAAATATATTTAAGATAAAATTTAACAGAAAAAAGTAAATGGACAAACTTACAGCCATTCTTGATACCATAATTCACCACAGGCCTTTGATTATGTGTTTTGTGATGCCATAGTTAGTAGAAATCTGAAAAACACAAAATATATGTAAGATAAAATTTAGTTTTGGCTAATAATAGGTACAAAAGCTACAAAAGGTACAAAAAAGTGAACAGTAGAAAAGTGTCTAAAAAGTACAGCCATACTCAAATGATATATCTAAGATATAGTCAAACTCACCCAAAAAAAGTCGCCTAGTTTACATGTTGGATAATGCATAATAGGTTATTACCGAATGGACAATACTTGTAAAGTAGCATGCATGGGTTTGCCCTATTTTGTATATCCATAGTTTGGTGTGTGTGTTTTTTTTTGCTTATTTTTTTAGAAAAATATTACTAATCCTATTACATTCGTTTGAACACAACAATATAATACAACATACTTAATACAAAAATTAAAACCATTCAAGGGAGCATATGGTTATCAATTTGTTTCAAGTAATACATCAACAAAACTAGAACATCACTAAACACAAACAGCGTGTTTAAAAAAACCTAGCCATTTGTTCACGGTATGAAAGCGGCTGAATACGATCCTTCACATCCAATGATAGACCAAAAGCCAAGCGGTATAAAAAATACATACCCAAATACCACAATCACCAAATATCCCGGCTTGCCCGGTACTTTCAGCGATAGTAAATGTAATGAAATAACTTGCCGGATTAATGCCTTTCTTCTCAAATACTTGCGCTTGTGCTAGAACCTCAGTAATTGTAGTGTGGACAAAAGTTACATTTTAAAAATCTAATGTTTTAAAACCTGTTAAGGTTCGTATTAATTCTTATGACATATGAATAAATAGTCAAACATGTAAACACTCCCTCATTTTGATATAAAACTCTCGCCATTCCTCTTCAAAAGTTTGACCGCTATCATAAAAGGTAACAATGCATGTGTCTATCTCCAAACGCAAGAACCAATGAAGTTTCATTAATAGGCATGAAAACCTACAACGTTTGGGTCACAAACATAACATTAATATATGGCAAAAGCTACCAGGGATAATTATATGAATGAGGGACTAGAATAAAATATATATATCGTCACTTACGTGTACTTGTCGGACCATGGAATAGAGTATCTTTCACCATTAGCATACCACAACGGCAAAGAATTTTTTTGTAGCAGTGAACAAAATAGCTACTAACCATCATATCACCGTGCTCGGGCCTAACATGCCAAAGGTAATTAACCCACAACTCTATGTGTCGTAAATTTCGAAACTTGAATGAGTGTGATAAACGTTATAAGAAATCAATTCAATAGGTACAGTTGTATGAGTCCTTGCCTCATCCCTTAGCCAACCTTTCCTAGGAGGGTCTAAGCAAACCAAACTTTCCCAAAACCTTCTATCCACACACACATCGTCACACCAAGGAAACTTGCAGTTAAGCGGCAATTTGTCCAAGAAATTGCTCAAATTCATTTGTAAAATGAACTCGATTGGCGATTGTGTAGCGTGCAAGATCCTAGTATATGAAACGATTAAACTTATAATCAATTGCCATTAACAAGATATATTTTAAAAGGTTGTCAAGAAGTATTTTTCATACCTCAACCCAAGGCGTGACAATTTTAAGTTTTTCACTCATATCTGGATTAGGTAAGCTAAAGCATCGTCTTTTCTTTTCAGCATATGCCTTGGTCCAATATTAATTAGCTTCACCGACGGTGTTCACTCCTTTTGGCGAAAACTCGCTCTGGCTTTCATATGATCTGAGTTCATGATTGCTTCTCCCCTTTTCTTTCGTTCATTTTCATACTGCAACCTCTTTTCCTCTTCCCGCATTATCAACTTGTCCTCTTCCATCCTTAACCTCTTCTCTTGTTGCATCAACTGCTGCTCTTTTAACCGGGAACTTTGTAATTCTTCATGTCGCAACCTTAATTCTTCTTGGATAATAAATTCTGCAGCGTTTATAAAGAACCTATCGTTATGATATGTTATGGTACGGAAAGGGTTTTACACTTGTTTCCTGATTTTGTAAATTACCTTTGCAACATCGTCATCGAGAAAATTCATCTAGCCGGCAGCTGATGAACTAGTATCAATGCTTGACTGACTTGACTCAAACAAGTCAAGAAAATCATGATTCAGCTCATCACAAAACGTGCACTAAGATGCGAAGATCATTAGTTAACTCCAATTTCTCCTAAGAATGAACAAAAGTATTTATAAAAAGCATATATCTGAAAGATAAATTAATTTTTGAATCCACTTCTAGTGGTTTTCAATCCATTGCTATAGTCTTTCAAACCACTGCCAGTGGTTTTCAATCTACTGCTAGCAGGTTCCTGATAATGGATACTTAACGGGCTGTTTTGAAAATTTGTTGTATCCACTGCTAGAGTATATGAAACCACTGCTAGTGGTTTTCAATCCACTGCTAGCGTGGTTCGATAATGGATACTTGAGGGCATTATGTAAATTTGGTGCAAACGTATTGACGATCAACAAAAAAGGATGTAAAAGTATATATACGAAAAAAAAATGATATATTACCTCATTTCTTTCTCGAGCAAGAACCTGAAATAAAAGATACAAAATATTAAGGACGTATATTATTATCAGTAGTCGTGTGATTATTGATGGGTCTATGAGGAGAATATAAAGCTTAAATAACCTGAATTATTGTCTCGAGTTTGAACAAATGCTTATTTAACTCTGTAATAACACCATCATGTGTTATGCGATCTCTATTATAATGCTCTCACTCCTGCGTATAATAGGTAAATGTTTCCTTTCAGTCTTGCCACGTTTGCGCTGCGTACATCTTCTTCAACCACTCTCGGTAAAGATGTGTGGCTTTCACTTTGGTGAGTTCTAGGTATGTAATCATGGAAAAACGCCGTAAACTTTATATACCAATCGATCTCCTCTCATTATTGTCGTGTAAGTTCTTTAACAGTTGGAATCCTTAAAATCAAATAATAATGTTGAATAAAAGATTGCATTAATGTAGAATAAAAGATTGCATTAATAAGAAAAATATTATGAATACTTTTACCTTTTCAAAAAAACTTATAATCAGATCTTTTGAAGGGTGTATTCTTTGACCACGCTACTCCTCTTGGCATAATATCAGGAACTTTATTCCACTATAGAATGCTTCTTTCAAATGACTCCAATATCCATATCTATACGGATTTTGCAATTTCAATAAAAATAATAACATAAAATATTGATACATAAAATGACTCCAGTGTATATTGATATATAAAATATTAACCTTGAAAGCCTAAACGAATCTGACAGTTATAGGGTTGGAACAAACTTGTGGTCTTTGTTAATACCTTGAAGGAAATCCCACTTGTGTTTATCCGCAACATCTAAAATTTCATCATACAAATGCCTCCAAATATGCTCTCCCCATGGAAAGGCATCCCAATCATCTAGGTTTTCAACTAATCGTATGAGAGAATCATCAACTTCCCGAACCAATAATCGCCCATGAAGATAACCTCCAAAGCTAACAATAGCCAAAGACGTCTGCATCTTCGTGCATATGATACCAAATGCCTCTTCATCCTAAATTAGGCCAAGAATATCTAAGTTTGTAATTTTGAACCGAACGTTTTGGGAAAACCCTTGACCTAAAATTGAGGTGTCCAGATCCATATTTTTCAAAACTTACTTTTCCAAAATGAAACCATGATAGCGAAAACTCGGGCGACCGAAATGTAGGGGACGGTCTTCAATATAATATACAATCGGCATATCATAATGATTTTCATTCGGATAACATTGTTTTTGTAAAATATAATCTATCATATGTGCTTCCTGGTCAAAATAAGAAAGGTCCAACCATTTACCGAAACAACTTCCTTCGTTTTTTATCCAACTTGGATTTTATTAAAGAAAAGTAGTTTGGTTTACTTCTGATGATGATTTTCGCCTCATATTCCTACAAATGAAAATATAAAATAAATAAATAAATAAATAAAAGAAAATAAAATCAAAAACATATTCTACTTAATTACATATAAGGGGAGTAACAAAGCTGATAAAGCTGCATTCAATCATCCAAGCATATTGTATAATTTTGTAATAAATACCATATATTACTTCATTCCTTAATGCTTTTATTGCAAAAGGTACAACAACAAAGCATCACATCTCCAGACACCATATAAATTAAAAACCCCAAACACAATCAAAACCTTTTGCTAACTTAAATAAACTAAATTGTTGTTGCAAAACTACTATTAAACATGATTAATTTCAAATAAAATACGGAAAAAACAAAGATACGAACAATTTATATATATGAATATATAAATTCATACCCGAATACGAAACATTTTTTTGCAGGATTTCGAGAAGACGGATGGTTCTTGACTTGTAGGAGTATTTTGTAATGTATGTGTTATTCTAATTTATTGAATAAAGGTTACGAAAGATATGTGATATGAAAAGCGAAAAAAAAAAGGCTTATAAAAGTTTTTCAAATCGTGTAAAAAAGGATATGATACAAAAAGTACAATTTAAAAAAATTTCAAATTAATTCGCTTAATTGAGCATTGGGAAGGAGCAAAAGGAATAAAATAATACTTTCCAAAGTTTGACTTTTTCCTCGAAAATATAAAAAAAAATCGCTCGAATCTTAAAAAGTCGTTGGATATAAGTCGATTATAAATCATAGGTACGAAAAGGTAATTTCAATGATTAGGTTCTGAAATGTGTCAGGACACTTGGCACTCTTAGATTGGAAGAAAAAAGTCGCAAGTCTCAAAGTGTATTTTAAAAATACCTCAACTTTTTTCCTAGAAAGTGTTGACACCTTGAGCTAAAAGTGTATTTGCATTATTAGCCCTAGTCAAAAAAGTAAAGCTCAATCTCCACTTTATAACGTTAACTCGTGTGATTCATATTAGTTTGAACCCGTCTCTCTCTTTCTCTTTTAGAAACAATGACAACCGCTGCAAAAAGGTTAGTTTGATTTCCCAACACTTTATTTGAATTTTCTTGTATACATAGATTAGTACATTTTACATATGTGATTATAACAATATTGAATAAATCAGTAAACAAATACCAACTATATCGTTTTACTCATTCGTATAAACAGAATCACAAGGAAATGACTACGAAGAACTGTTAACTAATGAGATGTAGTATGATCCTATAACTTTAATATTATTTACGTATATAACAAAAGCCGACTAAGTGTAAGTGTGTAACTTGGTTCAGAACATACTGTAAGATGATATTAACAATTTTGATAACACACTGTCCTTCTTCCAGCAAGTGAGCAATATGCTAGCAGAGAAGGTGGCCTAGTTTGAAAGTATTCGAAACCAGGAAAATATCCATCACATTTTAATAACCCCATCTTCGAAAATGGGTGAGCTATTGCCATAATCTCATGACCATTTTCAAATGCATGGTATTCCTCAACCCACGAGTGCCTTAAAGAAGTTACATTTGATAAAAAGGTGCAATGTGTGCTCGCTAAAGACACAACCATTGATTTCCAACATTTGCATTTTATTACACCATTTTGAAAGTTTTTTTTTTTTTTTTTTTTTATCCGTAACATAGACGGAAATAAACGTACCAATTGTGCTTAAAACGAAACATATCACAATTATGAACAACTACTACAAAGACGAGAAATAAGAAACTAACATCAAAACTGACCACAAAGATTAATATTCATCGCTTCACAATAAGCCCGTTGTTCCTTAGTTAAACCTTCAAGGTCATTAGTGTCATATATATCATAATCTTCATCCTCAAGTAAACTAGCATCATATGCACCTCCAATGGTCATGAAACGAGTTGTCTCATTGTACACATCTTCGACCTCGTCACTATCACTATCGTCCAAAACATGATCCACCTCCGTACCAGTATTACCAACATTATGATCAGTAGCCTCCTTTTGTAAAGGTAGCGGCTTCCCTTCATCATCCACCATCACAGGCTTCCCATCAAGCATTTGACTTTCAATTTCATTAATCCTTTCAGCCATAGATGTATTACCCGAACTAACAATTGCCAATTTTTTCTACCCTCTCTTTCCTCCACTTCCACCATAGGGCATGAAACATCAATATAGTTTTAAGTGGAATTAAGAACACGAACTACCCTCTCCATCCTCCGTAGAGCTTAAAACATCAAACAAGTTCGATGTAGAAGGAACAGTAGTATCATTTTTATCATTTGTCTCCTTAGTTTTCCTTGGTGTCTTCGGTTGATAAGCGAACTTAGTCTTCGAACCAATCTGAATCCCACGGACAGGATGCCTTGACGTTTTTGTGTTCGTAATAACATCCGAGACACGTTTCTTAGAACATTCATTAAGAACATGACCAAAAACGTACAACTTGAGCATCTTGGAGGTATCCGCTCGTACTCAATATGAATAGTGTGCATAGTATACCCCTCACCCTCGAATTTTGGTACCCCCTTTTGATAGTTCTGCAAGTCTTGCATCTGTTTCACCATAAAACCCGAGAAACAAATACCTTTGACCATATTTCCAAATTACCCCAAACAAATATTGATGAGCCCTCCAGAACTAAGGTGAAGGCCTGGCTTTTTAAGTTCTGTACAACAGTTTAGCAGAGCACAAATCCCATTGTCTAGTGGTAAATCACTTACTTCATCTATCATTTAATGCAAAACTATATTGAAATCCTAAGTTTTTTCAAATTAGAATCTATGCGTTCCAAAGTTTCATTTGTAATGTCTTTAATGTCAACATGTAAATACTCTAATTCTAAGCATCCTTTTGCCAAAGGAATCAACCCTATATGTGACACCAACATTTCTTGAGGGCTATCACAACCAATCTTAATCCTACGCAACTTCTTGCAATGATAACCATGAAGTTGCAGTTCTGTGTCCCCAATGGACTCTTTAGTATACAAAAACTCCAAGTTCGAACACTTTTTAATCCACATAAAATGGTCTTCCCTATTAGTTGGCAAATTTCTTAACTCCGGTAAAGGGAACATCCTTGTTATTAGTTGATGTGCAATAGGGTCAATAAAAGGAACATCCTTGTTATTCAATGTTAAGCGTCTAATATTCGGAGAAAACTTGACATCAACGTGCTCACCTTCACTATTGTAAGGAGTACCATCAAAATCTTCTACCTTAACAGCATAGCTAAAAATTTTCGAAATATACCTAAGATTACAATCAGGGGTGTTCAAAGAAACTAAAGATTGACTAGATTTTTTGCAATGCGAACAATATATTCTTCATAATCCACGAACAAATTCAAAAATATCAAGTAAAAAATCAACCACTCAGTATTACGCATAGCTAATTATTCATCCATTCCGTGTCTGTCATATAGATATTACTTCCTTCCAAAGACAAAGTTTTCATATTATTACAATATTTCACAACATGCAATAATCCATCTGTGGAAAACCCCGTGCATGCCTCAATCTTTAAAAACTTAAGATTCTTACTAGGCTTTTTCGCCAAAGCCTCAAAATAAAAATCCTTAACAACCATACACTTAGAAATGAATAGATTTCAAACAAACATATGAATTAATGATTTCATAAACCCATGGGGTGACGTAACCACCCCAATCAAGTGAAACTGATCTGTACATGACAAATTTTGCTTAGCCCTTTATGGTTAGTGAGTTAAGATTCGGGGACCCTTGACTGAGACGAGATGATGTGTTGGAGTAACACATGGATATAGTTACATGCTCACGTGTAATGCTATCAAGTTCATAATATTTACGGGAGACTAAAGAAATGGAGTTACGGTCATATTTGTGAATGTATGGTAAAATACAGCTGAATACTGTTTCACAACAAGCCCCCAGCTACTAGACCAACTCTAGTGATTGTGCTGAATACTATTTCATCTAACTATGTTTCCACACCAAACTCCTTGAGATCCTTCATGGTGTTCAGAATTGCTCATCTTTTCTGTAGACACATAAACGCTTATAAGCTACTGTAAAATGATGGCATGAATACTGGATCTGATAATTAGAATTCCAAAAGTCATTTCCCTTTTACAATTCCAAAAGTCTATGGTTATTATATAAATAAACCTCTTCACTTTGATGGGATCTTTTTTTTGTTCAAGAAAGTCATTCTAATAAAACAATTAATAGAGCATTGATCTCTGTCCCTAAATTTCTCGTTTGATTAATCTTCTCCACTTGTAGTGTGTTGGTCTTTGATTGTTTCTTGCATCATATTAGTATCGGAGCTTTTGGTTGCTCTGAATCGTATTGATGGCAGAAGAACAACCCCATGATCGTCGAGGGCGTCGAGGTGGATATGCGCGTGGGCAACCTCGTCAAGGTGCCGACCGCAATGAGGAAGAACCATGACCAAACCATAAGGACAAACGGGATCTCGAGATCGCAGCTCTGGGAAGACGAATCCGAGAATTGGAACGCCTGCTAGCACATGCGAGATTGGATGATTTCCACGATGTTCATCGCGATGAAGAAGAAAGTGAGGTATTAGACATTAACTCAATCGAGAGCATCAATAAAGAAGAAAAAAATCCATGGGGGGTTAACCGACCCGATAGAGATCGTCGTTTCAGGCCGGGACGTTACAATGCTTCTCAAAACCTCGGTGTAAAAGTCAACATTACAGACTTTGAAGGTAAATCATATCCCGATGAGTTTATTGATTGGTTATGTACTTTTGAGAGAGTGTTTGATATTAAAAACCTAGGAGATGAACAAAAGGTCAAGTTAGTAGCAATCAAGCTAAAGAAAAACAATTCGATTTGGTGGGAACATGTTATAAAGCAACGTAACAAGGAAGGAAACCCCAAGATTGTGAGTTGGGAAAAGATGAAAAAGAAGTTAATGGCCAAATTTTTGCATGTACAATATAAGAAAAAGGATTTTATAGAATACACTACAAGAAACATGAGAACAGGTGACGACATTTTCCCCGGCGACATTTAACGCTGGGGAATCTGCACTAAACGACAAAAATAGATCCTACGTGGCACCAATTCTCGTAGAAAATTCAGCTAAATTATTATGTACTTTTCCCCGACGACATGTCGCCAGGGATAAAGTGGTTATATTTTGACCGAATATTTCTTCGTAAAGCGTCGGAACTTTTCCGCTCATTTTTCCCGGTGACATGTCGCCGGGATTCATTCTTATTTAAAAATATGTAATTAGTGTTAATGACTCATATGGTGACGTGGACAATATTTCACAGCTGACATGTCATTTGGGGATGAGAATTGGGCTTTAAGTTATGCAATTGGGCTTATGTTTTGGGCTTTCTTATTAAGGAAACTCGGCTTATGTTTTTATTGGACATTTTCCCCTGTGAAATGTAGTCGGGGATTCAATTTGACTTCGTTGACTTTTACAAAAAATATATATACGTTTTCAAGGTGATATCGTTATACATAAACACAATAATATAGTAGATCTGGTTCATCTTTCACTGCAGAAAACGAAAAAAAAAAAGGTATCTTCCTTCTTTGGCGATTTTTGCAACAATTCGAGCACATCATAAAATCAACCATCACCAACAATTCGAGCACCTCCATCACCACCACCGCATCCACAACTTCAACGTTACCCACCACCACCGGCGTTACGACACCACGAGCAGCCTCCTCCTCCTCTAAAACCATAATTCTTTTCTTTACCCTCTAAATGATAATTCTATATCTTCTTTTTTCTAACCCTCTAATTATTGGTGGTGCGTGATAAGTTTTGTTTTTGGTTCGACGTGCTTGCACACAGTGGTTTGGTTGTATATATATTTTTTAATTTTGTTAATTATAATATGATTTGGTTAAACAAGATTATTATTGTTGTAAGAAGTTGTTAATTAGAAAATTTTGTTAAGTAATTTTTTTTTTTTTGGTTTTGGCAGTACGCGACAGCAGCCAAGAAGGAGAACGAGCCGAGTCCACAGACGAGCCGACAACGAGCCGAATCCACAGCCAAGGTATGTTATAATTTTTTTTTCTCCTTTTGGTATCCCGTGAACACCTACTGTTGACGGGGTACTCTCTAAGGATGAGGACCGCCGCATATATGTAAGTTTTGTTTCAAAACACACTTTAATGAATTATCGAGAAATAATGTAGCAACCCGACTAATATATTTACTATCTTGTGTTTTTGTCAATACATAGGAGGAGATGAAAAGGCTTGAGGCTATGGGTGAGTACACGGAGGATGAGATCAATGCGTTGGCAAGAGGGGGTAAGCCGTGGGCATATTCGGTGTGGGTGGTATTGCCATCACGGGCCACATCCAAAGAAATATGCGCCCCAACAAGTCGCTCAAAAGCATGCATAGAAAGGTAGACTTTATGATGAGTCTTTTCGGAAGCGACGCCAAATACTCGGATATGTTTAAGGAGTTTGAGTCGGGTGGTGCTAGCGGGTGTGGTGATGACGAGGAGAGTGGCGATGATGAGGATGACGACGGCGAGAGGTAGTTGTGTTATATATTATTAGTATGCTATATTGGTACTTTAGGTTCATCTTGGCGACATTTAAACACTTGTTTCCCTATCTATCATGTTGAATATTGACTTTTAAGCCCTATTTATCACTAGGAAGCAACGTTTTGTAGACTTATTCGGATTTTGGACGATTTACCTTTATTATCTTTGGTTTTGGTAAAAGTTGTGATGTATTTGTATTGCGTTGATCCGTTATATTGTATTTGTGTTTTGGTACAAGTTGTGGTAAGTCTATACAGGTTTTGCTTTCACGAGGTTTGATATTTGGTAGATTTTTTCGAGAAAAATTGAAAATGCCTGCTTTCTGCGGTATTAAAAATTGCATACTTTTCGGAGACTTGTGCCGGGATACTACTAAACGTTGACAAGTCAACGAAAAACATAGTTTCCCGTAATATGTAGGGGATACTATTCTTATTCGTTGACTAGTCAACATATAAACTATATTTACCCGGTCATTTGGGGATAATAAATTAAATTTAGCTTTAATTAGACGTGATAATCACTTTAGCTTAACGAAGATGCCCCGGCGACATGTCATTGGGATCATATGCCACCGTGGCACTACTTCTTTACTGAAAATGAGTGGGACCCACATTGTCGCCGGGGATTATCGGGGATACAATCCCTGACGAGGTTTCCCCAGCGAAGATTCCCCAGCGACATGTCAATGAAAATGAATCCCAACATGTGGGGATGAAATTGGGCTTTAAGTTATGCAATTGGGCTTATGTTTTGGGCTTTCTTATTAAGGAAACTCGGCTTATATTTTTATTGGACATTTTCCCCTCCTGAAATGTCGCCGGGGATTCAATTTGACTTCGTTGACTTTAACAAAAAATATATATACGTTTTCAAGGTGATATCGTTATACATAAACACAATAATATAGTAGATCTGGTTCATCTTTCACTGCAGAAAACGAAAAAAAAGGTATCCACCTTCCTTGGCAATTTTTGCAACAATTTGAGCACATCCATAAAATCAACCATCACCAACAATTCGAGCACCTCCATCACCACCACCGCATCCACCACTTCAACGTTACCCACCACCACCGGCGTTACACAAGCACACGAGTCCCTCCTCCTCCTCTAAACCATAATTCTTTTCTTTACCCTCTAAATGATAATTCTATATCTTCTTTTTCTAACCCTCTAATTATTGGTGGTGCGTGATAAGTTTTGTTTTTGGTTCGACGTACACGACACAGGTGGTTTGGTTGTATATATATTTTTTTAATTTTGTTAATTATAATATGATTTGGTTAAACAAGATTATTATTGTTGTAAGAAGTTGTTAATTAGAAAATTTTGTTAAGTAATTTTTTTGGTTTTGGCAGTCTGTATTGTGACAAGAAGGAGGAAACGAGCGAGTCCTGGTAGAGGCGGAGCAGGCGAATCCACAGCCAAGGTATGTTATAATTTTTTTTTTCTCCTTTTGGTATCCCGCGAACACATACTATTGACGGGGTATTCCCTAAGGATGAGGACCGCCGCATATATGTAAGTTTGTTTCAAAAGAAACACACTTTATTGGTGCTCCGAGAAATAATGCTTAGCAAACCCGACTAATATATTTACTATCTTGTGTTTTTGTATGTCACTACTTATGGAGGAGATAGAAAAGGCTTTTGGAGGAGCTTTACAATTTGAGTACGGAGGATGAGATCAATTGCGTTGGCAAGAGTGTAAGCTTAGGCATATTCGGTGGCGGGTGAGGTATTGCCCATCGCAGACGCATCGGGAGCCAAGTATGCCCACCCCAGACAAGTCGGCTCAAAAGCATGCATAGAAAGGTAGACTTTTATGATGAGTCTTTTTCGAAGCTTGACGCCAAATACTTCGGATATGTTTAAGGAGTTTGAGTGGGTGGTGCAAGCGGGAGTAATGGCCCGGATTGTGGTGATTGGCGAGGAGGTGGCGATGATAAGGGATGGCGGTGACCCGAGGTAGTTGTGTTATATATATATATTAAGTATGCATACATAATAGTAGATACTTTAGGATCCTCCTTGGCTAACATTTAAACACTTGTTTCCACTATCTATCATGTTGAATATTGACTTCCTAAGCCATAATTTTTCTTACCCTCTAAATGATAATTCTATCTTCTTTTCTAAGACTTATTTGGATTTTGGGCGATTTAAGCTTTATATATTTTTGGTTTTGGTAAATAGTTGTGATGTTATTTTGTATTGCGTTGATCGGTTATAATTGTTTTTTTGGTTTTGGTACAAGTTGTGGTGAGTCCACCATATGAAGGTATGTTACTTTTCTGAGTTTGATATTCTGGATAGGTTTTTCAGGAAAAAATTTGGAAATACTTCTATGTCGAGGTTGTATTAAAAAATTGAAATTTTCCCCGTGACTTATGCTTTGGGGATACTACCCACATAAGCGTTGACAAGTCCTTACGAAAAACATATGTTTCTGGCGACATGTGGCGGGTGTATACTATGCTTATTAGTTGACTAGTCAACTGCTATATTTAAAGTTTCTTATATATTTTCCCATATGACGGTCATTTGGGGATAGTGAAGTTAACTTTAGCTTTAATTATGGCGTGCTAATCACATTAGCAACGAGGGAAGATGCCAGCGACGTAGCCATTTGAGATCCTCTGCCATGGCACTACTTTTTGACTGAAAAATGAGTGGGACCCACATAAATATAGCCGGGGGATACAATCACGGCGAGTTTCCCAGCGAAGATTCCCAGACATCAATGGGGAAATGAATCTAGCGACATGTCATTTGGGGAATGAGGTAGACTTTAAGTTTATACAGATTTGGAGGGCTTATGTTGGGCTTTCTTATTAAAGGCTTCGGCTTATGTTTTTATTGGACATTTTCCCCTGCGAAATGTCGCCGGGGATTCAATTTGACTTCGTTGACTTTAACAAAAAATATATATACGTTTTCAAGGTGATATCGTTATACATAAACACAATAATATAGTAGATCTGGTTCATCTTTCACTGCAGAAAACGAAAAAAAAAAAGGTATCCTCCTTCCTTGGCCATTTTTGCAACAATTCGAGCACATCCATAAAATCAACCATCACCAACAATTCGAGCACCTCCATCACCACCACCGCATCCACAACTTCAACGTTACCCACCACCACCGGCGTTACACGAGAGCATTTGCTCCCTCCTCCTCTAAACCATAATTCTTTTCTTTACCCTCTAAATGATAATTCTCTATCTTCTTTTTCTAACCCTCTAATTATTGGTGGTGCGTGATAAGTTTTGTTTTTGGTTCGACGTGCACGACACATGTGGTTTGGTTGTATATATATTTTTTAATTTTGTTAATTATAATATGATTTGGTTAAACAAGATTATTATTGTTGTAAGAAGTTGTTAATTAGAAAATCTTGTTAAGTAATTTTTTTTTTGGTTTT
>OU343219.1:72108930-72202560 GCA_910596185.1 Chrysanthemum makinoi | reverse complement strand
GAATATTTTTGTCACAATTCTCAAATTCCGGTCATTTCTTAAATTAAATATGCATCATATTAATTCATTTATGGCATTTCATTTCACATTTAACGCGTAATTTTTATATTTAATAAACGTTATCGCGTGAGTTATTATTTTGAATATTTAATCCGTTACTTTCAAAAATGATCGATATATTTTTATACTTACATTTAGTTATAAAAAACTATATTTTGACTTTACCTAGTGTTTTGAATTTATTTGGTATATAAATCGTTAAAGTTATATTATTACGACGTTTTTCTTAAAAATTATACGATAATTATTTTATCACTCAAGTGCACAAGGAATGTATTTTACAATTTTATAATATCATTATACTCTATTTTAATCTATTAAAATTTACTTGTACCAAAAAGTTTCCATTTACCTTACAAGTTACATTTTCCTACAAATATACTTACACTTTCCTACAAATTATTCAAGTAAATGTTATACACAACATTTAAAAAAAAAATATATATATATTTTGAGGACCAAGACCCTTAAAAACCGGCCAAGGGGGAGTTGATTGCATTTAATGTTGGAAAAATTGGTTTCTTGATTGTTTATATTCACACTCCAGAAAAAATTCATTCACTTTCATTCATTCATAATATTCATCAAGTAGAAAAACAATTCTTCTCTCTTTGTTGCTCCATCAAAACCGGCCTCCCTAGGGGTGTTAGAGAGATCATCAAACTTTTCTCAACTTCAAGTTATAAACAATCTAGTTTATACTCTTTATATGGTTTTGAAATAAAAACCAAGAGTATTTAGGATAATCCTTGTTACTTTCACCTCATCATATTATCTTGTAAGCATTTCATTTTCATTTACATCTTTCACTTTCATTTCATATGTGTTTCATCAATTTTTAGCAAGTATGCAAGACTTGTGTATATTTATACCATTTTTATCTTGATTTTTAGAGTTTTATATATATAAAGTCATCCTATAATTATCCCCTTGGTATATGTTGGTCTTGATGATGATTAGGAACCCATGACACCCTAAGAAGGTGTATGGTAGGATTAGATTATTTTTGGAGTTGATTTGAAGGGATTAGAATAGGTTTGGTAGAAAAACTATTTTGACAAGTATATAAAGTGTTCTGTCCTTATTTTATTTTTCTGGAAAATCCGACAGTAGGCACGAAATTTTGGCCTTGATATTTAGAAAATATACTTTAAAAAGAATCCGTGGCCGCTTGAGCGGATTGAAGCGGAGTTATTGAAGAAGTTATGAATTTTCAAGTTGAACGACGAAATATTTATTTTAGAAATTTCAGCAAAAGTGTTTTGGTTTTATACGAGTCAAAAAGCAGGCCTTAAGCTTCATAAATTATTTAGACTTGTCAAAATATATTATTAGTATACTTTGATCGAAGCTAAGGACATATAATAGTAAGCGGATTTGAAGCGACTAAGATATATACACGTTTTCATAAACTTGCCGTAACTATTATTTTTAGAAAAAAAAAACTATATTATTTTTACGAGATAAGTTATTACGGTAACTAAAATCACCATATTTAACCCTATTATCTTTATGTTAAAGACCTATAGCGAAAACTCCGAACTGAAACTTTTAGATTTCAATACAAACTTTCCAAAACCGTCGAGTTCGTTTTCTAACGATCGACGTACACCGTTTTACGACTAGTTTTTAGACCATTTTATACTTTATGAAATTTCCGACGACATTGTTTTACGACGAAAAGTGATAATTTCACCATAAATCATTTCAAAACCATTGTAGGATGACATTTTGACGTAAATACTTGTAAAGTGATTTAAGAATGGTCAAGACGTCAAGCGAGTATTTTTTTTTTCCGGCGATAAGTATTATTTTCAAAACTCACAAATGGTATAAATATCATTCGAATTGCGTGCATAACATTACATCATGACTTATTTCATATCATATCATTCATAATAGGTCAGTTTAGATTCACGCATATTTAGGTTGTACCCACTTTTGTCTTAGCATCTATTCATCAAGTGAGTATTCACAGACTCCTCTTTTTAAATGCTTTAAATTGTTTTGGGGTGGAATGCATGATTTATACTTGAACTAAACTATCTATGTTTTATGAAATTATTGAACATTTCATGCTAGTGAGTAATCACATCCCCTTTTACGTTTTCATATCTTTTGAAATTTTGAATGCATGAACCATACTTGAACTAAATTGATTCCTACTTTTGTGAACTCTTTTAACTTGAACTTATGAACTTGAATCAAATCCTTGAACTTAATTACGAAATTATGACTAGTTGGAACTTGTTGAACCGTACATGTTATGACCTTGACCTAAAGTCTCCTATGTTCGGAGCATCACTATAAAGTCTCCCTTGTTAGACATCACTATAATTCGCCTTGTAGGTGTTCACAATAATTCTGCAGCCGATTGGAGTGTTCTCAATAATTCTACCGCCTAAATGGTGGAGTGTTCTCAATAATTCTGCCTAAATGGTGGAGTGTTCTCAATAATTCTACCTTAATGGTGGAGTGTTCTCAATAAATCTGCCTAGGTGGTCGAGTGACAAAGGTCTCCCTTGTTGGGCGATTAAAGTCTCCCATGTTAGACATCTTTAAATTATTATATACTTGGTACTATATTGTGAACTATTTTGACCATTGATCACGCTATATTTTTGTGCAATGGGTTGTGTACACGGGTTGCAAGTTTTGTGGGCGGAACTTGGGCTGAGTGGATATCAATGCCTTTGCTTTGGGAACTATTATGACCGCTTACACTTGACTACTTGGCGCACTATATTTTTGTGCAATGGGTTGTGTACACCCACGGGTTGCAAGTTTTGTATGGCGGAATTTGGGCTGAGTGGATACACAATGCCTTTGCTTTGAGAACTATTTTCGTTGACCGAAAGCTTTGATTATTTCTTACGAGATTTCTTGTTTTTGCTAAGCGTGTTTACTCACCAACTATTTTCATAGTTGACCCGTTTTTCTCTCATGCATTTCGGGTGATCGTTAGTAAGTTTTTCTATCAAGTCTTGCATAAAGAAGTTTTCACTTGTCGCTACAAGTCGTTTGTAATAAAACTCATATTTTGGAATCTAAACTTTGTAATATATTTGCCGATGACGGCTAAACTAGTATTATTATAATGGTACTCTTGTTTTAAATATTAATGTTGGTGTGTTCTATTATCTTGTGCTTATGTTTCCCTTCGTTACACCTCGTGTTTCCGCCTCCGTAGTGTAACAGATTGGCATCGAGCCAAGGTTATGAAGAATGCATTTTCAAAATAAAATCAGCTATAACGGAAAATTTTATTTTATTAAACATTGAACATCATCCGAGTCATCTAGTCCTATCGTTGCATCGTTAAATGTAAATTATACATAGCCGATCAACTGTCATTTATGAAGAACATACAATGATAAAAGTTAACATTTTAAATCATGTTTAGTCGAGTCTTTTGAGTCTGTCACTGAAGTTGCATTGGTCGGGGTGGGTATGCATGGCATGTTTGCGTTCACGTCTACATTACCGTACCTCTCGTTCATATCTTCTCTTTTCCATCTTTAGACTTGATAGACATAGCATGTCTGTTCTGTCATGTTTTGATCACTATAACACATTACCACGTTCTGCACATCATCGACCGTTAGAATATGGTTTACTCAACCCGATGTTTTGGTCCTCGTAGAATCATGGCGCAAGAAACACAGCTCGAGGTAACAACAACGGCCAAACATGTGACAATCCAGAAACAACGACTGCTGGAATAGCGGATCTACTCACCCAAATTATAACACAACTTCGATGCTAAGCGAACCAACAGCGAGGAGAAGGTACTTCAAACCTTGGTCAAGGATGCAGCTACAAAACTTTCATGACATGCAAGCCAATGGAATTTCATGATACTGAGGGTGCCATTGGACATAACCTGGTTAGAGAATGTTGAGTGAGAAGCTTAGTATCACGAAATGTCTTTGAAGGAAACAAGGTTGAGTCTCTCTGGCGGTCTACCTCTGAGTTCGAGCATTGACTGTTGGAACAACCAACTTCGGACTAGAGAGAAGACTTAAATCGTTATCTTGGGAAGCATTTAAGCGCTAACCCGATGAGTGCTGCTTGAGAAAAGATGAAGTGCGGAACGGAAGAAGAATTTTGGAACCACTTGATGGTAGGGTAGAGAGATGGAAACAATACGATCCGTTTCCGCGAGTTAACTAGGATGGTTCCTCACATGGTTTCCCTTGTGGAGAATTGATTGACAGATATATATGGGGATTGATACGGAAATTGGAGGATGTCACCGTGAAACCAACCACTCTGCAAGCATTTGTGAGTATGGCGTATCGCGACAAATGATGTGATCAGTGCGGAGAGAACTAACAAAGCAAACGACAATGGGCTAGCGACAGGAGGATCACCGGGGAAGCGAGACGGAGATCAACAAAACAGAAGCAGCGAATAACCCGAGAACTATGGAAGACCACCGGAAGCGCAAAGGATATGCAGGTCCACATCCTTTGTGCACTCGATGTAATATCATCACTTAGGGAGGCTAGAAGGTGCAACAAATGTGGACCAGGCGGGCCACTTCCGCGAAATTCTCAACGGTAGGAATCAGGACAGAGAAAAGCATGTTGCACGAGTGTGGAAGTTTAGATCACCTTCGCAATACACATCCAAAATTTAAAGAACTCCCAATCAGTATCGTCGAACTGGCATTGGCAATAGAAGGTCCACGAGAACCGAACATTGAAATTCCTCCCGCCGTGTCGAGCATTCTATTTGGGTACCAGAAGCCATAGCAGCAACGGGTACATTCTTTGAACAACTACTTATTTCTGCGACATGATTTTGAGTGCATAACTTCCTTCAATCTTTACCGCGTTCGACATGATTAATTTGAGACCTACTGATATCGACCTTATTTGTTATATATTTTGTTGATTGGATTTGATTGTGTAAGCAATCGAATATCGGCGAATCTTTCAAAGACTTCATTCAAGGATGTGGCATCCTACCTTTCTAACAACTTGTTTCCTAGCTTGATCTAGTGTGAGTTCTTGTTTGATGAGTTCACGAAAATCAAGCTAAGAGACAAGTTTACTAAAGTCGGTTTAGTTTAATCTCATGACAGTTCTTGTTTGATGAGTTGTGAGATTAGATTATAATCGACAACCTAAGAATCTTTTGAAACTCGTTCGATATTGGGTAAGTTTACCCTATCAAATCTAATCAACACACTTAGTTGAATGGGAACACATGCATGGACATTGATATGATCATTTAGGCACGTGCGTCTGAGCATGAACTTTTAGATCTCTTGTCGAGGTTCGGACCATAGTATCGTTAATCGAATCATGAGGACATGATTCCGTTGACATGGGAAGAATGTCACAATTCTCAAATTCCGGTCATTTCTTAAATTAAATATGCATCATATTAGTTCACATGGCATTTCATTTCACATTTAGCGTAATTTTTTATATTTAATAGCGTTATCGCGTAGTTATTATTTTGAATATTTAACCCGTTACTTTCAAAAATGATTCCGATATATTTTTATACTTACATTTAGTTATAAAAACTATATTTTGACTTTACCTAGTGTTTTGAATTTATTTGGTATATAAATCGTTAAAGTTATATTATTACGACGTTTTTCTTAAAATTATCGATAATTATTTTATCACTCAAATTGCACAAGGAATGTATTTTACAATTTTTATAATATCATACTCTATTTTAATCTATTAAAATTTTACTTGTACCAAAAAGTTTCCATTTACCTTACAAGTTACATTTTCCTACAAATATACTTACACTTTCCTACAAATTATTCAAGTAAATGTTATACACAACATTTAAAAAAAAAATATATATATATTTTGAGGACCAAGACCATAAAAACCGGCCAAGGGGAGTTGTTGCATTTAATGTTGGAAAAATTGGTTTCTTGATTGTTTATATTCACACTCCAAGAAAAAAAAAATTCATTCACTTTCATTCATTCATAATATTCATCAAGTAGAAAAACAATTCTTCTCTCTTTGTTGCTCCATCAAAACCGGCCTCCCTAGGGGTGTTAGAGAGATCATCAAACTTTTCTCAACTTCAAGTTATAAACAATCTAGTTTATACTCTTTATATGGTTTTGAAATAAAAACCAAGAGTATTTAGGATAATCCTTGTTACTTTCACCTCATCATATTATCTTGTAAGCATTTCATTTTCATTTACATCTTTCACTTTCATTTCATATGTGTTTCATCAATTTTTAGCAAGTATGCAAGACTTGTGTATATTTATACCATTTTTATCTTGATTTTTAGAGTTTTATATATATAAAGTCATCCTATAATTATCCCCTTGGTATATGTTGGTCTTGATGATGATTAGGAACCCATGACACCCTAAGAAGGTGTATGGTAGGATTAGATTAGTTTTGGAGTTGATTTGAAGGGATTAGAATAGGTTTGGTACGAGAAAAACTATTTTCGACAAGTATATAAAGTGGTCTGTCCTTATTTTGATTTTCTGGAAAATCCGACAGTAGGCACAAAATTTTGGCCTTAATATTTAGAAAATACTTTAAAAAAGCGAATCCGTGGCAGCGAGCAGTTGAAGCGGAGTTATATTGGCGAAGAAGTTATGAATTTTTCAAGTTGGACAACGAAATATTTATTTTCTGAGAAATTTCAGCAAAAGTGTTTTTTGGTTTATGCGAGTCAAAAGCAGGCCTTAAGCTTCATAAATTATTTAGGCTTGTCAAAAATATATTAGTATACTTTGTCTGAAGCTAAGGACATATAATCGTAGAAAGCGGTTTGAAGCGACTAAGATATACCGCGTTTTTCATAAACTTGCCGTAACTATTATTTTTAGAAAAACTATATTATTTTTCACGAGATAAGTGTTCGGTAACTAAATCACCATATTTAACCCCTATTATCTTTATGTTGAGAGACCTTTATGCGAAAACTCCTGTTGAAACTTTGATTTTGATACAAACTTTCCAAAACCGTGAGTTAGTTTCTAACGATCGGATACACCGTTTTGACTAGTTTTTTAGACCATTTTGTCACTTTTATGAAATTTCCGGCGACATTGTTTCTGACGAAAAGTGATAATTTCACTATAAATCATTTCAAAACCATTGTAGGATGACATTTTGACGTAAATACTTGTAAAGTAATTTAAGAATGGTCAAGGCGTCAACGAGTATTTTTTCGACGATAAGTATTATTTTCAAAACTCACAAATGGTATAAATATCATTCGAATTGCGTGCATAACATTACATCATGACTTATTTCATATCATATCATTCATAATAGGTCAGTTTAAAGATTCAGCTATATTTGGTGTACCCACTTTGTCTTAGCATCTATTCATCAAGTGAGTATTCCACGGACTCCCTTTTTAAATGCTTCAAATTGTTTTGGGGTGGAATGCATGATTTATACTTGAACTAAACTATCTATGTTTTATGAACTTATTGAACATTTCATGCTAGTGAGTAATCACATCCCCTTTTACCCGTTTTACTATCTTTTGGGGCTGAATGCATGAACCATACTTGAACTAAATTGATTCCTACTTTTGTGAACTCTTTTGACTAGAACTTATGAACTTGAATCAAATCCTTGAACTTAATTACGAAATTATGACTAGTTGGAACTTGTTGAACCGTACATGTTATGACCTTGACCTAAAGTCTCCTATGTTGAACACATCACTATAAAAGTCTCCCTTGTTGAGACATCACTATAATTCTGCACTTGTGGGTGGAGTGTTCACAATAATTCTCCTTTTGTGGGTGGAGTGTTCTCAATAATTCTAGCCTAAATGGTGGAGTGTTCTCAATAATTCTAAGCCTAAATGGTGGAGTGTTCTCAATAATTCTCGCCTTAATGGTGGAGTGTTCTCAATAAATCTCGCCTAGGTGGTCGGGTGACAAAGGAGTCTCCCTTGTTGGAGCAGTGCAAAGTCTCCCATGTTTGGAGCATCTTTAAATTATTATACTTGGTGCTATATTGTGAACTATTTTGACCACTTGATACGCTATATTTTGTGCAATGGGTTGTGTACACCACGGGTTGCAAGTTTTGTATGGTGGAACTTGGGCTGAGTGGATATACAATGCCTTTGCTGGGAACTATTATGACGCTTACACTTGACTACTTGGCGCCTATTTTTGTGCAATGGGTTGTGTTACCACGAGTTGCAAGTTTTGTATGGAAGGAATTTGGGCCGAGTGGATACACAATGCCTTTGCTTTGTAGAACTATTTTTAGTTGACCGAAAGCTTTGATTATTTCTTCTGAGATTTCTTGTTTTGCTAGCGTGTTTACTCACCAACTATTTTCATAGTTGACGTTTTCTACATTTGGTGATCGTTAGTAAGTTATTCTATCAAGTCTTGCATAAAGTTTTCACTTGTAAGCTACAAGTGGTTTGTAATAAAACTCATATTTTGGAATCTAAACTTTGTAATATATTTGCGATGTGGCTAAACTAGTATTATGTGGGTGTACTCTTGTTTTTAAATATTAATGTTGGTGTGTTCTATTATCTTGTGCTTATGTTCCCTTCCGTTACACCTCGTGTTTCCGCCTCCGGCGAGGGTGTGACAATTTTCTTGGTAGCGACTTGCTTCACATTTTTGTAGCGACTTACAGTGTTGGAGCTAGCGAGTTAGATCTAGCGAGTTAAAGTACAAGTAGTGGATTCTCCACTATGGGTAGCGACTTGTGGTAGCGACTTGGTCAGTAGCGAGTTGCTCTTTAGCGACTTGTGTCTAGCGACTTGTGTGGCAATTGCGCCAAAATTTGGTTAGCGACTTGAGTGCGTAGCGAGTTACTACTTAGCGACTTGCTTTATTGTTAGCGACTTGGGACTCTAGCGACTTAGGGGTGTAGCGAATTAAGGGTTAGCGACTTAGTGCATTAATTTCTAGCGACTTAGTGCATTATCTTCTAGCGATTTAGTATTTTATCTTCTAGAGTCTTGAGTGATTGTTTACGGTTTTCTCTTATTGATAAAATCCGTGAAAGAATCTATTTCGGTTTAATCATAGAGTTATAAAATCCGTATAATCTGTTAACATGTCTACCAACGCCCTACTATCATCTCCATCGCTGTCGGGATGTTCAAGCAGTGGTTCAGACATCGCCCACCCATGCTTGATAGAACTCGACTACAATTCTTGGGCTCAACGAATCGATTGTACCCTTGAAAGGAAAATGGGGTCAACATTCTCAAATCCATTGATGAAGGACCGTATCGAGTTGAGACGACTAGAGATGTACTTGATAATAAGATGGAACTCGATCTACTTAAATGGACAGACCAAAGATGTATGATGAGCTTGATGATAAGGAGAAAAAGAGATTCGATGTCGATATCGTGGCTTCTAACATTGTTCTTCAAGGTCTTCCTAAAGACATCTACAAGCCGATCAATCACAACACCGAAGCAAAGGCAAGATGGGATAATGTCAAGATGCTTCTCTCTCGTTCAATTAACTATGGAAGACAGAGAATCACAACTCTATGACGAATTTGAACACTTCAAGATGAAACCGGATGAGAGTGTCTATGAGTACTATGTGAGATTTCATAAGTTGGTGAATGACATGAGGAACATCGGAATGACTATGCCTAACATTCAGCTGAACTCAAAGTTTGTGAACAACATGAATCCCGAATGGCACAAGTTTGTCACCTGTGTGAAGCTCACTAAAGGATTGAAGAATACAAACTATGAGCAACTCTATGCCTTCCTCCTTCAGAATGAGAGACATGCTATGTTTGAAAAATTGGTTCTTAATCTCAATGATTCAAAACCAACCGGGGAGAGACAAGCTCGTCTAATGACTCAACTGCCTTCTATTCAAACATCGAAATCACAACCAAAGCCTCACAAGTCATACCCATGGGAAATGGTAATCACAAACTAATTCCTCGATCCCATGTTCAAACAAGCTGATGCTGATGCACACGTAGGTAATTTCATTAATCAACTAGCTCTTCTGATCAGTAAAAACATGAATTCTCTCCCACAAACCAATAACAACCTCAGAACAGCATCTAACCCACACAATCAAGCTACCGTTAAAGATGGGAGGATCGTGGTGCAACCAGTTCAGGAAAGACAGTATGATCAGGGGAGAGGTGGAGCTGGTAGAAGTTATGTTGTTAATCAGATCGAGGAAGGAATGGTAATCAAGGTCAAGCTGCCGATCAAATGTTATAATTGTGGTGGTGAGGGACACATTGCAAGGAATGCACATCTCCAAAGCGTCCACAGAATGCTGATTACTTCAGAGATAAGATGCTACTTGTGCAAGCTCAGGATAATGGTGCTACTTTGGATGAAGAGGAATTGTTGTTTCTTACTGAGGGCAATGCCAAGACCTATGATGCAGATGTGGATGAGCAACCTATTCAGGAGATAGGTCACAATCATCAGAATGCCTTTCAAGTCGCTGATTGTGATGCATACGACTGTGATGTGGATGATGGACCTACTGCACACACAATCTTTATGGCTAGCATTTCTCCAATGGTTTCTCCCAAGGTCTCCTCTTCAACACAAGTGGCCCATCCAAAGACACACTCATCTCAGAGGTACTAAAACTATACGATGATGCCGATGTGCAAAAGATGCATGACAAAGTACTATCAAGTGAAACTTTGTATCAAATAGTTAAAATATGGGTAATATCAATGTTGTCCCATATGATCAATATGTGAAACAAAGTGAAAGTGAAGTTGTACCAAGTGATGCATCTCCTGCAGTCAACAATGACTATATTTTTGATGAATACACTGCCTGTGCCCCCCGATGATTCCGTATATCCGAATTAAATGCCTATAAAGAACGTGTTGCTATTTATGAACAACGTGCTAAATTTGAGTTGACCACTCGTGAGCGGGAAATGGATGACCAAGTGCGCATAATTATTAGAAAAAGTAATTTTCGAGAAGTATTAAAACAAGAGTTAAATTCCTTGCAAGAAAAACTTTCTAAAACGGCTAAGCAAAAACAAGAACTTCAAGAAAATGTGAAAATGCTTAAGCAAGAATTTAATGCAAAGGAATCAAAACTCTTGAAAGATTTTTCTAATCAGAAACTTTGAAAACAAACTTGAAAACAAGTTGTACATACAAGGAACACCATTCAGACGCTCACATGATCACTAAGCATAGGTCCTAAGTTTATAAGCATAGCATTCCCCTTGTTGAGGAACCAAATCAGAGGTCATTAAAAGGGCTAGAAATGCTCATAAGGTTCTTTATGATGGCAATGAAATCCTTAAAACTAGACAGAAACCTAGTTGCGTTGAGTGCACTGAGGAAGATAAGAAATCGGATGAAGTCACTAGGGAAAAGATGAACAAGAAATTAGATGATCCTAAATGTAGAGAGAAGAAAATAAAGATCACACCCCATGATTACAAGAAGGAAAACTGGATTTCCTTGAACATGTTTAAACCTCAGACATTGTTGACTCCCGAACAAGTTTTTTGGAAAATGGATTTAGATAATGCGGAAAGTCAAAATATTGTTGAAACAAACCCTCCTCTTTGGAAAATGCCTAGAGCGACTGTATCCTCCTAATACACCAATGCATCTTGTTCCTAGAACAATTGCCACTAAAAGCAAGACCTTAATTAGCCAATATGTTATACTTCAACTATTTGTTGATTTTGAGAAAACTTGCAAGAAAAGGATCACACCCAATGGTATTACGGAAGGAGAAAGAGGTTTTGAGCAAATGAAAGAATGTTATTTAACCGAGGTCATGCCTTTCTTTAAACTTCTAAAAGATCACTTTGAGAGTCTTAAAAAGGGGATAGAAACTGATATTAAGGGAATGGAAAGGGAATTTGATGCAATGATAGTTGAAGTTAGTGACTATGAGCGAGCACTAAAATATAATGAGATTGAGAGGAAGAACTTGCATACACTAAATGAGAACCTCGATTTCAATGTATTACTCAGAATGTGTTTTTCACTGCTACAAATTGTTCCATTAATGCTTCCAAATTTCATGAATTATCGGTTGCACTGAAAGTCTCCCATGATCGTGTCATTGAGCTTGAAAAACTAATTCTCAAACTAACGAGAAAATTGAACTGGATGATCACGACAATTTGGTTAAACATTTTTCTAAACTGAAAGTTGAGCATTTTAATTTACAACTAAAATATCAACATCTTAAAGAAAATGTCAAAACTTCAAATATCAAGACATCCTCGGATGCTCCAGAGTTTGATGCAGTTTTTCAAATTAACAAACGTGATGAACGGATTCAAGCTCATTGCAACACGATCAGAAAGTTGAAAGCCCAAATCTCTCAATTAAAGGGTCAAACGAACAATATGACAGCTCCCAAATGCCTCCTCCTTTAGATTCTCAGAATTCTCAAACTTTTCATCTTCAAAACTTAGTTGATGCCTTACAAAAGGAAAACAAGAGTTTTCTAGAAGAAAATGAAAAGTTAAACGACATTTTAAAGAGTTATATGATTCAATAAAAGTCACCCGTGACCAAAACAACGAAAAATAACGTCTTTACAAAAGGAAATTGAGAATCTGAGAAGTCATGGAAATGGGAAACTGCCACTTGTTTTCAATAAGAATGTTGTCTCAAAGTCACCCTTAGACCTGCAAATACACTCAGTGATTAAATATATTCCTCCTCATCTTAGGAATAATGAACATGCTTTTCATGAATACTTTGCTCACCTTAAGGATAGTCTAGAATGTCTCCGTGAGATTGTCGAAGAGGATTTCATTAACAAACCTCTTGATAGTGAAATTAGGTTTGCTTGCCTCCAGGCCAAACGATCTCAAGAGTTGCTAGAATGTGTAATTGCAACATGTCCCAAATCCTTAACCTTAGGTGTAAAAGGCAAAGCTGTGATGCCTTGTTCTATGCCTAGTTCCAAGCAGGAAATCCGTTCTATGCCCAGTCTTAAGAAAGGAAACACTAATGTGCCTTCAAGTAGTTCAGATTCCATATCTGTTAGTACTAAGAAAGTGAACTTTAGTGTGCCTGCAAAAAGCTCAAATCACAGCCTTAAGAAAGTATACACTAATGTGCCTTCTAGTACTTCTGATCCTTGCACATCAAGTTCAGGAATGCAAAAACAAGATCAACCAACTAATGTTTCCATTCCCTCTACAGAGTAATCAAGGTGATGACATTAAAGCAAGGTGTCAAAGTCTCAAGGTAATACAAGGAATGATAGGACCTTGCAAGCTAAGAATGTGCATTGGAAGAGAGTAGAAGACCAATCTAGGAACTTTAAGCTTGAGTTGAATAAAACGAATCGTGTTGATTCTAGTATTAGCCTTAGGCGCATCAGAATTAATTAATTCTCGATACTATTTGCAACCTTGTAATGATGTCTGCTTGAATTCTGCTGCTAATCATGAATGTGGTGTGAATGTTTTGTCTAATGCTATCAAATGCCCAGTTAAAATTGTTAATGCTAATAATCGTGCAAATAAGGAAACAAGGCAAAAACGAATGATTGTTAGAAAACAGTGGAAACCCACAGGAAGAACTTTTATAAAGATAGGTTATTATTGGATACCTTTTGGCCATAAGAATAATCAGCTTTACTCTCAAACTACTAAGATTATGCCCACTAGGAAATGGATGCCTACTGGTAGAACTATTCCCTTAAGAAGTGAACATACTTTGAATAAGTCAAATACGCACACCAAAGATTGCATCTATTCCCAATGATTCCATTGCTTCTACTCGATATGGATGTTTCGCTTTCTCGATGTGGGTGTTCCACCATCTTACTAACCAAGTGGTACCCATTCTTGCATGGGGATCCCAATTATCCAGTTATCCATTCTTGTCTGTGTTCAACCGCAGATCATTCAAATCGCTCGTGGTACCTGGACTCAGTCTGTCCAAGCATATGACCGGAGACCGGTCGCGCTCATGAACTTCGTGAGCAAATTCATCGACTGTTAGATTCGGTAATGTTCATTTCAGTGCAATTATGGGTTATGGTGATTATGTTGTTGGTGATAGTGTTATCTCTAGAGTATACTTTGTGGAAGGTCTTGGTCATAATCGCTTCTCTGTCGGTCAATTCTGCGGACTCGATCTAGAAGTAGCCTTCAGAAAACATACTTGTTTTGTTAGAGAACTTGATGGTAAGGAACTTTTAAGAGGAACTCGTGGTTCAAATCTTTACACCATCTCTATAGAAGATATGATGAAGTCTTCTCCAATTTGCTTGCGGTCAAAGGCTTCAAAAACAAAGTCATGGTTATGGCATCGACGCCTCAATCACTTGAACTTCGGCACCATCAATGATCTCTCCAGAAAGGACTTAGTTGTAGGTTTACCTCGACTAAAGTATGAAAAGGATCATCTTTGTTCAGCATGTCAATTGGGAAAAAGCAAGAAGTATGCCCATAAACCCAAACCTACTAACTCTGTCCACGAGTAGTTCTTCATACAATTAATATGGATTTATGTGGACCAATGAGAGTGCAGAATATCTTTGGGAAGAAATATGTGTTAGTTATAGTTGATGATTACTCTAGATTCACCTCGGTCAAGTTCTTAAGGACAAAGGATGAAACTCCTGATATCATCATCAAACTCATCAAACAACTGCAGGTTCGACTTAACAAAACCGTCGAATTATCCGACAGACAATGGAACTGAATTTGTTAACAAACAACTTAGTGAATTCTATGAAAGCATTGGAATCACCCATCAAAGAAGTGTTCCACGAACTCCTCAATGTGTAGTTGAAAGGCTTAAATCGAACTCTTGTAGAAGCTGCTAGAACAATGCTTATTTACTCTAAAGTTCCAATGTTTCTCTCGGGTAAGCTATTGCCACCGCATGCTACACACAAAATCGTTCCTGATTCACCCGCTCATGGAAAGACACCATCTGAACTTGTCCACAACAGAAAACCTAATCTCTCTTCCCTTCGTGTGTTTGGAGCTTGGTGCTATCCAACTAATGAGGGTCAAGACTTAGGCAAACTTAGAGCTAAAGCAGACATTGGAGTATTTGTAGGGTATGCACCAAACAAAAGGGATACCGAATCTACAACAAAAGAACCCGAAACATCATGGAAACAATTCACGTTACGCTTGATGAGCTGACCGGTCAAACGGCTCCTGAACAATTCAGCTTCGGACCCGCACTTCAAATCAGTCCAATTGGTTCATCCCTTGTTCCAAACTCTTCTCAAGAAACGCCATATGTACCTCCATCCGAAGATGATTTAAGGAAATTGTTTGATCCTATGTTTGATGAACTTTATGATCCGAATACTAATGAGGTGTTGATCCCTACAATGAGAGGTCGCTCATATTCCGTGAATGAAGTCAATCCTCAGTCCTCAATATCTTTAAGTTAAGAAGTGCCTTCTGCTGATCCTTCCGTCTCATCAACAAATCATCATTCTTCAAATGTACATCATGGAACTGCTTCTGGCATCAATGATGAAGTTAATCCCTTTGCTAATCCCGAAGATGCTCCATTTGAAAACATATTTGCTCCTCAATCTTCTTCGAACCATCCTCTTCGTGAGACATCGACTCGCTACTTCAGTCCCTTAACAACTACCACATGAACACCTCATAAAATGGACTCACGATCATCCATTAGACAACATCATTGGAAATCCCTCTCGTCCAGTATCCACACGGAAACAACTTGCAACCGATGCCTTATGGTGCTTCTTCAACTCCGTACTCTCTAAGATCGAACCAAAAGATGTTAAAACCGCCATGAATGAAAATAGCTGGTTCAATGCTATGCAAGATGAAATTCATGAGTTCGATCGACTAGATGTATGGGAATTAGTACCGCTCCAGATTGTGCTATGATTATTGCTCTAAAATGGATCTTCAAAGTGAAACTTGATGAGCATGGTGATGTGTTGAAGAACAAGGCTCGATTAGTTGCTAAAGGATACCGTCAAGAGGAGGGTATAGACTTTGAAGAATCTTTTGCTCCTGTGGCTCGAATCGAGGCAATTAGAATCTTTTGGCTAATGCTGCAAGTAAGAACATGGTAGTCTATCAAATGGACGTGAAGACGGCATTCTTGAACGGAGATCTTAAAGAAGTCGTCTCACGCGGCCAACCCTGAAGGATTTGTAAATCAAGAGCATCCTACTCACGTTTATCGCTTGAAGAAGGCCCTTTATGGTTTAAAGCAAGCTCCAAGGGCATGGTATGATACGTTGTCAAAGTTTCTTCTATCAACCGGATTTAGCAAAGGAGCAGTTGATCCAACATTGTTCACCAGAAGTCAGGCAAACATTTAATTCACGTTCAAATTTATGTTGATGATATTATTTTTGCCTCGTCAGACCCAATGGAATGTGATCGTTTTCTAATGAAATGAGTTCAAAATTTCAAATGTCAATGATGGGACAAATGTCATTTTTCTTGGGATTACAAATTTCACAAAGTCCCGGAGGCATTTTCATAAATCAATCTAAATATGCAACTGAGATCTTAAAGAAATTTGGATTTGATTCAAGTGACCTGTTGACACTCCCATGATTGATCGAACCAAACTAGATGAGGACCACTCGGGGATCATGATTGACCAAACAAAATATCGTAGTATGATAGGATCCCTGATGTACCTCACAACTAGTAGACCGACATCTTGTTCACCGTTTGCATGTGTGCTAGATATCATGCTAAGCCTACTAAAAAGCACCTTGAAGCGGTTAAACGGGTCTTTCGGTATCTCCAAGGAACCATCAATATGGGACTTTGGTACCGGAAGGACACCGGTATGTCACTAACGTACCTATGCAGATGCTGATCATGCAGATGTCAAGATACTCGTCGGTACGTCCGGAGGTGCTCGCTTTTGGGTGATAAGCTCGTGAGTTGGTCTTCAAAGAAGCAAATGAGTACTTCTATTTCCTCTACAGAGGCTGAATACATAGCCATGTCATCTTGTTGTGCTCAAGTCTTATGGATGAGATCTCAATTATCGGACTATGGCTTTGAATTCAACAAAATCCTCATCTTAGTGTGATAATAAAAGTTCTATTGCTCTCTCTTGCAACAACGTTCAACACTCAAGAGCAAAGCATATCGACATTTGACATCATTTCATCAGGGAACAAGTGGAAAAGGTGTGGTGGAACTCTATTTTGTGAGATCCGAATATCGGTTAGCGCACATCTTCACCAAAGCTCTTCCAAGAGAACCTTTTGAGTTTATTCTTCCACGTCTTGGCTTGAAAAGTCTTCAACCAGAAACACTCAAACGCTTCAGGAGGAAGACGAGGAGTAAAGGTCTATCTTCATCTATCTCTTGTATATATCTATTGGAAAATCAAAATACAAAATTATAAAACCTTCAAAACCATAAAAATCAAAAATTCAAAAATCTTCAAAAATATTGTCATTTTGTCATGCGTTTTCTCGGTTCGACAATATCTACGGTTTTGTCTATGTGTCATTCAAAGAATGACACGGGACTTTAGATGTTGTTCGAATTTTAAAAAAAAAAAAAAAAATTAAAAAAAAAGAGAGAAAGAGAAACAATGGTTTATTGTCATTTCAGGCAGTAACCCGCTTTTCAAAGAAAGAACAGAGCCATACTTTATCATGTTTTCAAATTCCATGCTCTGATTCTTTAATCATTTATCTGCAGAAAACTAACTGCTTTGAAAAATAACTCAGTCTCTATTTTTGATAATCATCCGGACTTATTTGTCAAAATATCAATCTCTCAATCAACAACCTATGTCATTGATTGAGGGGAGAATGATTTCAATTAAATTAAAAAGTTATTTGGCATTAAATTGTTTTCAAAAGATATTCAAGCATGTTTTATCAATGGAGTCTAAAGTCTTAAAATCCGATCATTATCAGTTAAAACGCTTTCATAATCAAGTCACAATTCTCCTTAAAAGCTTTCAAAATCAATTTAAATCTATAAGAGATCACAAATCTCAAATGATTTGATAATTGTGATCGGGGAGAATGTGTGATTTAAATTGGATTTAAACCGATAATTCGGTAAATGGTTTTATAAGGATGTACAAGCTCCCTTCCCACATATGACAAACGATTTCAAATTTTCCATGCACATGTTGAGGGGAGCATCTATCTTAAACCTATGATTTGAAACGTGATAACTTATCTCAAGGTGCAGTTTCCCTCTAGTATGTGCAAAACTCTTTTCAAATCTCGAGGCACATATTGAGGGGAGCAAAATCATGAAAACCTCATCCTTCCCCAAAATGCTTTATCTACTTGATTCGATTAGGAAAGTGATGTTGATATTTTTTTAAAATGGTAATCAAAGAAGTTAATTCTTTCTCTTGCCTCCGTGTGGAAAACTATTTCAAATACTTGATTCACATGTTGAGGGGAGTTCTTCTTCTAAAATATCAAAACAATTCGTGTACAAAATGCTTTGATTAAATATCATAAGTATCCGGATTGATTTTCAAATGGTTTTCAATTGGTTCCTATGGCGAATGAACAATACCAAAAGAGACCACCAACTTTACATTATAAATGGTGATATAAGGACGATAAGATTAGGTATGTGTTCCCATGATCCGCCAGTAACCCGAGGGATCTACCCAGTGACTATCCACTAGTTAGTGTAGAGTTCTTAGGTATGATGATAAAAGGAGAAAAATGAGATATGGGAAGAGTGCGGACTAAGACTGAGCTAGTACTGGAATAAACCCAACAAGGTTCTTGCTATGAAGTCTCGGTAAGCACTGAAGGGGTTGAAGAATTAAAAAGAATTGAATGAGAAAAGGGTGAAAACAAATAGCCCTCCATTTATTCAACCTTAGGGCAGAAACCGGGTTCAATTCATATGCTACTGATGGTAACATCGGTATTGAAGACAAGACGTCATGGACCCAGTGACGCACTGCACTTCAACTTTCCAAACCACTCAAGTTCCTCTTAAAAGGACTTGTTTCATTCTCACGGGGAACCGACATTATCTATCGACTTTCTCTTAGAGATTGTTGATATTGAAGGAGGAGACCCTCTCCCTAGTCTCCGATATAGGATCCAAATATGCACAAATTGAGTCTAGAGCCACGAGATCATCAATAAATCTCATTAGGACACTTTCAATGAAGACTCTCTGGTTCACACAATGTGGAAAGAGAGATTATATCTTGAGTCCTACGCATTATCCTTGTGGTATTGCCAGAACATCTGAGTGATGTGTTTACATATTCACTGTGAAGATGGAAAGCCTTCGGGAGCCAACATCTAACAAGCTCCTGGTAGGTGGCATGTGAGATCTATTATATAGATCAACCATGTGACAACCGAACGTAAACAATGGGGCGATTCATTCTTTTGAATCAATCCTGGTTCAAGTTATGGATTGACGGATACCTTTGAAAACCGGTCTTTGTGCTTTAAAACTCTTTTCATTAGCACGCCGACCGTGTACTAATTTTTCAAATCAAAAGGTGTTTTATGATTGATAATTGATTTTCATTAAAACCTTCGTTATATTGCAAAAACAATTTCTATTGAGCAATACACGATTGTTTTTCAAATCTCTTTTCATCAATCGCGGACGTAAATTGGTTCACTCACTCGTGTTGTCTTCTTTGAGACGTTCTCCGGTTTGAGAACGTAGAGCAGCTGCGAAACCCGCCAAGGAAATTCTTCGAATTATACCGATCACAGTGCAAGTACTTTGTACTTGATCAACGGGAACCGTGGGCCGTGTACCTCAATTCATCGAAAGTGATCAAAGACACTTTCGTGCGCTTTATTGCTAACTGTCCTTATGCGTGTACACCGACATTTGCAAATGATCGAGAATGAAGCGTCAATCCATAGCCACATGCTCACCTAACACATTCATCTCAAAAGAAATCATGATTAGTGCATCAATGACTCGGATATTTTCACTCCATGCTTCGCTACGCCAATATCATGAATCAACGAATGCTTCCGCTACTCGATGAGAATATATCATGATCCATGTGAGCATGTCGGTCCCCAATGTCACAACATCACATAATACCAACACCACAATGGATGTATCGAGAGATTTTCTATTAGTGATGATCTCAAAAGTTGGCTCAACATTATTATCACGTGGATCTGTAAAAGACCTCCACTTGGATTAACCAAACATGCAATGAGTGGAATCAATGACTACGAGCTTCGGAGCAAAGTACTACATCAAGAATGCAAGATCAATTGTTAATGTAATATCCGATTGTATTCAATGTCATTTTAGTATATGGTTGAGGTGACCTCCCTTAGGGGAGATTGTTAGGAATTAGAAATTCCCAGTATTAAAGAGTCGGTCACCTCAAGTATATGTAATCGTTAGAATGCTCGTAGTCATAGTTATATTTAGTTAAGTAGTATTTTGTTAAGTAACACCGTGGAGGACGGACGGGTCTTTACCCACTGTATGCCTGATCCACACTCGTTGTGTGGCTTTATGTAAGACTATATATACTCTCTACCTCCCAAGGTAGAGAGTTGGAGCTCATAATAATAGTTTTTCTTTCTCTCACTAAGTTCCCTAAACCTCTAACTTTCTCTCTCTAGAACTCACCATTATACGCCCACTTTGTGTTATGGTTTGATGTGTATGTGAAATCCAATATCCAACATGTAGACTCTTCAAGCCAAGTCGTGAGAGGATAAACTCAAAACGGTCTCTAGAAAGAGCTTTTGTGAAGATGTCTGCCAACTGATATTCAGTCCTTACGAAATACAGTTCAACCACACCTTTCTCCACTTGTTCCCTAATGAAATGATGACGAATGTCAATGTGCTTTGCTCTTGAGTGTTGGACATTGTTGCAGCAGAGATCGATGACACTTTTGTTATCACAATACAAAGGAAATTTGTTGAATACAAAGCCATAGTCAGATAATTGGGATCTCATCCATAAGATTTGAGCACAACATGATGACTTGGCTATGTATTCAGCCTCTGTAGAGGATATGGATGTACTCATTTGTTTCTTTGAGGACCAGCTCACTAACTTGTCTCCCAAAAACTGAGCACCTCCTGACGTACCTCAACGAGTATCTTGACACCCCGCATGGTCAGCATCTGCATAGGCTGTTAGTGACATACCGGTGTCCTTCAGATACCAAAGTCCCATAATAATGGTTCCTTGGAGGTACCAAAAGACCCGTTTAACCGCTTCCAGGTGCCTTTTGGTAGGCTTAGCCTGGTATCTAGCACACATGCATACAACAGACATAATTTGGTCTACTGGCTATGAGGTACATCAAGGATCCAATCATACTACAATATTTCGTTTAATCAAGCGGGATCCCCGAGTGGTCCTCATCCAGCTTTGTTCGTTCCACCATTGGAGTGTCAACAGGGTCACAAGAATCAAATCCAAATTTCCTTAAAATTTCATTTGCATATTCCCAAGAAAAATGACATTTGTCCCATCATTGACATTTGAAATTTATAGCCCATTTATTTTGAAAATCGGTCACATTCATTATGGTTGGTCGAGGCAAATATAATATCATCAACATAGATTTGAACATGAAATAAGTGTTTGCCTAACTTTCTGGTGAACAATGTAGGATCAACTACTCTTTTGTTGAATCCATTTGCCAAAAGGCACTTTGACAACGTATCATACCATGACTTAGGAGCTTGCTTCAAACCATAGAGGTCCTTCTTCAAGCGGTAGACATGGGTCGGATGTTCTGGATCCAAAAAACCTTCGGGTTGACTAACATAAACCACGTCTTTAAGATCTCCATTAAGAAAAGCAGTCTTTACATCCATCTGATAAACCACCATATTCTTACTAGTAGCATTAGCCAGGAAGATTCTGATAGCCTCAATTCGTGTAACCGGAGCAAATGATTCCTCAAACTCAATACCATCTTGTTGACGATATCCTTTAGCCACTGGCCTTGCCTTATTCTTTAGCACATCACCGTGCTCTTCAAGCTTTACTTTGAAGATCCACTTGAGAGCAATAATCATAGCACAATCTGGAGAAGGCACCAATTCCCATACATCAAGACAATCAAACTCATGGATTTCATCTTGCATAGCACTAAACCAGATGTCCTCAGACATTGTTGTTTTGACATCTTTATGTTCGATATTTGATAGTATAGAATTGAAGAAGCACCATAAGGCATCAGTGCCAAGTTGTTTACGAGTAGATATCGACCGAGAATGACCCAATGATATTATCCAATGGATGATCATGTGTCCATTTTCTGAGATGCTCATGTGGTTGTTGGTAAGGAACTGATGTAGCAGAGTTATGATCCCTTGGTGAAGATGTTTCTGGAGTGGGTTCAGGGGAAAATATGTTTTCAAACGAAGCATCTTTGGGAGTTGCAAAGGGGTTATCTCCAAAAGAATTTGCAGCTGCATTACCTTGATTCACAGAAGACGATTGAGGATTCGAAGATGATGATGAATGATCAGTAAATGGTGCTTCTTGAGATAAAGACATTGAAACGGATGGACCATTTGAATTGGTTGGAATAGGAGCAACTACAGTTGGTGGTGCAAAATTATCATCAGCTAGAGGCTCATAGTATTCATCAAACATTGGATCGAACAATTTCTTCAAATCGTCTTCTGATGGTGGTACATACGGAACTGCAGGAGAAGGATTCTGTACAAGACCTGAACTAATGGGTCCAGGTGACAAATGTTGAGATGCGGGTCCAAAACTGGATTTTCCAGGAGCTATTTGCTTAGTCAGCCCATCGAACATAACATGAATAGTGTCCATAATGTCTCGGGTTCTTTTGTTGTAGATTCGGTAACCCTTCCGGTGAGGTGCATAACCAAGAAAAAATCCAATATCAGCCTTAGCTTTCAACTTTCCCAAATCTTGACCATCATTAGTTGGATAACACAAAGCTCCAAACACAAGAAGAAACGAAAGATCCAATTTTCTGTTGTGAACTAATTCGTATGGAGTTTTTCCATAAGTTGTATGTATTAGGGAATGGTTTTGGGTGTAACATGTAGTGGCAATGGGTTCTGCCCAGAGAAACATTGGAGCCTTTGAATAGATTAGCATAGTTCTTGTAGCTTCAACAAGAGTTCGATTTCATCTTTCAACTACACCGTTCTGTTGAGGAGCACGTGAAACACTTCTTTGATCGCTGATTCCAATACTTTCATAAAACCGACTTAGTTCTTTGTTCCCAAATTCTGTTCCATTGCCTGTTCGGATGATTCTAACTATTTTATTAAGCCGAACCTGCAACTATTTAATAAGTTTGATGATGACGTCGGGAGTTTCATCCTTTGATCTCAAAAACTTAACCAAAGTAAACCGAGAGTAGTCATCAACAATGACTAGCACATATTTCTTCCCATATATACTTTACACTCTCATGGGTCCATACAAATCCATGTGAAGGGTATGAAGAACTGGGCTATTGGTGTTGGCAGGTTTGGGTTTGTGGGCATACTTCGTGCTTTTGGCCAATTGGCATGCTGAAAAAAGATGATCCTTTTTATACTTTAACCGGGGGCAGGCCTCTTACGAGGTCCTTTCTAGAAAGATCATTGATAGTGCCAAAGTTTAAGTGATTGAGACGACGATGCCATAACAATGACTTTGTTTTAGAAGCCTTTGACAATAAGCAAATGGGAGAAGACTTCATCATGTCTTCAATAGAGAGGGCGTACAAATTAGTGCCACAAGTTCCCTTTAAAAGTTCAACACCATCTAATTCTCTAACAAAGCAAGAATGCTTTCTGAAGGCCACTTCGAGATCAGAATCACGGAAATGACTAACAGAGAACAAAATAATGACCAAGACCTTCCACATAATATATCCGGGAGATCACACTATCTCCAAACACATAATCTCCATAACCCATAATTGCCCCAAAATGGTCGTTCCCAAATCTAACAATCCCGATGAACTTATTCATAAAGTTCTTGAGCCGTGAACGATCTCCAGTCATATGCTTTGAGCAGCCTGAGTCAAAATACCAAAGAATGATTTGTACGACCTGCATTTGAACATAAACAAGTATGGATAACTGGAACCTTTGGATCCCCATGAGAAAATGGTTTTCGATTGGTTAGTACATGCAATTGGAACTCCTAAAGAATTTCTAGAAGCTATGACATCATAAGTAGTGCAAGCAAGACTAGTAGTGGCAGTGGACCTATTTGAAGTGTGACCACTTCTTAAAGTTATGATTCTACCAGTAGGCTTCCATTTCTTAGTGGGCATAGATCTAAATGACTTAGGGCAAAATTCATTAACTTTGAATTTACGGCCATTAGGTTTCCATTGATAACCCACATTACTAAATTTTCTCCCTGTAGGCTTTCCATAATTACTAAACCTTTTCCCAGTAGGCTTCCAGACTTCCTTAACCTGTTTAGCATTTCTGACATATTTTGCTGGAGATTTAACAACATTTCTCAAATCATTCACAACACATTCATGAAAATTACCATAAACCAAACATTCATTACATGTTTTGCAAATAGTAGCAGAATTTGAGTTAATTAGAGTACGCTTATAGCTAATACTAGAATCAACATGATTCATCTTATTCAACTCAAACTTATTATTCCTATGGTGGTCTTCTACTTTCTTCACTTGATCACTCTTGGCTCGCGTGGTCCTATCTTGCTTTGTATTTCCTGGAGGCTTTGACCCACTAACCTTAGTGTCACTGATTACTCCTGTAGAAGGAACGATGGGAATATTAGTTGGTTTCTCTACTTTTTCCATTTCTGGTCTAGAAGTGCTGCGATCTGAGATTCTAGGGGGCACATCAATGGTCTCATGCTTGACTTTAGGCATAGAACTGGGCAAAACTATTCTATCTTGCCTAGTACCAGATTTAGGACACGTTTCAATAATACATTCTAAGAGTTCCTGAGATCGTTTGGCATATAAGCATGCATACCCAACCGCGTTATCAAGTGGTTTCTCTATCTTATCCTCTTCGACAATCTCACGAAGATTCTCTAAACTATCCTTAAGGTACAAAATATATGTTTGAAAAGCAAATTCATTATTCCTAAGATGAAAAGGAATATACTTCACATTCACAGCATATTTAATACAAGCAGGCACCTTTGGTGCAACATTCTCACCACTGGTGATTGGCATTTTCCCTTTTACCTGACTCTTCATATTCTCAATTTCTTTTTGCAAAGACGTTATCTTTTCATTGTTCTTGTCACAAGTGACCTTAATTGATTCATATAACTCTTTGAAATGCAGTTTAACCTTTTCATTTTCTGCTATAAAACAATCATTTTCATTTTGTAATACATCAATGAGGTTTTGAAGATGAAAATTTTGAGAATTCTGAGAATCTAAAGGAGGAGGTATGTGGGAGCCAATCAATTCACTCATTTTACCTTTCAATTGGGAAATTTGAGCTTTCAAATTTCGGATTATGTTGCCATGAGCTTGAATCTGTTCATCACGAGAGCTTATTTCAATATATGCATCAAACTCAGGAGCATCCGAAGATGTCTTGGCATTTGAAGTTTTAATTCTTTATTCAAGATGTAGATATTTTAATTGTAAATCAAGATATTCAACTTCTAGTTTAGAAAAATGCCTAACCATGTTATCATGATTGTCCCTTTCGATTTTGTCATGAAATTTTGAATTTTTGGTTTCAAGCTCATTGACACAATCTTGTGAGACTTTCAAAGCAATCGATAAATCATGAAATTTAGAAGCAGTAATAGAATAATTCGTGACAGTGTAAAACACATCTTGAGCAATACATCTAGAAATCAAATTCTTCTTAAGGATGTAAATATTCTTCCTGATATGTGCCTAATTACACATATCTTTTATACTATTTAAACCCACAAAACAACCAAAAACACACAAATAACCAAACAAATGTTACAAATTCATAAAAATGTGTTTTTATGTGATTCAGGTACAAAAGATTGAAAAACAAGTGAAAAATGATCAATTTCACAACAATTGTCGCTACCCTGAGTTACAAAAATTAGCAAAACTAGTCCCTAAATGTTTTAAATGATAGAAAAGTCAACTTAAGTCCTTGGGAAGTCAAAAATATTTACAAAACATCCCTGGATAAAAGTTTACACAAAATGGCAATTTTACCCCTGAGTTACAAATTGGCAAAAATAGTCCCCTGGTATTCAAAACTTGGAAATTTCACAAATTACCCTTGTACTATGCATGAACTTACAATTTGGAACAATTTTGATAAACTTTTGGAATTTACATTTTCAGTCCCTCAAATATCCAAATTTACATAAAAGGTCCTTTAAAGTTTTAAATAAAAATAAAATACAACTTTTGGTCCTTGTGTAATTGTTTTATTAGCAGTTTGGTCCTCAAAGTTTGAAAAGTGACAAGATTGGTCCCTCAAGAATTCAGCTTTGTACAATATTAGTCCTTGGCTTTTGTTACTATTAAAACCAAACCTGACCTTAATATTAATACAAAGCACAAACCAAACCCAAACTCTTACCTTTGGCCCAACCCCTTAATATAAAACCAGTGGTCAAACAGTCAACCCCGCCAAAACCTCCTCCACTGTTCACTCTCCTCTACCCTAGCTGCAAACCTGAAACCATGGTGGTATTCACCACCTGTCCCACCTTTTACCTCACCACCAACTCTCTTCACCACCTCCTGCCACCTACACATAGCCCACAACTCCATTTAATGCATCAACACCAAAAACTTCCAATGTTGCCTCAATATTCCTGGTTTTGCTTTTATACTACTCCTTTGCCCACTAAACTTTACCAAAATTGTCCCCTCCACCTATACATGATACCAAAATGCATTAATTGATTAGAAACTGCCTTAAGCAACGTACAAGACTTTTGGCGCCAAAAGTGCATTTAAATGGTGGAGATCGATTCAGAGCATCAATGGTCAGGATTATTGCCGGATTTGACCAGGAAAGTGTGGAGATATCAATTGGCTATAAAAAGAGAAGAGAAGACACAGGAAAATTCACTCTTGGGTTAGCCAATTGTCACTAGTGTAACTTAAATTTAAACTTGCTTGCGTAGAGTAAATCTTTAATGTTTTCTTAGTGTAATTGTTATTTTAAACTTTCAATAGTGTAATGGAACCATTTGATTTCAGTTTAATACAATCTCTTTAAATTTCATGTTCTATCTTAAGTCCTTTTAATTTCAAAGCCCTTTTCATATCTGTTTGATCATAGTGGATTATTGATCTGTCCGAACCCGTCAAGTCTAATCACACAAGCTGGCCACTTGTGAATGGCCAACCGTAACAGGCTTAAAACAGTTCAGACACAAATACAATGAAGTCCTGGAGAATAGAATGAATTCCCGGGTTGTTAAGTCCCACGGAGACTCAATGGTGTGCAAACACTAGATCAGACGATAGAATGATCACTAAGGATAGTGATCGATAAAAGTTGGATAGGATAATTACACTCAAAAAAGGTTTATAAATTAAAGCTTACTTAAATACAAATTAAGAAACTTAAAAAGATAAAAGATATTAAATAAACGCTATCACTATATTTAAAGTGATGAACGCTTTAAAACTAAAACGTACGTTTAAATAAAAATTACGTTAACGTACAAAATAAAACGTGAAAATAAAGAAGGAAAATACCTATGGATATGAAAAATACATTTTTACAATCCTAATAATATTAGAAAATTATTAGAAAAAGAAAATTATTTTTACAACTATTTATCTAATTATTATTAATTAAAAACTATTTTAAACTATTTAACAATACTCTAAAATAAAAGAAAATATGAAATAAGACTAGAAAAATAAGATTAAGACTTAGAAAAATCTAAAATATGATAAAACTAATTTTAAAACTGAAAATATATTTTTTAGACTTTATATGTATTTATTATTAATTTAAAACTATTTAAAACTAATTAAAATGCTAAAAAATACTTTTTAAACTAAGAAAATTATGGAAAAATACTTTTTATGACTTTTAAATTTATCTTAACTTAAGAAAAATGAAAACTTATTTTTTTGAAACTTTTCTTAATTTTTTGTATTAAAAGCTAATTAAAAATACTTAAAAACTATTTTAAATTAAGAAAAATAGCAAATCAACTTAGAAAAATCTGAAAATTTCAGGAAAACTCTAAAATAATATTAGGAAGCTATGAAAATGGAAAACATGGGGTTGCTAAGAAGAAAATGAAACTGAGGTTCAAAGTGCTTATAAAATAAGCACTTGGATAAGCAAATGGAATCCAAAAGGCACCAAACCAAAATGGAAGCTCTAAGCAGCTAAAAGAACTAAAATGGAACAAGGATCAATAAGCTACAACCACTGATTAGCAATCTATAACAGATTTGATGAATGAGCTAAAAGCTAAAAGCAAAGCTATGGGTACCAACTTAAGACACAAGTACAAGCTTAAAAATAAGCTCAAAATGAAAACTGAAAATTGGAACTTGTCCTAGACCTGGTTGAGACCAAATGCACAAAAATTCAGACCTGGAGGAGCTTAAGTAAGCCCTGCACAAGCTCTGCAAAGCTCCATAAAACCATGTGCGGCAACAGTTCCCTGCACAGGGGAATAGCACCCATGTTCACAAGCTTGAATGAGGCTTTAAAAATTCACAAAAATGTAACAAAATAGAAATAAGAAAGTAGACCAGCTTGGAATTTTAAAACAACAGGTTTCATCAGATTTGGCCCAGAACTGAGCTCAAGAAAATTCCCACTAGAATGGCTCAAAACAGATTTTGCATTTTGACTTTTTGAGACAGAAATGGAATATTGACTTTTGCCAACTTTGATCTGATTTTATGGATTGATTATGTTAAAATAAGCTATGATAAACTGATTTTAAGCTTAAACACTAAGTTATACATCAATATGAAGAATTATGACTTGTGAATCCTTGACAGTTAACTGTCAAGGAGTTGAACTTGGTATTTTGACTTTGGTGGTTAGCAGATGTAAAATGAAGACAGATATGACCTTAGATGAACTCAACAAGCATATGACAGCAAGTGTCCATTACTGGATCAACCTTGAATACAAAGTAACAAGCTGATCCAAACACCTCTTATTACAACTGTTATGAACTAAAATGAAGCTAACTAGTGATCAAACTTGAACCAATGATCAAACTGAGCTATCATGACCATATTACAACTACATAAACAGCTTTTAAACATTGGTGATCACAGATACTCAAACAAGTATGAAATGCAAAATGGACAAAAAAATTGAAACTGAGAACTCACCCACATGTATCCAAATGATGTTGCAGGCTAACATCAAAACCAATACTACACTAAACTAACTAAATCCAACCATTTATCACCACTGCAACACCCATTTTCATCTTCATGTCCATTTTGAGCTCCTGTTGACTTTTGTTGACTAAAATGGAAACTTGTTTGAAACTGACTTTTTAAGCTTACAAAAAGCTTTGAAAAGCTTAAATATGCTAATTGGAGTTGAGAAACAAACTATATAAAACTTGGGGATCAGAATTTGAAATGAAAATTTTCCACAGACCCTTTAAATTTGAACTTAAATAAAACTTGTATTGATGTTCACAAACACATTACACTGAAACTTTAACATAAATTTGATACTAGGACACTGAAATTACAACATTTAAATTAAACTACAACATTTATAAAAAAACGACATTAAGAAAAAAAATTAAGAAAACTAGCTACTACCCCCTTCTTCTTTCTCTTTGCACCCTTTTATAACCAAATTGTTTCTCTCATGTCCAAATCCCACTTGATTCCGCACCATTTGGGTGACTTTTTGACTTTTGGCCAAAATGTCAATTTTGGCGGAAAGGTTTATTCGGGATGACATTGTGGGTGTTGAGTGTGATGGGGAGAGGAGTAATCAAAGCTTCTTGGATGTAGTGTTTGGAGGGGGGACAAGGGAAGAGATAAGGTGAGGTTTGGTTGAGTGTAGCAGGGCTAGCTGGGAAGACAAATGCTTTTGGCGCGTAGGGGTTTAGTCAAACCATATTTGACTAGGCAGTATTATTAAAAAGGGGTTCAAAATGGCAATTTGACAGGGGTCCAAGGTGTGAAGGCAGGCCAAAATGGATATAAAAGGATTAATAACTTAGGGCCCTTTGTGTAAATTTCTGAATTTGAGGGACCTTAACTGCCAATTCTGAAAAGTTGTTTCAAGGGTTGAAAGTGACAATCTCAAAAAGTATAAGGACCACTTTTTCCATTTTCCAATTTTCCAGGGGCCATTTCTGCCAAATTTGAAACTTGGAGGACTAAACTTGTAATTTTCTCAAACTTTGTATATTTTTCACCAAAGGACTAAATTTGACAAGTTATGATTTTAAAAGGACCTTTGGTGACTTTTCTTTTGAAATTTTGACTCAGGGACTATTTTTGACAATTTTAGAAACTTGGGGGACTGAAACTGCCAATTATGCAAACTTTGCTCATTTTTCATCAGGTTTTAAACATTTTGCATCTGAAACATATAAAATGTAATTTTGGAATATTTTCAGTGTTTTGATGCATTTCGAAAGCATTTTTAAACGTTTCGCAGTTCAGATTTGACTAAAAATGATGAGTATTTACACACTCATCAATCCCCACACTAAACTATTGCTAGTCCCTAGCAATCTTTTGAGAAAAACTTAATGGATTTGAAACTCTTTACCAAAAGCCATTACTTCTGGAGTAGCCAAATGTTTTAGTTCAAGTAAGAACCATGGTACACCGATAACCATGTGATTTTGAGCAAACCACCAGCTTTCAACGGATTTGATTTTGTCTTTACCGTAATACCCTTCTCGGACTAGCCAACTCTTTAGATAAATTATCAATATTATCTTTGGTGAGCTGATTACCAATTATGGATTTTCCACTGCCTTTACCACAAGCCATAAACTTACGGGCTAGCCAACTCTTCACTTTTTAGGATATGGTGAGTTGAGAACCATACAATTTTGGGCAAATTGCAAGCCATATAAACGGATTTGAGAAATTTTACCAAGAGCCGTTTGCTCCTGGATTAGCCAATCCTTTTGTTTATTAGACAAGGCGGATTGATAACCAAATGAGTAAGTGTAAAACACTTACTCCAAAAAAAAAAATTTTGGCCAAAACGGGGGAATTGGGTGGATAATATATGATAAAATTCGTGAGAATTCTCCCCCACACTTAGAAATGAATATTGCCCTCAATATTCAAAGTACCGGCGGTTATGCCGAAACAAAGAACTAAAGGGAAATACTACGCCATTATTTAGAAAGTTTTTTGAAAACATGTGGGGCAACCCCCCCCACACTAGGGTGGTAGAAAATAGAAAGAAGTCAGAAATATGGGTGAAAACCCATATGGCGTGCTACTGTTTTTGATTACCGAGTCGCTAGCTTGACTCGACCCGAATTAATTTGTTCATGGGGAAGTAAGTGGAAGAGATAACCTCCATCGGACTTTCATTCAAGATGTTTGGACAAACATTTGAAGCACGTGAAAGTTCCACACCGATGAGATATAGAGAGCAGACCCTCTCACAGATGATAAATGAAAATGCCGGATCAAAGATAGTGTCCTCACTGCCGAAGGAGTGAAGAAGAGAAGAAGTCACATCATATGTGAGGAATGGGAGAAAGATGTTGATAACAATCAAGATCCATTCTTCATCCTCAAATGTAGACATATCGGGAGGAAGGGTGAAGGTAGTATCATCAATAAGCAAACTCTTATGATAAAGTATACCTTCCTCCGAGCCAATATCATCCTCAAGATCAAAATAGAAATGATCATATTCCGGAGGAGATATGTCATGAGAGAGTTCACCGGAGAACTCTTCATGAAGAGAATCATTGGAAAAAGCCTCAAGTTCAGGAGATGTTTCGGGCTTGTCCAATGTAGAGTCACTATCCACAACGGGGATAGGAGATGAAGCTGGTTTAGCACAAAATGATTCGATCTTAGAAACGAGGAGATTTATATTGAACAATTGTTCACGAAGTACCTCATCCTTAATTTCAAGATCATCAGAATCTCTCACATCTTCTAAGCTAACTAGCTCAGAAGGTAGCTCCTCGACATAATCGATGTCTCCATAGGATAAAGAATCGTCAAACGAAATACAATCGTTGTCAGAATCGGAGAACATCTCGACATGATCATATGGAATGTCAAGAGGAGGAGAAGAATCACCATTAAGAGGCTCATCACACATATTACCGGAGATAACCTCGGACTCACTTGGGGTTGGAACAATGCTCTCAACACTAGACGATTCCATTTCTGGAATAGTGCTAGGAGGCTCGTCCCCCATTATGAGAGAGTCTTTGGAAGCAATAATAGGTAAGATAGGTGTGATAGCAATAGACTGAGGGAGTTGAGAAATAAGATCGTTCAATTGAGTAACACTCTCCTCGTCGTAATCATAGTATTCCTTCATTTGAATACTATCCTCATCATCATCGTCATCATATCTGATTCTTATATTCATCTGCTTAAGCTTACACACCATTCTTTTCATTTGCGCTTTCTTTGAATGCGTATTTCTTCAGAACTTTGAGGAAGATTACACTCCTCGTAATCATTGAAATGATGTGAAGGCTCGGAAGTCTGATGACTGATGGAATACTGTGGGGGTTGGAAATTGTCAAAACCGGAGAATTGGAATTGTGAAAATTTTGATTCATCGGTTGACATTCAAAAGTCTCATGAGGACCCCCGAAATTCTCACAACAGAGATAATTGGGAAAATAACTTTCACCAAAGTTCTGATTGTAACACGGTTCCGGCTCATAGACAAGCGGGACTTGTGGTGGACAATCAAAACCGGAATGAGAATCATTCCCACAATACTCGCATGAGTAGGATTAAAATATTGGGGTGTGGAGGTAGGTAGGAAAAATCAGGTGTTTCATTTGAAATGGGATCGGGATTACCGACAAATTTGTCTCCGAAACTCACATTGGTACATCGCCGACAATTTCCACCGTTAAATGGACCTCCACACCAGGAACATGTCAAATACCATGACATAGAGAATTAAACAGATAAGAGGGATAAGAGATGAAGAATTAAACGGTTATAGAGGATAAGGAATGGAGAATTAAACAGATTAGAGGGTAAGGGAAATGTAGAATCAAAAGATGCGAGAGGGTAAAGATGGATATTTTTGGATTTTTGAAAACTTTACAAAAAACTTTTTACAAAGGATGGGATATGTGCAAGAATGGGTCTGAAAAAGGCTAAACACACGCTAAAGCCTCCCCGACAGCGGCGCCAAAATTTTGATCTGGTCCGAACCGTCAAGTCTAATCACACAAGCTGGCCACTTGTGAATGGCCAACCGTAACAGGCTTAAAACAGTTCAGACACAAATACAATGAAGTCCTGGAGAATAGAATGAATTCCCGGGTCGTTAAGTCCCACGGAGACTCAATGGTGTGCAAACACTAGATCAGACGATAGAATGATCACTAAGGATAGTGATCGATAAAAGTTGGATAGGATAATTACACTACTGAAAAAGGTTTATAAATTAAAGCGACTTAAATACAAATTAAGAAACTTAAAAAGATAAAAGATATTAAATAAACGCTATCACTATATTTAAAGTGATGAACGTTTAAAACTAAAACGTACGTTTAAATAAAAATTACGTTAACGTACAAAATAAAACGTGAAAATAAAGAAGGAAAATACCTATGGATATGAAAAATACATTTTTACAATCCTAATAATATTAGAAAATTATTAGAAAAAGAAAATTATTTTTACAACTATTTATCTAATTATTATTAATTAAAAACTATTTTAAACTATTTAACAATACTCTAAAATAAAAGAAAATATGAAATAAGACTAGAAAAATAAGATTAAGACTTAGAAAAATCTAAAATATGATAAAACTAATTTTAAAACTGAAAATATATTTTTTAGACTTTATATGTATTTATTATTAATTTAAAACTATTTAAAACTAATTAAAATGCTAAAAATACTTTTTAAACTAAGAAAATTATGGAAAAATACTTTTTATGACTTTTAAATTTATCTTAACTTAAGAAAAATGAAAACTTATTTTTTTGAAACTTTTCTTAATTTTTTGTATTAAAAGCTAATTAAAAATACTTAAAAACTATTTTAAATTAAGAAAAATAGCAAATCAACTTAGAAAAATCTGAAAATTTCAGGAAAACTCTAAAATAATATTAGGAAGCTATGAAAAATGGAAAAACATGGGGTTGCTAGGAAGAAAATGAAACTGAGGTTCAAAGTGCTTATAAAATAAGCACTTGGATAAGCAAATGGAATCCAAAAGGCACCAAACCAAAATGGAAGCTCTAAGCAGCTAAAAGAACTAAAATGGAACAAGGATCAATAAGCTACAACCACTGATTAGCAATCTATAACAGATTTGATGAATGAGCTAAAAGCTAAAAAGCAGTTTCTGGGTACCAACTTAAGACACAAGTACAAGCTTAAAAATAAGCTCAAAATGAAAACTGAAAATTGGAACTTGTCCTAGACCTGGTTGAGACCAAATGCACAAAAATTCAGACCTGGAGGAGCTTAAGTAAGCCCTGCACAAGCTCTGCAAAAGCTCCATAAAACCTGTGCAGGCAACAGTTCCCTGCACAGGGGAATAGGCACCATGTTCACAAGCTTGAATGAGGCTTCTAAAAAATTCACAAAAATGTAACAAAATAGAAATAAGAAAGTAGACCAGTTGGAATTTTAAAAACAACAGGTTTCATCAGATTTGGCCCAGAGCTCAAGAAAATTCCCACTAGAATGGCTCAAAACAGATTTTGCATTTTGACTTTTTGAGACAGAAATGGAATATTGACTTTTGCCAACTTTGATCTGATTTTATGGATTGATTATGTTAAAATAAGCTATGATAAACTGATTTTAAGCTTAAACACTAAGTTATACATCAATATGAAGAATTATGACTTGTGAATCCTTGACAGTTAACTGTCAAGGAGTTGAACTTGGTATTTTGACTTTGGTGGTTAGCAGATGTAAAATGAAGACAGATATGACCTTAGATGAACTCAACAAGCATATGACAGCAAGTGTCCACTACTGGATCAACCTTGAATACAAAGTAACAAGCTGATCCAAACACCTCTTATTACAACTGTTATGAACTAAAATGAAGCTAACTAGTGATCAAACTTGAACCAATGATCAAACTGAGCTATCATGACCATATTACAACTACATAAATGCTTTTAAACAGTTGGTGATCACAGATACTCAAACAAGTATGAAATGCAAAATGGACAAAAAATTGGCCGAGAACTCACCCACATGTATCCAAATGATGTTGCAGGCTAACATCAAAACCAATACTACACTAAACTAACTAAATCCAACCATTTATCACCACTGCAACACCCATTTTCATCTTCATGTCCATTTTGAGCTCCTGTTGACTTTTGTTGACTAAAATGGAAACTTGTTTGAAACTGACTTTTTAAGCTTACAAAAAGCTTTGAAAAGCTTAAATATGCTAATTGGAGTTGAGAAACAAACTATATAAAACTTGGGGATCAGAATTTGAAATGAAAATTTTCCACAGTACCCTTTAAATTTGGAACTTAAATAAAACTTGTATTGATGTTCACAAACACATTACACTGAAACTTTAACATAAATTTGATACTAGGACACTGAAATTACAACATTTAAATTAAACTACAACATTTATAAAAAAACGACATTAAGAAAAAAATTAAGAAAACTAGCTACTACCCCCTTCTTCTTTCTCTTTGCACCCTTTTATACCCAGCTTGTTTCTCTCTCATGTCTGAACAAATCCCACTTGATTCCAGAGCATTTGGGTGACTTTTGTGACTTTTGGCCAAAATGTCAATTTTGGCGGGAAAGGTTTATTTGACAGCTGGTGGGTGTTGAGTGTGATGAGGAGAGGAGTAATCAAAGCTTCTTGGATGTAGTGTTTGGAGGGGGGACAAGGGAAGAGATAAGGTGAGGTTTGGTTGAGTGTGCAGGGCTAGGCTGGGAAGACAACATGCTTTTGGCGTAGGGGTTTAGTCAAACCATATTTGACTAGGCAGTATTATTAAAAAGGGGTTCAAAATGGCAATTTGACAGGGGTCCAAGGTGTGAAGGCAGGCCAAAATGGATATAAAAGGATTAATAACTTAGGGTCCTTTGTGTAAATTTCTGAATTTGAGGGACCTTAACTGCCAATTCTGAAAAGTTGTTTCAAGGGTTGAAAGTGACAATCTCAAAAAGTATAAGGACCACTTTTGCCATTTTCCAATTTTCCAGGGGCCATTTCTACCAAATTTGAAACTTGGAGGACTAAACTTGTAATTTTCTCAAACTTTGTATATTTTTCACCAAATGACTAAATTTGACAAGTTATGATTTTAAAAGGACCTTTGGTGACTTTTCTTTTGAAATTTTGACTCAGGGACTATTTTTGACAATTTTAGAAACTTGGGGGAAACGCCAATTATGCAAACTTAGCTCATTTTTCATCAGATTTTAAACATTTTGCATCTGAAACATATAAAATGTAATTTTGGAATATTTTCAGTGTTTTGATGCATTTCTGAGCATTTTTAAACGTTTTGCAGTTCAGATTTAACTAAAAATGATGAGTATTTACACACTCATCAATTATATGGACTCATTTAAGCACACTTAGGCTCCTGACAAAGCCAAATGAGCTTTTAGGTACATATAAACAACAATAATCATTTTAAATTAGAAAATCATAAGAAAATAGAGAAAATCGAAAATAAATAAAAAAGAGTGTGTTCATGGTGATACTGCTTGGAGCTTGGAATTTAACGGATGGCCATGGTTTAGGGCTTCATGGGAAGCTATAGGATAGTTAGTGTTCATTGGTTCCATGATCTCAGCTTTGATCACTTGTAAGCAATTTCTTCCATTTCTGCATTTCTAATTTTCAGTCTTTAATCAGTCTTGATTTTGTGTTCTTCATGTTTATTTGTTGTTTGGTAATGATATTATAGTGTAATCTTTATTGGTTATGTTTGAGATTTCATTGTTGCTCAAAATTGTTATATAACTGTCACTTTGTCATATTTTTAAAGATCATAGGCTTAGACTTGTTGACAGCTTGTTTAGGTTAAAAAAAGGTTCAAATTGACATATTAAATCCTCTGAATTGGATGAAATTGATGTACACAGTTCTATTCTCTCAAAAGCTCAATTATTTCTTATTAAAGGGTTGTTTGGTTTAGATGATTGATCTGTGTTATAGGCCATGTATTGTGTTTTTCTTGTTTGATTGTGTGCTTACATGTCCAATATAGCTCAGTGATGGTTTCAACTAAGTGGTATAGCATGTGGAAAGTCAAATTGACACTTGATCCTCTCCACATGAGTACTATGAGGTTGTCTTGACCCACAAACCTACGTATCTGTTTAAATATTGTGTATCTTGTTGAATTTCATGCTTTTGTTGCTTTATATAACATAATAAATCCATAGATTATATTCTAAATTCAGATTAGTCAACATATAAGTTTTTGTTATAAAGTCAAATTTCAGATTTTCTGTTTTTGAATTTAGTAAATAATTTTGTGTAGGCTTAATTACTTAATTTCTGTCTTAGACCTTTTTAGGTTTTAAAATATTGTTGCTTATCTGTCTATTAGTATTTTTGTTTATTTTTAGTATGCTTATTTTCCTGCTTTTCTTTGTGCTTATTTCTGACTGATTTTACCCTGCACCATGGTTTTGCTGTCAAAACCATGAGCTTGCATAAGCTCATGGATTTGACCCTAGCCAGTGTATTTGGCTTTTATGTGTTGCCTTTGTGGCTTGCTTGTTATGTGAATGCTTATCTTTCAATTCCTAGCTTATTAAGTAGCTTAATCAACCCACCTATTTTTGTTACATCACCCTCACCATACAGTAGCAAACTGTGTGGTTGAGCTGGGTTCCAAGGCTTGTAAAAAGTTCCCCATTAAACCTTAGCTTATAAAGATTGGATTTTTGAGAAGCCAATCCATCAAACTTTAAGGTTCAATGTTGGTTGAGCTCTTATCAGCTCATTTGGCTAGTTATATTTGAGCTTATGTTTGCACCATGTTCTGAGATGACTGTGTAAACAGTCAACCCACCCCTATTTCATAAGCTCTCACAAGCTCAATTATGATCTATAGATGGTGTGGCTTGGCTTTTCTTGAAGCTAAACCACCCATGTACAAGATCCTTTACTTAATTTTCATGTTGCAGTCCATTTGGTAGGGCTGCAACAAGCTTGTAACTTGTCCCAATTTTGAAGAGTGCACTGTTCATCAGCACACTCACACTTACTCACTCAACTTCATAAGCTTTCAAAAAGCTTAATCCTTAGATTTAGCTGGTAAAATTTGTTTATTTTGGAAGCTTACCTACCAGTCTATAAGTCCAAAGGCTTTAATTACATTTTGCAGCTTATTAATAAAGGTTGCTTATGACTTTTTGTGTGTCCCATTTTGATGTGTGTATTGGTTCTACCAGTTACTCAGTCAAATAGGAGCTTTTTCATAAGACTCTCACAAGCTCCCTAGTGGACCCTACTAGGTGAGCTTGGGCTTTTTGGAAAGTCTACCAGATCACCTTGCTACTACAATAACTTATTTGGCTAGTTGAGCTTATTTGATGAGTTTTATCTGTCCAAATATAAGGATGCAGGGGTGTTTGGATTGCTGTTACACTGGAATAGCTTATAAGCTTGTTTCAAGCTTATGGGTCAAAACCAGTGTTCAGCTTGTATAATATTGTTTAATAAAACTTGTAAACATATATTTTTTTTCCTTTTTATTTTTAGTATGGAGCTTATTACAAGCTTTAGAGGCCTCAATTCCATCCAAGTTTAGCCCAAAAAGACTAAACTGACTAAACCATAAGCTCATGCTTATAAGCACTTCTCAGTGCTTATTTTTGTTCATATGCACCTATTATACTTGTACATAAATGCCTTTTGCTTTTGTTTCCTATGTATAGCTTATTTCAAGCTTATTTATAGCTTGAGTTCCAACAGTCAAGCCAAAAGCTTAACTGTTGGACTCATAAGCTCTTAATTTGCTTATTTATAAGTTTGTAGCTTTTTGTCTTCATTAAACATGTATAATGTCAGTATATATTTAGTTCCAGAAAAGAAAAAACCAAAAAGATCCATTTTTAAGCTAAGTGATAGCTTTTCCTTAGAAGCTTATTTGCTTATTAGCTTATTTTTGTTAACAACATATAGTTTTTATATTTTTCCTAGCTTCTTTTATTTATTTTAGAATTTTGTAAAAAGTTTCAGATTTTTCTTTATTCATTTAATATTTTTAATAAATCTATGATAATTTTTAGTAATTAATAATAGTAAATAATTAATAATAAATAAATAAAAAACATAAAAAATATCTTTTCAGTTTTAAAATTAGTTTTCTAATATTTTAGATTTTTCTAAATTTAAATTTCATTTTTCTAGGTTAATTTTGTATTTTCTTATATTTTAGTGCATTTTAAATACTTAATAAAATAGTTTTTAATTAATAATAATTAAATAAATAGTTTTAAAAATAATTTTATTTTTCTAATAATTTTCTTTTATTATTAGGATTGTAAAAATATCATTTTCATATTTGTAGGCCTTTTATTTCTTTAAAACTCACGTTTTATTTTGTACGTTTACGTAATTTTATTTAAACATACGTTTTAGGTTTTAAACGTTCATCATTGTAAAAATAGTGATAGCGTTTATTTAATATGTTTTATCTTTTATTTCTTTTAATTTGCATTTAAGTCGCTAAGACATGTAAATCCCTACTATAGTTATATTCGATTTGTTTTTATACGTTTACGTTTAATTTAGGTTAAACGTACGTTTATATATCTTTCACGCTTTTAGGTTTCTGATTGTACGCTTTTTAACGACATATGTGGACGAGCTATTACTATTCACATTCCTAGTGTTAGTCAATCAGATTCCTGTTTTTCCTATACTAATATTATTTTCAACAAATCACAAGTCATTGTATTCAGGATATCACGCCTCGCCAGGACATAAACGATCCAAGGATATTTTAATCCTTGGTAAACTATCATTCTCTCCCGGGCTGTCGCCCTTTTATCATCTGTTACGGTTGACCGTTCACAAGCGGTTGATAAGTGTGACGGAGAAATAAGGTAGTTCGGAGGAATCAAATTTTGGCGCGCCGGGAGGCGTACTACGTATTATGACTTCTATTTTGTATTTTGTTGAAATACCTATCCTTGTTTGTATATTAAACCTTATCATTCAACTAATCCGGCTGTCGCCGGACATATTTATTACAGTTAATCATTCACAAGTGATTAGCTAGCGTGGTAAACCTGACACAAAGCCTGGGAGGTAGTGATTACTTATACTGTATCATATTTCTTTTCAATAAACAATATAAAATACAAAAACATTTTTCCTTTGCACACAACTTGCCCAGTTTGATGAGTCCCTCAGTTACAACATTTGGTTGTTGGTCACTGATTGCTGAGCTCTGTCAGACCAATTCCCTTCGAGGGCGGTTGTAAGGAATTTTCTTTCTTTTGTACATATATATATAAAATTAAAAATACAAAAACATTATAAAATTAAAAATCAAAAAGATTCTCCCTACCTTATCATTTATAATTCTATGAGTGGCAATCCCACTCCAATTTCTCACCCAATCTTTGAGTGGCAATCCCACTCCACTTCCCCATGAACAAATGAATGCGGGGATCGAGTCAAGCTAGCGACTCGGTAATCAAAAACAGTAGTTAAACATGGGTTTTCACCCGTGTGTACCACCCTAGTGTGGGGGAGATGCCCCACATGTTGTGTATAGATCTAAAAAATGAATGAAAATTGTAAATATTAAAAAAGAGAATAATTGTTGTGTTTCCACACTTGGCTAGTAATGTTATCTTTTTACGTTCTAAGTTTCGGCATAACAGCCGGTACTTTGAATATTGAGGACAATATTCATTTCTAAGTGTGGGGAAATTCGGGAATTTGATCATAAATGTACCCTTTTAGTCCCTTTTCCCCCCAAAATGGCCAAATTTTAAAATTTTTTTTAGTGGAAGTACTATGTACTAAACACAACAAATGGTAATCAGTCCACCATGTCTAACCCACATAAGGACTGGCTAATCCAGGAGCAAACGGCTCTTGGTAAAGATATCTCAAATCCGTTTATGGCTTGCAATTTGCCTAAAATTGTATGGTGTTCAGCTCACCATATCCTTACAAGTAAAGAGTTGGCTAGCCCGCAAGATTATGGCTTGTGGTAAAGGCAGTAGAAAAACCATAATTGCTAATCGGCTCACCAAAGATAATATTAATAATTTATCTAAGAGTTGGCTAGTCCAAAAGCAAACGGCTTTTGGTAAAGACAAATCAAAACCGTTGACAGCTGGTGATTTGCTCAAAATCACATGGTTATCAGGTGGACCATAGTTCTTACTTGAACTAAGACATCTTGGCTACTCCAGAAGTGATGGCTTTTGGTAAAGAGTTTTTCAAAATCCATTAAGTTTTAAATAAAAGATTGCTAGGGACTAGCAATAGTTTAATGTGGGGGATTTGATATGTGCCTAATTACACATATCTTTTATACTATTTAAACCCACAAAACAACCAAAAACACACAAATAACCAAACAAATGTTACAAATTCATAAAAATGTGTTTTTATGTGATTCAGGTACAAAAGATTGAAAAACAAGTGAAAAATGATCAATTTCACAACAATTGTCGTTTTCAGTCCCTGGAGTTACACAAATTAGCAAAACTAGTCCCTAAATGTTTTAAATGATAGAAAAGTCAACTTAAGTCCTTGGGAAGTCAAAAATATTTACAAAACATCCCTGGATAAAAGTTTACACAAAATGGCAATTTTTACCCCTGGAGTTACAAAATTGGCAAAAATAGTCCCTGGGTATTCAAAACTTGGAAATTTCACAAATTACCCTTGTACTATGCATGAACTTACAATTTGGAACAATTTTGATAAACTTTTGGAATTTACATTTTCAGTCCCTCAAATATCCAAATTTACATAAAAGGTCCTTTAAAGTTTTAAATAAAAATAAAATACAACTTTTGGTCCTTGTGTAATTGTTTTATTAGCAGGTTTGGTCCTCAAAGGAAGTTTGAAAAGTGACAAGATTGGTCCCTCAAGAATTCAGTTTGTACAATATTAGTCCTTGGGCTTTTGTTACTATTAAAACCAAACGGACCTTAATATTAATACAAAGCACAAACCAAACCCAGCCCTTACCTTTGGCCCAACCCCCTTAATATAAAACCAGGGTCAAACAGGTCAACCCCCGCCAAAACCTCCTCCACTGTTCACTCTCCTCTACCCTAGCTGCAAACCTGAAACCATGGTGGTATTCACCACCTGTCCACCTTTACAGCTCACCACCAACTCTCTTCACCACCTCCTGCCACCTACACAGTAGCCCACAACCTCCATTTAATGCATCAACACCAAAAACTTCCAATGTTGCCTCAATATTCCTGGTTTTGCTTCTATACCACTCCTTTGCCCTCTAAACTTTACCAAAATTGTCCCCTCCACCTATACATGATACCAAAATGCATTAATTGATTAGAAACTGCCTTAAGCAACGTACAAGACTTTTGGCGCCAAAAGTGCATTTAAATGGTGGAGATCGATTCAGAGCATCAATGGTCAGGATTATTGCTGGGATTTGACCAGGAAAGTGTGGAGATATCAATTGGCTATAAAAAGAGAAGAGAAAACACAGGAAAATTCACTCTTGGGTTAGCCAATTGTCACTAGTGTAACTTAAATTTAAACTTGCTTTCGTAGAGTAAATCTTTAATGTTTTCTTAGTGTAATTGTTATTTTAAACTTTCAATAGTGTAATGGAACCATTTGATTTCAGTTTAATGCAATCTCTTTAAATTTCATGTTCTATCTTAAGTCCTTTTAATTTCAAAGCCCTTTTCATATCTGTTTGATCATAGTGGATTATATGGACTCATTTAAGCACACTTAGGCTCCTGACAAAGCCAAATGAGCTTTTAGATACATATAAACAGCAATAATCATTTTAAATTAGAAAATCATAAAATAATAGAGAAAATAGAAAATAAATAAAAAAGAGTGTGTTCATGGTGATACTGCTTGGAGCTTGGAATTTAACGGATGGCCATGGTTTAGGGCTTCATGGGAAGCTATAGGATAGTTAGTGTTCATTGGTTCCATGATCTCAGCTTTGATCACTTGTAAGCAATTTCTTCCATTTCTGCATTTCTAATTTTCAGTCTTTAATCAGTCTTGATTTTGTGTTCTTCATGTTTATTTGTTGTTTGGTAATGATATTATAGTGTAATCTTTATTGGTTATGTTTGAGATTTCATTGTTGCTCAAAATTGTTATATAACTGTCACTTTGTAATATTTTTAAAGATCATATGCTTAGACTTGTTGACAGCTTGTTTAGGTTAAAAAAAGGTTCAAATTGACATATTGAATCCTCTGAATTGGATGAAATTGATGTACACAGTTCTATTCTCTCAAAAGCTCAATTATTTCTTATTAAAGGGTTGTTTGGTTTAGATGATTGATCTGTGTTATAGGCCATGTATTGTGTTTTTCTTGTTTTATTGTGTGCTTACATGTCCAATATAGCTCAGTGATGGTTTCAACTAAGTGGTATAGCATGTGGAAAGTCAAATTGACACTTGATCCTCTCCACATGAGTACTATGAGGTTGTCTTGACCCACAAACCTACGTATCTGTTTAAATATTGTGTATCTTGTTGTATTTCATGTTTTTGTTGCTTTATATAACATAATAAATCCATAGATTAGATTCTAAATTCAGATTAGTCAACATATAAGTTTTTGTTATAAAGTCAAATTTCAGATTTTCGTTTTGAATTTAGTAAATAATTTTGTGTAGGCTTAATTACTTAATTTCTGTCTTAGACCTTTTTAGGTTTTAAAATATTGTTGCTTATCTGTCTATTAGTATTTTTGTTTATTTTTAGTATGCTTATTTTCCTGCTTTTCTTTGTGCTTATTTCTCGACGATTTTACCTGACCATGGTTTTGTTGTCAAAACCATGAGCTTGCATAAGCTCATGGATTTGACCCTAGCCATGTATTTGGCTTTATGTGTTGCCTTTGTGGCTTGCTTGTTATGTGAATGCTTATCTTTCAATTCCTAGCTTATTAAGTAGCTTAATCAACCCACCTATTTTTGTTACATCACCCTCACCATACAGTAGCAAACTGTGTGGTTGAGCTGGGTTCCAAGGCTTGTAAAAAGTTCCCCATTAAACCTTAGCTTATAAAGATTGGATTTTTGAGAAGCCAATCCATCAAACTTTAAGGTTCAATGTTGGTTGAGCTCTTATCAGCTCATTTGGCTAGTTATATTTGAGCTTATGTTTGCACCATGTTCGAGATGATATGTAAACAAATCAACCCACCCCTATTTCATAAGCTCTCACAAGCTCAATTATGATCTATAGATGAAATGTCCGCTTGGCTTTTCTTGAAGCTAAGCCACCCATGTACAAGATCCTTTACTTAATTTTCATGTTGCTGATCCATTTGGTAGGGCAACAAGCTTGTAACTTGTCCCATTTTGAAGAGTGCCTGTTCATCAAGCACACTCACACTTACTCACTCAACTTCATAAGCTTTCAAAAAGCTTAATCCTTAGATTTAGCTGGTAAAATTTGTTTCTTTTGGAAGCTTACCTACCAGTCTATAAGTCCAAAGGCTTTAATTACATTTTGCAGCTTATTAATAAAGGTTGCTTATGACTTTTTGTGTGTCCCATTTTGATGTGTGTATTGGTTCTACCAGTTACTCAGTCAAATAGGAGCTTTTTCATAAGACTCTCACAAGCTCCCTAGTGGACCCTACTAGGTGAGCTTGGGCTTTTTGGAAAGTCTACCAGATCACCTTGCTACTACAATAACTTATTTGGCTAGTTGAGCTTATTTGATGAGTTTTATCTGTCCAAATATAAGGATGCAGGGGTGTTTGGATTCTTTGTTAATCGAATAGCTTATAAGCTTGTTTCAAGCTTATGGGTCAAAACCAGTGTTCAGCTTGTATAATATTGTTTAATAAAACTTGTAAACATATATTTTTTTTCCTTTTTATTTTTAGTATGGAGCTTATTACAAGCTTTAGAGGCCTCAATTCCATCCAAGTTTAGCCCAAAAGACTAAACTCGACTAAACCATAAGCTCATGCTTATAAGCACTTCTCGTCTTATTTTTGTTCATATGCACCTATTATACTTGTACATAAATGCCTTTTGCTTTTGTTTCCTATGTATAGCTTATTTCAAGCTTATTTATAGCTTGAGTTCCAAATGCAAGCCAAAAGCTTAACTGGAGTTGGACTTGACATAAGCTCTTAATTTACTTATTTCTAAGTTTGTAGCTTTTTGTCTTCATTAAACATGTATAATGTCAGTATATATTTAGTTCCAGAAATAGAAAAACCAAAAAGATCCATTTTTAAGCTAAGTGATAGCTTTTCCTTAGAAGCTTATTTGCTTATTAGCTTATTTTTGTTAACAACATATAGTTTTTATATTTTTCCTAGCTTCTTTTATTTATTTTAGAATTTTGTAAAAAGTTTCAGATTTTTCTTTATTCATTTAATATTTTTAATAAATCTATGATAGTTTTTAGTAATTAATAATAGTAAATAATTAATAATAAATAAATAAAAAACATAAAAAATATCTTTTCAGTTTTAAAATTAGTTTTCTAATATTTTAGATTTTTCTAAATTTAAATTTCATTTTTCTAGGTTAATTTTGTATTTTCTTATATTTCAGTGCATTTTAAATACTTAATAAAATAGTTTTTAATTAATAATAATTAAATAAATAGTTTTAAAAATAATTTTATTTTTTCTAATAATTTTCTTTTATTATTAGGATTGTAAAATATCATTTTCATATTTGTAGGCCTTTTATTTCTTAAAACTCACGTTTTATTTTGTACGTTTACGTAATTTTATTTAAACATACGTTTTAGGTTTTAAACGTTCATCATTGTAAAAATAGTGATAGCGTTTATTTAATATGTTTTATCTTTTATTTCTTTTAATTTGCATTTAAGTCGCTAAGACATGTAAATCCCTACTATAGTTATATTCGATTTGTTTTTATACGCTTACGCTAATTTAGGTTAAACGCGTTTTATATATCTTTCACGCGTTTTAGGTTTCTCGCGTTTTAACGACATACGTACGACGAGCTATTACTATTCACATTCATAGTGTTAGTCAATGATTCTGTTTTTCCTATACTAATATTATTTTCAACAAATCACAAGTCATTGTATTCGTGATATCACGCCTCGCCAACATAACGATCCAAGGATATTTTAATCCTTGGTAAACTATCATTCTCTCCCGGGCTGTCGCCCTTTTATCATCTGTTACGGTTGACCGTTCACAAGCGGTTGATAAGTGTGACGGAGAAATAAAAGAAGGTAGTTCGGGAGGAATCACTTCCTCTCAATCTCATTACTTTTAAGCTCACATTCATATTCTTTAACCTCATTTTCCATTTCATTAAACATCCTTTTCATTTCGTTAACTTCTGTATGTATGGCCTTTTTAGTACCCTCGAATTGTTATTTTAGTTGTTTAAAGAATGGAATGATCTCAGTTAGATAACATTCTTTAGTTTGCTCAAAACCCCTTTCCCCTTCAGTAATTCCCGTTGGTGTGATCCTCTTCTTGCACGTTTTCGCAAAGTCAAAAAATAGTTGGTAAACTACATATAAGCTGATTAACTTTTTACTTTGAGTGGGTAGATTTCTAGGCACTAAATGCATTGGTGTATTTGGAGGATACACTGTAGCTGGAGGAAATTTCCTAAAGGGAGGAATCTTTTCAACAAGTTCATCAGTTTTTCTCTCTTCTATATCTAACTTCCAAAACACTTGTTCAAGGGTTAACTGAGTCTGAGGTTTTAACTTATTAATGGCTATCCAATTATCCTTAGTGTAATTGGGAGTTTTAAACGTTATATTATGATTCACACACCAAGGATCTTCTTTTAATTTCTTTTCCATTTTCTCTCTAGAGGCATTTTCTAATTCTTTGTCCTCTTCAATGTTCTCAACATAAGTTGGTATTTGTCTAGGCTTAAGAATCTCACTACCATCATAAATCACACCATGAACAGTTTTTGCTTTCCTAAGATATGCAGGATTGGGGTCTTCTACAAGGCCAATATTATGCTTATCACTTAATACTCTATGCTTAGTGATCATATGAGTAGTCTGAATGGTGTTGCCTTGTACGTACAACTTGTTATCAAGTTGGTTCTTCAAAGTATTAAGATTGGAAAAATCATTTAAAAGTTTAGATTCCTTTGCATTGAACTACTGCTTAAGCACTTTTACATTTTCTTGAAGTTCTTGCTTTTTCAAAATAGTTTTATTAAGTTTCTCTTGTAAGGAATTTAACTCTTGTTTTAATATTTCTTCCCTTAAATTACTTTTTCTTATTAATGTACGCATTTGGCAATCCATTTCCTGCTCACGTGTGGTCAACTCAAATTTAGCACGTTGTTCATAGATGGCAAGTTGATCCTTATAAATGTTTAACTTAGTGGTCATGGAATCATCAGGCACATAATCAGTGTATTCATCATACACACATTCATCATTGATGGTAGAAGATGCATCACTACCACAATTATACTTTCATCTTGCTTCACATATTGATCATATGGGACAACATTGCTATTATCCATATTTTCAATATCTGATCCAATGACTTCCGTTTATTGTACTTCATCATGAATCTTTTGCATATCAACCACATCGTATAGTTTTAGTACCTCTGATATGATAGATTCCTAGGAGGGACTGGCATGTTGAGGTAAAGAGACCATTGGAGAGATGTTTGCCATAAAGATAGTCTGTTCCATTGGTTCATCATCAACATCAGAGTCAAATGCATCACAATCTGCAACTTGGAAGACATTAGGATTGTTCTGAGCCAAACCATGCACCGGTTGTTCATCCACACCTGCATCATATGTTTTGGCATTCCCTTCCGCAAGAAACAACAAATCTTCCTCATCTAACATAGCTCCATTATCTTGAGCTTGCACCAGCAACATCTTATCCCTGAGCTACTCTGCATTCTATGGACTTTTTGGCTGAGTGCAGTTCCTACCAATTTGTCCTTCCCCTCCACAGTTGTAGCACTTAACTGGTTTCCCTTGACCCTGACTTATGATCCTTCCTCGGTTCTAAACACCCACATAACTAGCTCTAGTTCCAACATTCCCTTGTGCATTATGTGGCAGATACACATTCTCCCTGCTTTACACGTTTTGAACCACAACCCTTCCTTTTTCAACAGTAGCATGATTATGTAGATTAGATGCGGTTCTGAGATAGTTGTTGGTATGGGGAATGAAGTTTCTGTTTTGTTGAACCATTAGGGCTAGTTGATTAGCAAGGTTTTCAATGAACATGTCAGATGACTTATATCCTGGATTTGGAATATGTTTGTGTTTGTGATCCTTAGTAGGTATGACTTGTGATGCTTTGGTATTTATCCTCACATTTGAGAGAAATTCAGTTGAATCATTTGAAGAACTTGCAGTAGCATCATTAGAGTTTAGCTTTTCCATGATCATACGTTCAAATGCAGCATGTTTCTCATGTTAGAGTAAGTAAGCATACAGTTGTTCATAGTTGGTGTTCCTCAATCTTTTGTTCAATTTAACTGCAATAACAAATTTGTGCCATTCAGGGTTCATGTTGTTTATAAACTTGGAATTGAGTTGGATATTTGGGGTTTTCATTTTGATGATCCTCATATCTTTCACAAGTTTGTGAAACCTCACATGATATTCAGTGACACTTTCCCCTGGGTTCATCTTAAAGTTCTCAAAGTCATCATACAATTGTGACTCTCTATCTTCCCTAGTGAGTTCTGAACCAGAGAGAAGCATCTTGACATTATCCCGTGATCGCCTTGGCCTCAGATATGATTGATCAGCTTGTAAATGTCTTTTGGTAAACCTTGAAGTATAATGTTTGAAGCTCTAATGTCAGCATCATATCTCTTCTTCTCTTTATCATCAAGCTCATCATACATTCTTGGTCTATCCAACCCCTAAACGACAGTTCCATCAGGTGTAGTTTCAAGAATATCCCTGGTAGTTCCAATTTGAAATAGTCCTTCATCAATTGACTTAAGGATGTTAACACCATTGTCTTTGCCCAAACAATACAGTCTGATTCTCTGTGCCCAAGAGTCATAATCAGTTCTATCATGCATAGGAGGACGAGTATCAGACTCTGCAGCTTGAACGCCATCATCAATGGAAGAGATGATTGTGGTCATGATTCCTAAGTACAAGGGATTTTACTTCTCTTTGATTAAACCGGGAAATAGATTCTTTCACGGGATTTTACTAAATCAAGAGAAAACCATAAAACTTAATCACGAAGAAGTGACAAATCTTAAGAGACAAGTCACAGAATTGACAAATCGCACAAAGGTCAAAACGTAGTGTGTCAAATCGCTTAAGTTAACAAGTCGCAGAAGACAAGTCGCTGAACTAAAAACGCAGTGTGTCAAATCGCTTCAGTTAAATCGCAATATTACCAAGTTGCTTTAATCAAAACGCAGGATGACAAACCGCAACAATCAACTCGCACCGTTATCAAATCGCAACATACAAATCGCAGAGTATCAAATCGCTTGAGACAAATCGCACAATTTGAAAAACCTCAAGGGGACAATAGTACACCCACTACTTGTCCTTTTGTCCCTTTGTCTTATCTGCTCAAACCATACAGAAGGTTTCAAATCGCACAGAAATGAACAAATCGCTTAAATGAAACTACACAAACCGCAACGAGTAAGGTTAAACCGCATAGAAAATCAGATCAAATCGCTCAAAAGAAGCATCAAACCGCATCCAAGAATTAGTGTACGAGACTTAAATCGCATACAAGAACATCTTCTAAAAACCAGAATTTTCCAATCAAAAACACCACAACCAAGATGAATCTAGCCTTCCAAACCAAAAACTAAACACTTACGATGATTCTAAACACAAAAGTACAATGAAAATCCAAACTTTAACACTAAATAAGATCAAAATGGTGAAAATGTTTCTAAACTCATTCAAACCCAAAAACTTATGAAAACCACTAAGAATTCAGGAACATGTAAAGTAGATGATCAAACCATGGCTCTTGATACCATTTGTAACATATTGGTTTTCATAAACACACAATCATAACACTATGGAATTCAAATGAGGTTTGTCTAGAGAGAGAAAGTAGAGAGAAATAGGAACTTTTAGTACAAGAAAACAAAAGTATATTATGAAGCTCCAACCCTTTGCCTTGCTAGGCAAAGGGTATTTATAGTGTCTTACATGATACGACACCTACGGGCTGTGGATCAGGCATACATTGGGTAAAGACCCGTCGTCCTCCATGGTGTTACTTAACTAACTACCAACTATTACCAAATGACTACGACTACAAGCTTTCTAATGAATACATATACTTGAGGTGACCGAGTCTTTAAGTACCAGATTTTCTAAATCCCAACAGCTCAGTACGGTCATCATAGCAACTTTCATCATTTACATTGCAATTCGTGAATCATGGTTTGACAATGGTATTATTCTCGATTATTTTAAATACTCTATGTAGTACAGAGCTGACATATAAACATAATTACTTAATGTAAGCCAGTCTTGGATTGCAGTGCTTACAACAATTAGATGCTCAGATTCCCACTGTAGTGCATACCTGATCAATAGCTTAAACACCCTAATCATTGATGTTATATCACTACTTATGGTAAAAAGGAAAACAAAAAAGAATATGATCCCTTAATCACCTCCAAATGATGCAACAATTGCAACAGAACCTGCAACACTCCCTGTAGCACTTGCAACAGCAGCTAAACCATCAGCTCCAATCACTAGCATAATGGTGCCTAATGTAGGGGCTAAAGCACTGATATGTGCTAAAACACATACCTTTTCTTTACCAAATTAGGCCCAAAATAATCAAGAAAGAGCCGTTTATTCCTAATCTTTGTTGGTTTCTTGAGTTTATGCTTGTGCAGGTACGTATATGACAAAACATGCAAAAGAAAGACAAATCAGACAAAAACCAGAGCACGAGAATGAAAGAGTGCTAAAGCTGAGCCGGAAGGTCAGAAGTGAGCAATTGTGAAGATTTTAATTCTGAAAGGATGATTTATGAAAGATTGGATCAACTTTAAAGAATTGGCAGAATCAGTCCTTTAAGTTTCAGCAATTGTCAGAAAATACCCCTAAAGTTTCAGATTTGGCAAGATTAGTCCTTGGATTATTTGGAATTTACAAGAATGACCCTTGGAATACTTTTCAGAAACTACACAATTGGTCCTTGGTGTTTCACATTTTACACAAATGGTCCCTATAATCCTATTCGGACTCAAGATAAGTCCAAATCCAAACCCTTATCTCATTCTTGGCTCAAGTTAACCCACGGCCCAATCCATTTCCCAAATTAACCATATCTATACCCGTTTTTAACTACCCACCCAAGTCAAATAAATAACTAAACCCGGTCAATAATTAAACTCGGTCAAACGGTCAATGAAAGTCAAAAATAAATAAATAACCCTTTAACCTTTTTACCCGCCAACACATTCACCCCCAATTCACCTTTTAACCAAGATTGCATAAACCCAAGAATACCCTTATGCCAAATTGATCAAATTAGTACAATTAAAGGGTATTTTTGTACTTAACTGACACCACCTGACACCTTGGACTGATAAGTCAGCGATCTGTGTGCCTTGAGTGATTGTGATTGGTGGATGGGACGTGCATCTGTCAAATCAATGGCTTAGATTGTAAGAGTGATGTGGGGAATTGATCTAACGATGGTGAAAGGCTTAAAAGAAGCACAAGATGGCACTTCTGGATCCTTCCAAGACCTAAGGCTTTGCTATAAATACCTCTTGATTTCACAGAGCTTTCCATGTAGTCTCTGAGTAGTAGTGTTTAGCTTAATATTGTTTTTATTGTTTTAATTTCATTCGTGTATTTCAAATTCCAAGTTGTACTCAGTTTTTATTAATAAAAGTATTTTTAGCTTAAATTTTCATTAAATCTCAATTACTGTTTTAATGTTTCTATTAGCTTGCTGTTACTCATTTGATCATATTTTAGCTTAATATTAATCATTTTCAGTTTGTAAGTTTTAAAAGGCATAAATTAAAAAAAAAAATTGAAAAAAATCATTCAAATCTGTTCTAAAGTAGTTTTCAACTTAAGTTTTTGTTTCCAGAAGCTCTAATAAGCTTAACCTTAGCTTATTAAGTATTTCTTAAGATCTCTACTCAGTTTCTACAACAAAATCATAAAAAAGTCAAAAAACAAGTCAAATATAGAAGAAATGGGGTAATCTGCAGTTTTGGATAAGAGATTTGGTTCGTTGCAGTTGGATTTTGGGTTAGTAAATAGCATTGGATTGGGGTTATTTTGTAGCAATTGCAAACCATAGTGGTTGGACCACTTGTAAGTTCAATTTTGTTTAGATTTCTTAATCAGTAATATAGTATTAGTAATTGTTGCTTGTTTATGCTTAGTATAGTATGGTTGATTGTTGTTTAGCTTGTTTGATTAGTAGTTATCACTGATTTATCATAAAATAGTTCCTGCATACTTTCTGTTTGATACTGCATCAATTGGTTCAGATCTGTTTCTATGAAATATTGCTTTTAAGCTTGCTTCATTTAAGTGTTATTTTGATCATAGAATCTGAGTTGAGGTTAAGATTGGTTTAGATTTGGAGTTTGTCAAGTATAAGTAGCATATCAGTCATATATAATTGCTGGAGCAGCTAAACCTGCTGAACGTGTAAGAAAATGATGGTGTGTACCACATTATGTAAGAAATAAGGTTCATACCACCAGTGATTGCCATTAAGGTTCCACCAGTTATAGCAGCTGCTCCAATGAGGCCTCCATGTTTCAACTTCTCCCGTGAGTCATCAGAACTCTGATCATTTTCTTTTTCATCGCCGTTTTGCAATACTGCCATTGCAGAAAAAGAAATAACCACCTCAATCGCTTCCTGCAAAAATAATATCTCCATTTAGGAAAAGAGGACATATATAGAGAAGTGATATGCATTTCCAAACTAACAACATAAATAAAAGAAAAAAGAGAAAAAGAAAAACATAAACTACATTCATAACATTTTATTTCTCAAATCTCATGATACCAGATAAATAAACTAATAGAGTGGCCAAAAAAGTTAATTATCAAGTGAGTAATATAGATATTTCTCATTTTTCAGATCCTAATCCAAAAATCTGGGGAAGGCCATACTTGCATATTCCAGCATTCCCAGCAATGATGAGATCTCACTGGTGGAACCCAATATTACTACTCCCTCCGTCCCATTTTTATTGTCCAGTTTGACTTTGACCGGTCTTTCTTGTTCAACTTTGACCATTAATATATTTATTTGTGTTATATAATACTTGATGAAAATTATACCAATGAAAAATACATTTAAAACCCAATACATTCATATATTTTTCATCAAGTATTATATAACACAAACGAAAATAATTACGGTCGAAGTTGAAGTAGAAAGACTAAAAAAGTCAATAGTGGACAATAATTTTGGGACGGAGGTAGTACTATATTTCGCTTCTCTAGTACCATTTCGTAGGTGGTATCTTACTACAACCCAATGATAAAAAAAGAAAAATAAACTAATAGAGTGGCCAAAAAAGGTAATTATCAAGTGAGTAATATAAGAGTATGGCTCAATACCTGGACGAAAACATCCAAGCTAATCCAAGTTGAAAACCGGAAACCTCATCAATCTTAGCGTAGGTTTCTAAAGTACCAAAATATAAATTATGACAACAATACTCATATTGAAATTTTTTCTAATGGATAATAGTCTGATTGGACATAAAAGACACTTTTAACTTCTCATAGCACCAACTTGTAATTTTCAGAGAGCACATAGCAACGCAAATGAATTTAGAACATAACTACCTCATATTTAATATCATGAAGTTGCTTTCCCACAACTGGATTTCAAATCGAAACATGAAGCATTCAACCGATTGGTTTGTGTGGTCAAGTGACCCTTGTATCAAAGATATACATAATACATAATAATAGTATTCAATATCAATCATCATCCAATCCCCTACACCTGAACGTCATAGATCCTCAAGCTGAGTTTCTAGTGCTGCAAAAACTGTGCAAGCAATTCTACAAAAACAAAAGTATATTCATAATATACTGTGAATCATTTAAAAAAAATATAGCATCAATCAAATTGAATACAATACATGAACATATTAGGGTTTTCACAAAAAGAGAGAAAGTGGATCGATATATTAGATTATTAGGGTTTTGATAAAAAGGAGTATAATTTCTTTCTTACGTAATTTAATATAAAACATAGTTTTTAGCATGAATAATTAATTACACATGTTTATAGATTTAGTGTTGCAAAATATAATCCAAAAATCATGTTAGTCTAATGGTTAAGACATATGTTAATGTTGCAAAAAACCCAAGTTCAATTCCTTACATTGTTATTTTTACATTTAATTAATCCGAATTTTTACTCATCAATATAATGAAAAACGAATTTTAATCAAAAAACCACTTAGGTGGCATTAATTTGTGATGACATGGATTTAATGGCATTGAATAATGACATGACTTTATGACGCGGCATTATGGGATGCCAAGTGGAATTGTATGTGGCATGCTATATATATATATATATATATATATATATATAGGGAAGGGATCCAGTAAGAAGAAAAACTAAAATGAGAAGAATAAGAAGAATTTCTAGCCACACATTTAAAATTAGAGTGAGATTTTTAAAGGGAGATGCATCAATATTTGTAGGTGCATCTGAAATGTGTGGTTGTGGTTTCTTCTTATCATTCTCATTTTAATTTTTCTTCTTATTTGATGCTATATATATATATATATAAATATATATATATATATATATATATATATATATATATATATATATATATATATATATATATATATATATATATATATATATATATATATAACAAAACAAATAGGTAATAAGCATAAGTAAACGAAAAGGAAATCACACGAATCAGCTGAACAAATTTCATAAATCAAATGAGTCAAATGAAATGAGGAATCAAATGAGAACACAAAATCAGATAATCATAAGGAATCAAACAAATCATATAGAAATGCCCACGAGCTCAAACAAATGTCTAAAGATGATACACGGATAGACCACATATAGATATCCATCAAACCATAAGTGCACAAAGAGAGGAGAACTCGCAAGTACCAAAAGTGAGAGGGGTGTAAGGCACACACAAGCCAATCACATCAAAACAAAATGAAGACCTATGATGCATCCATACGCCACCCACAAAAAAATCTTATATATACACCAGCTCAAGATAAGTATACACACATATCATAATGGGCAAGTGATCACATATCATACAGAACAAATGGGGACGCCATGGACTAAACACACCGCCACAGATAGTGTCATGCCATTGGTGCCATCAATGACATGGTCATGGAACCTCCGTGACTAGTTAATAGCTCGGGAAACAAAACAGAACAAAGCATATTGAAACGTATCAAATCATCCTATCATATCCAATATAGCATATCAAACTAAACTAAATCATATCATAGCAAAAGAATAGCAAAACAAATATCATAACAAATGTCACAGCAAAACGAATAGCAGATCAAATATCATAACAAATGAAATCATATCAAATGAATCATATCAAAAGGGATCATTCCACAAAAAGGGATCATAACATAGTAAATGAATTGAAGTCAAAGATCGAGAAGCCATGAGAAACCTTTACTGAGAAAAGGTAGAATATTTGTATCTCAACAAAGTAAATGTAAATAACCAAGAAAGCACATGGAAATTGAAGCTACTCCCTCCTCAGAAAATCTACACGAATTAAAGATCATGTATTACTCATAAGTTCATTTTATAAGTTTAATGCTTATAGTTATCCGGATTACGTAATTAGGGTTTCTTTCTATTTTTAGAAACTTTCCATATTTAGTAACTTTGAGTTATGATTTATATTTAATCAACTTAGGGTTTCGTTATCAAAATTAGGTTAACATATGACCAAGTATCTCATAATTATCATAGAAGTACATTTAATGTCACAACGAATTTTAACACTCATTCTTATTCATATTTACTTATTTAGGGTCTACTTAGGTGAAATTCAAATCTTGATTTAAGGACATACCAAATTAGAAATTAAGGAATAACCCATTTAGAAACAAAGGGATTGTCGTAAAACAACCATTCACATTTCTAACGAGACACAAAACCCACACATATGTAACTTCAGCTTGTTTTTAAACCATAACACATACACACACAAAGATATACAACTACATGACCATGCACACCACTCTTTTTTAGCTCGACTCAACAAGCACCACATGATCACAAATGCAAATCCACGAGACACATTCAACTCTCATCACCGATTATTAGGGTTTCCAAATTTTAACATGTACCAAAATCTCATAAAACATGTTTGTATAACAGCTTGGTCTGATTTCAATGAGACATAAATTAGATTGGGGCTTCATGCAAACGGTTTATATTAGTTAAGAATATAAAATAATGTATTATAGGAACAATAAAGGATGCCAACGACTTGAACCTGAGTTGAGAACAGAATAGATCAAAAAGAAAGAACAAGGCACATAAATCAGTCATTACGATCACCCAAAACTAGCACACCAATCTCCACACTCGTACACATATGAATTTTCTTACACCTTCTTGCTAGACACAAACTAATCACAAGCTTTAACACCTTTAAACCTCTAATTTCTTGGAGAAAAATTGAATTATGCCACTTTACTTTATTAGGGTTTTGTATGGAGGAGAAAGGAAGGAATGGTATATGGTTATAAGAATAAAACATGTGGAATAATATAGTGAGGGAATGCCGATTACTTTGTGGAGAGGAATAAGGAAGTAGTATCTTTTAATATTCATAATGATTTTCTCTTATTATCATCATAATTCAAACGTGTGAAGGGATTTCCATACCAAAATTTTGTTCACACAAATAAAAGAAAACATATATGGACCCGTAAACATAAGCATGTGTTGATTTAAAATATAACTTAGGTTTAGGACATTTATTTTGTAGTTTTTAATCATAACGTATAGTTTAGACTTTTGGTTATATTCGTATCAATGTTCAATTATCGTTTCGGATTTTCAAATTGTCATAATTGTTCCCCTCTAAAAAAAGAAATTCGACCTCGAAACTGAAGTACGAAAGCAAACGAATACGTACCAAATCACGAAAAGAAATGTGGATAACTAGCACGCATTGAATCTTCGGTCTCCCAAGTAGCCTCGCTCTCGGGGTGGTTTTTCCAAAGAATCTTAATGAATGAAATTGTTTTATTTCTCATGACTCGATCCTACGCTCCAAAATATCCTCAGTCTCTTCAATACAAGACAAATCCTCCCGGATCTGATTCAACGGATAAGAAACAACATGGAGTGGATGATAGTTGTATCACCTTAGGAGAGATACATGAAACATATTTATGCACATGGGAAAGCTGCGAGGGTAGTGCCAAACGTTATGAAACTTCGCCAATGCGGTCTAAAATTTAAAAAGGACCAATGAAACGCGAACTCAACTTCCCTTTAATACGAAAATGCTTAACACCTCGAAATTGAGACACATTCAGAAATCACGATCCCCAGGACTAAATTCCAAAGCACGTGAAATTCCAAAGGGTCAATCTACAACCCTAATTCGTTTCTCTCTCTAGGGGCGATTTTCCAGCCTCCACAACCCAAACAAATCCGATCTAATTCTTCCTATCAATTTTGTTTTTCTTTAATCTTTCTTTAGGATTATTGAATTAATGATCTAGAATCATATTTGTTTAGGTTGTGGGTCGTTGCTCTATTGCTATCTTTCAAGATTCGTTGGTTTATAATCGCTTTTATTCTAAACCCTAATCGACCTATTCTTTATCCTATCAAGGGTAATTGTTATGACTAGGGTTTAACAGCCATTGGGTTTAAGAAATCGATCTTCTAAGCATTTAGTAGGTTTTTATCTGACTATCTAAGGGTCGATTTGCTTCTTGGTTATGCACTTATGGTCTTAAAAACCTGTTTAGGTTTTTTCATTCTGATTGAGGTAAGAAAACACTTGTTAGGGTTTTTCTGGATGCACGTCAGACCTGTTAGGGTAGTGTTTAATGGATCTTATGATTATTTATGCTTTCTGTCTGAATTGTATGTGGGTTATAAGAGAGAGATGTCTGTTGTTGATCGATCTGGATGGTGGGTTTCTGCTACTACATTTATGGTTATCTCCAAGCAGATCGATATGGGTTTATTGTGTAAGTTAGGGTTTCGTAACCGTAGGATTGGTTTATTGGATCGGCGCTGTCATGCAACTATTTTGGTACTGCTTGATGCTATTGTTGCTGTTGCAATAGAGGTCGTGATGTCAGTTAGGGTTTTGTTAACCCTATGTGTTGCCACTACAAACATGTATTGATCGTTACTGGTTTTGTTATTTGTGGTTAGATGGCATTATTGGAAATTAGGGTCCCTTCACCCTATTAGCATCATTAACAGGCCCTTTTCATGGTCTTTTCGCTTGAAGGATTGTGATTGGTATGTTGTTTCCTTGTTAGTTGTTTATCGTCCATTTCAGTTTGGAGCTTGATGCTATGGTGTATTTTTTTGCACGCCAATTGATGATGGATAGAAGATGCTAATGTGGAAGTGCGCAGGTTTACTACGTGTTCGTTGGTTATTCTTATTTGTGTTCGGTTTTGCATCTAAACATACACCGTTGGAGCGAGTTTGTGCTTGCTGCTCTATCCGTGGTTTTAGAGTCTCTCACCAACTGTTATATGAAATTTGTGAATTACAATTCAAATTTGATGATCCATGTGTCTGTACATTGGAGGATTCCTATGATATGGGTTTTGTGGACTTTGGGTGCTCATTCATGAAATATTATACGTGGATTCTGCATGGAAGTTAGCGTGGACCGCCATAGTAATTTTGAAGGCTCAAGTGCATTTCTTGAGTAGTATTGTAATGTTTTATGTACTTTGGTTATTATTGGTTGGTTCATTTTGTCAAGTTATAGGAATGGTATGTAAGAGAATGGCTTGTCATTCTTATATAGTGCTCGCTGTAAGTGTCCTAAGGGACTGATACTTCAAATGTTTTTTGGATAATATATTGTTGAAACTAAGACCTTGATAGATCTTTGAGCGCTCGTGAATCGTTAGTAATGCTTATGTAATCACAAACACACTAATAGAAAGTCTCTAATACTTGTATTCTTAAGCGGAAATCGAACACAAGTATCAACACAAATAACTAAGAATACTTTGATCCTCTATGGATCTTTGATTAATACTAAAACTTGTTTTTCAAATACGTACATCATTCATACTAATGTGTTCCTTTTATACACAAGGAACCCTTAACCGTTTCCCAAGAAACGTATAAACATAAAACTAAATAAGATATACATTATCACTTCCTAATAAAGCTCATGCATATCCTAACTAACCATAAAATACGCGGAATATCTATCTCCGCAGAAACCAACTACACGGTTTTATTACTTCAGCAGAATTACTTCTTCAGCAGATTCCACAACACTTTAGCAGAATCATCAGCAGTAACTTCAGCATAATTCTTACTTAGTAGAATTCCCAACAATCCTCCCCTAATCTTGAATTTGACATGGTTAAGTTCAAGATTCTGATAGTCGTTAACACAGCAGAACAAGAGGATTGTATTGAACATCGGAACAAAGAACCAAAACAAGCACATCTCTAAGATGACAAAACTTTGAAACGCTAGATCTTTGCAGCAACAAATGACAAAATGTACATCAAAACATATTAGTTTCATACTATTCTCATCACATCCAGGTGTGTTAACTCCTGTGAGAGGTGAATCATTGAAAATAATGGATTTGATGTCTCTTTACCAATAGCCATTACTACTAGAGTAGCCAAATGTTTAAGTTCGAAAACTATGGTACACTGATAACCATCTGATTTATTAGCAAATCAGCAACTATAAACGGATTTGACATGTCTTTACCTATAGTCGTTTGCTCAGGACTAGTTAATTCTTAGGGGATAGAATCACCTTTGGTGAATTGAGAACCCAATATGGTATTCCACTGCCTTTACCACAAGCCATATACTTGTGGGCTAGCCAATTCTTGGATTCCAAAAAGGAATAAACCATGGTGAATTGATGACCATACAACCCTCAACAATGAAGCATGGGTGAGTTGCATACCCTATAATTTTGAGCAAACCATTACAGCTATCAACAGATTTGATGTGTCTTTACCAAAGCTGTACCCTTTGGACTAGCCAACTCTTTGATGTACACAAGGCACATATGGTGAGTCGATAACCATCAACCGAGCCATATACAGCAATCATGAAAGAAAATGTTAGACAAACAAAAATATACAAGATAACCAAGTTTTTTTTTTAACTAAGAATGAAATAATGAAATAAAGAAAGAAAGAAATAATACAAGACACCAGAATCATGAAGATGCTTGATGTTGCAGAAGCTGAGTCTTAATCAATCCAATCAATTGTTCAGCATGAATCATATCATTCCCCACTGGATCTGGAGGTATTTCCAATTTCCTTCTAAGCATTCGTTGCATCAATTTCACAGACAAAGGATTTAGCTTATCAGAAAACAGACACACAGACATCCCACACTTGGTCTCCACAACATGCACACTGGGTATAGGATAAAATCTCCAAGTCTCAACCTTCCACTTATGTGAATCCTTCCAAAGTGAATACCCTTTACCATTTGGAGATTGAGAGTCAAAAATAACTTGAAGATCTCCCAATAAGTACAACCCATAACCTTGTGGAGTATGAGTAGCATAATATTGTGTGACTAGACCATAAGAGTACTCAAATCTTGCCTATCCACCATATGAAGGATGTCTTTCAAGAAGGTAAACTGCATAGAAGATTTATCCAACCTATAGATGGTGTTCAGCTGATCATCAGTCAATGTCCATGTAGTCAACACACCATGAGACCCTTCAAGAAAAGTGTCAGAAGATCCCTCTTTAATAAACATCGATCAGTGAGCCTTTAGATCCACATACTTAGAAGAACCACTCTTTTTAGATTTAGATACCCCGAGGCCTTCTTCCCCGATCACTCGCATAGATCTCCTTATTGCAATATGTCTTCTTTTAAACATTGTTTTTCCTCTCCTCCCAAGTATATAAATATCCTTAGAAATAGAAGATGGTACCTTTTCAGATGTACCAGGGTCATCTTCAGTAGAAAAGGGAAAAAAGGAACAGAACCACCCATTGCATATAACTTATCAAGCTCCTCTCTATCCTGTTTAGCTCTAGCAGCCTCCATTTCAACCTTTTTAACCATATCTTCTCCTTTCAGTTCAACAGATGTATCAGAAGTATGACGTGAAGCTTCAGGAGAAACAACACGAGGTTCAGCAGATGGAACTTGTTCAGAAGATTGTCCACCTTCAGGATGTTCCTCAGCAGAAACAACATGAGAGCTTTGCTGTGCTGTATTAGTATCAAAAGAATCCACAATCTCAACTGTCTTTGGTCTTTTAGCTTTGGGATCATCAATACCACTAGCAATTCTTTTCAACTTAGATGGTGGAGAAATCTGCTTCATAATCTTATGATACATGCTAGTCAACTCAGAATAATCTAAAGCCCAGACTTGCTTCTTCGTTAAACCAGACTGATAGATAGCACTACTTTGGTTGTACACCACATTTCTCATATACATTTTCTTCTGAGTTGCAGTTGGTGGTCTCTCCCTCTTGGCTTTAGCCTTTTGTTCAGCAATGGCCTTTCTTTTTGCAGCTACAACTAGCTTCTTTTGTTTTCCAAGAGCCATCATTTGTGCAACAAAGTTCTCACAATCAAAATCAGCTCCTAAAATACTCTGAGCAAGGGTAGGATTTGATGCAACTTGAAGAGTATATGTATCCCATTGCTCATCAGTAAACTGAGTAGATTGTTCATCCAATTCATATTTTCTTTCAGGAGGCTAATTTGTAGTAAACTGAGCTTCAAGCTGTTGTGCCAAAGCTTTACTCTTCACCATATCTGCATACTCTGTTAACATTCTTGCTTGCTGTAGCCTTTCCTGTTCACTCACAAGATTTGAACCAAGCTCTTCATCAATCAAAACACCTTTCCTTTTATCAGCAGACTCATGAGTAGAATCAGCATGAGGAGTATCAACAATGGGAACTTCAGAAGAAACACCCATGGAAGCATCAGAAGAAAAATGTTGAGGAGTGTCTTCAGCAAGAATAGGAGAGACATCAGCATTAGGATTAGATCAAAAACTTCTTCCAGCAATAAATACTTCATGATGATCTGCTGAAGGACATGGTTGGTCTTGCACAGATGAAGCTTGACCATGTTCAGAAGCAACATCCACCCTTTGAGCATCAGCAATAACATGATCATCATAGTTCAACATTGGCTACACTTGGCACTTTTGAAGCTTCAGAGGAATCCTTGCTCAAATATTGTCTTCTCCTTCTTCTAGAAAACAAAATAGGTTCCTTTTGCTTTGATGATTCAGCAGCAACTGGAGAAGAAGCATGAGTCTTTTGAGCGCATCAGCCCAAGATTTCAAGTGAATCCAAATGAGTATCCTCTTGATCCTCATCAGAAGAAACCACAAACCTCCTTTTGCTATTTTGCCCAAGTTGTTTCTCTAATTTCTGAACCTTTCACTTCAACTCCACAATCTCACCACCAAGTGAAGATTTAGTCTCAGCAAACTCCTTTTTGAGATCAGCAACCTCTTCCACATATCTGTTCAGTAGAGCATATACAGATAATAGGGTCCTCAGCTCCACCAGCAGATTGCTCAGTGGTAATGGGAGTTTCATTGGACCTTTTAGGAGAAATATGGTCATGCTCAAAAACAGGAGAGCCTTCATCAAGTGGCTCTCTAACAAGGCTAGGTGTGGCCAGTCTATTAAACTCAGGCTTAAACTCATCAGGAGTAACTTGAGTAGGTGGTGGACTAGGACTAGGTATGGGTAAAGGTGTAGGAGGAGGTTGGTCAGAAGAAACATGTGATGCTTTAGCAGTCATGGAAGGACCCTCATCCATGGCAACTGATGGATTACCATCAGTAGAAAAATTGGTAGAGGGTGGAGCACCAACGACATTATCCTCATCATCAGCCTCATTGCCTTGTGGCAACATTGCTTCTAGCAAAGGATGATGTGTCCCAACATAATTAGTCTTCATTGAAGCAAATAATTTAGCACTTAAAGCTCCTATGGGACAAAATACTCTATCTTGGGTTGTTATGTCTAAAATCATTTGTAAAAATATGGGATACATAAGAAACTTATGCTTTTTCTTTTGAACATTTTCAACCATATTATCAAAATATACTTAGAAAAATTAAAAGTTAAACCCTGTGAAAGACAAACAATACCACAACCCAATTGAGTAGAAAATTGGTCCCATCCGCCTGACTTATTACTAATGCATTGAAGTAAAGTGTTTACCAAAAACCTCCACATGGGGCAAAGCTTGTTTTTGTGGCACATATCTATTCTAGTACTCTGATAACCAACAGCTCCTAGCCCAGCAAGTATCTCCACAGTATTAGAGTGATAAACCCCATCTTCATCCTCCAAACGAAGTTGTCTCCTTATCAAACCCTCAGTCACCACATACTCTGTTTCATCAATCATAGCAACAATCTTTGTGTCACTTCGTTTCGTAGCAGATGCCTAAAATTGTTCAACCAACGATTCATATATCACATTTGGGGAATGTGTAAGCTCATAATGAATCTTGGACCTCTTCAAAAAATCTACCATTGGTTCATACAACTCATGGCCCTTCGCTTTTCCAAGAAAGGCCACCTTATTATGATCCTTCTTAAATTGAAGCGCCATGTGAGAAATTGTGAGAATGGATTATGAAATGCAACTAGAAGTGTGTTTAAATCAAGTGAAGAGTGAATCAGTTAATTTTAGGCGAAGATATGCGAAGAAGGTTATTAATAGAAGTTACCCAATTTATGGTCAAATATATCGAAACTAATAGTTGACCATATCTTACGTGTAAAATAACTTCAACCAAATTCAAAATTAACACTTCAGCAGAAACGATGGTCAATCTGCTGAAGGAGGTCAATCAGCAGAAACAACTCAAGTGGCTAAGTATGCTTCAGTAAATATCTTGAGTTTTACTGTGACACCCAACTCGCATTAATTGTAATCAAGCCTTGACTCCGCCTATAAGATAATCCCAATGCACAATTTACACATACCAATTACCCCCAATTAACTTCAAAAACCCTAATTTCACCAAAATTCCACAATCATCAACAATAACCATGTTTACCAAACCATAAGTAATCAATCTAACTTCCTCCTCCTCATCATCATCATCATCAACCAGTGATGATTCACGCCCATTATTTTGATATCTCTATCAAGATGAGCCTCGACCTTCAAAATCCCCCTTTCTCCCTTCTTCTGAAGATGACAGTGTAGTGGATCCAAGTGATTCATCTAGTGATTCTGATGACTCCCCATATCGTCTAGAGCCAAGTGTTGTGGTGATTGCACTTCCTACTCCAGGAACTGGTGCTTCATGCCATGGAATCAGGGGAAAGGGCAAGAGGGCAGAGGTGAAGGGAAAGGGAGATGGAGTGATGCTTTATGGTGGAACGAGTAGATGGAACAACTGAAGATTTCTCATACCACAAATGCATCCATCATGCCAAAGACCAATGATATAAAACTAGGTTCTTGAGCATCTTCATCGTCGTTTTCATCAATCCATCCACTCCTTTTTCATCTTCAGCTTCTTCATCATACTGGTCATGCATATCCACCAGCTTTTGTAATAGATGATAGGATCTAGAATATGATAGGTAGATCTTGTATAGGAATGGTCTTGTCTTTCATATGAAGTTGATTGTAAGCTATAAATTGTTTCTTGAATGAATGATCAACACCACTTTCTCTCAATGATTAGCACTAAATCAATACTTCAGTACTTTCCTTCAGTAGAATCAATGAGATAACTTGTAACAATACTTGTGCTCTTCTTCAGTAGAAGCAAACTTTAAGATTACATGACCATGTTCCCATTTACCAACTTGGTGAACTTCAACTAAAAACAAAACATTCTGCAAAACAGATACAAAGAAGCAAACACACCAAACCAAAACTAACAAAACTGAAAGAACATTAGTAGGTTAGTGTTAGCAAACAAAAAGATAACCAAATATCTACAAAGTTTACAAAATATACAACTTAAATCCTCCCTTGAGGCATATGCCTCCCCTGAGGCCTATGCCTCCCCTCAAACTTTGCAGTTAAGGGTTAACCATCCCAATATGGACAACTAGGTGTTGAAACCTAGGTCCATCAAAAGCTTTAGTTAATAAATCTGCCACATTATCATCTGTGTGAATCTTAACCACCTTTATCAAATGTTTTTCATAAGCATCTCTTATAAAATGGTGCCTGATCTCAATATGCTTAGTTCTATTATGAAAAACTGGATTTTTAACAATGCATATGGTACTTTGATTATCAATAAAGATTGTGGTGTTCATGAAATTAAACCCATAATCCAGCAATTGATTTTGGATCCATAGTACCTGAACACAACAATTTGCAGCAGCAACATACCGCGCAGTAGATGACGTAGCCACAGTAGTTTGTTTCTTGCATTGCCAAGAAATCAATCTTCTTCCAAGAAATTGGCAACCTCCAGTTGTGGATCTCCTATCCAGATTCGCCCCAGCATAATCACTATCACTATATGCTTCCAATACAAAAGGAGACTCTTTTGGGTACCAAAGACCTAACTTGGGTTGGCCTTCGGATACTTGAAGATCTTTGGACTGCATTCAAGTTGGAAGTAAGTGGAGTGACCTAATGTCTAGAACAAGCACTCACAGCAAATGTAATGTCAGGCCTAGAAGCTGTTAAATACATCAATGAACTAATCATAGATCTGTATAAGTGAAAATTCACAGCTGGATCTGGTTCAATATTGTTCTTTGGTTTTGGAGCTTCATAAGGTGTAGTGGCAGTTCTGACATTTTCCATATCAAACTTCTTCAAAATGTCTCTCACATATTTATCCTGATGAATAAAAATACCATCAGGTTTCTGCTGAACTTGTAGACCCAAAAAGAAAGTAAGCTCCCCCATTGCACTCATCTGAAACTCTCCCTTCATTAACTCCTCAAACTCTCTGCACCAAGCTTCTTTAGTGGATCCAAAGATAATGTCATCCACATAAACTTACACAAGGATGATGTGTCTCTGTTTTCTCTCTGTAGGAAGAGGTTTTGTCAATGGCACCTCTTCGTAACCATGCTTCAGCAGAAATGTAGATAGCCTAGCATACCATGCTCTTGGTGCCTGATGGAGTCCATAGAGAGCTTTCACAACCTTGTAAACATGTTGTGGATGATCTGGGTCTTCAAAGCCTTTGGGTTGAGTGACATATACCTCTTCTTCTATCTCACCATACAGAAAAGCACCTTTCACATCCATTTGATAAACCATGAACCCCATATAAGATGCATAGGCCAAGAAGATCCGAATTGCCTCAACTCTAGCTACAGGTGCAAAAACTTCATCATAGTCAATTCCTTCCTCTTGCCTGAACACCTGAGCCACTAATCGTACTTTGTTTTTAACCACAATACCCCTTGCATCTCTTTTATTCTTCAAGATCCATTTTGTCCCAATAGCAATCTTCCCATGTGGTAGTGGTACCAATATCCAAACCTGCTGATTCTTGAATTGTTGCATCTCATCCTGCTTTGCTTCAAGCCAACTTGAATCTTCAAGAGCTTGAGTAATAATGGTTGGTTCCACTTGAGAAAGGAAGCAAGCAAACAGACAATGCTTGAAGTCTGTGTGATTGTCCCTTTGCTGGTTTGAGACATAGGAAAGAAAAGCAACTTGACCATACTTGGAACTTGTCACGGCTTCTAGTCGAACAGGTACTTTAGGATCACCAATAACATTCGATTGAGGATGAGCAATGTTGATCCTTTTTGTAGCAGTAGGGTTGACATCAATGGTGGTGTCAAGATTGGTCATAGTTGGTTCAAAATCATTGTCATAGGAAGGTGAGGTGAAGATTCCATCTTTGGGTTGATGATTACCAATATCTGAAGGACTTGGAAATCGTGTATATGGTTCTTCAAAGTTTGTGGACACACTAGTAGGAATTGGAGTAGATGCAGCAGGGCTTTCAGTAGATTTGGTGTTTTTAGGAGTAACAAGATGACTTTCAGGAGAATCAAGGTTTCCACTGACTACTTCTCTTGCAAACTCCCCATCAAGCCTCTCAGCTTCAAGATTGGCTGCATACTCTTACTTCTTGAGCCTAGCAAGATCCTCTGCATAGTGTGACTCATCTTCATGCTCCTTAGAGTGATCACCTACAAAATGGTTAGGAGAGAAGGAAGGTACAAGAATTGGTTGTCCATCATGATCAGACTCACTCTCTGAGTCATCATCCATGGTACCTGCATTGTCAGTGGGAGACTCTTGAGAACCTGCATATTGGTTAGCCACATGTCTAGTATAGCCCAAGTAATCAGTTAAGTAATCCAAATCAAATGACCAAACATGACCTTGACCTTGCACATTGGGCTTATCTTCAAGATACCTCAGGTTAAGTGTCTCCTCAATCTTTCTAGCATTCAAATTATATACCATGTAAGCCTTACTATGAGCTGAATAACCCACAATATACCCCTCATCAGCTTTCTCATCAAATTTACCCAATGGATCACTAGTGTTCAAAATAGTCACTTGACATCCAAACGGTTTGAGGTAATGTATAGCATGAACTTTCCCAGTCAGAAGTTCATAAGGTGTCTTGAAATGAGGTCTAGTAATGGAGACCCTGTTTAGTAAATAGCAAGCCATGCTAAGCTTCAGGCCAGAACATAGTGGGAAATTTAGAGTCTGCAAGCATGGATCTTGCTGCCTCTATTAAGGTCCTATTCTTTCTTTCGACTACCCCATTTTGTTCTTGGGTTCTTGGAGTGCTATAGTCCCTTTTTATCCTTTTAGACTTACAATGTTCGATTAACACAACATTTTTGAACTCTGTCCCATTATCACACCGAATTCCTTTAACCTTTTTGTTCAACTGGTTTTCAACAAGGGTAATGAACTGTTTTAAAACTTGAGATGTTTCATCTTTAGTCCTCAAAAATAATACCCAACAAAATGTCACACCCCCAAATTACCTGTTTTGCAGCGGAATGGAATTCCTGGGGATTGACTGTCATAGCATCACAATCACAGTTATATCGCACGACCTAAAGTGTCGTTTGGAAAATACATCGTTTGATTTAATAAAATAATCAGAGTTTACAAAGTATAGGTCCCAAATGAAAATCAACTTGTGCGGAAATAAGTTTGTTACAATTCAAACGATGTTTTAAAGTATATAAAACCCAAGTGAAACGCGTCGTCACCACGACTCTATGATAAGTCCACATGCATGCCATGAAGTGTATGCCTTAGATACCTGAGATAAAACATGCTTAAATCTGTCAACACAAAGGTTGAGTGAAATTCATAGGATTAATTAATTCGTTTGAACACAATATTCGTAGTGTGAGTTACGTTGTTTCACACTCATCGTTTAAAACAAAATAGCATTTATTTCACTAAGTTCATGACAACCAAAGCGTAAACCTCGTACCAATAGAAATTGGTAAAATCGTTTCATCGCAGCCCTAGTAGGTAAACTTGCCAATTTACCTTAATGATTCAAATATAGTGCGTTCGATTTCCCAACGGGTCAATAAGAACGGGAGTGTTAATTCCAATAGGCCTATTCACAATATTCGCGCTCACTTGCAAGTGACTAATGGTGCATGATGTAGGAACTTCAAACATGGCAATTGATTACTTAGTGACAATAAAACATTTGGATATAGCATACAGTTCAAAGTATTTGTGTTCGATTAAAAATAGTTGAGCATGTATCTCCCCCAAGAGTTTGTAAAACAATTAAGTAAATAGAAAGTGGGGCTATGAACTCACTTGGTACAATGAAGCGATGACAAAAGTGAGTACACCGAAATGTAGCGTGAATCTCAAACTTGAACCTATTATGAATGATATGATATGTAATAAGTCATGATGTAATGTTATGCATACAATTCATACGATATCTATACCACTTGTGAATTTTTGAAAATAATACTTATCGTCAAAAAAAAAAAAAAAAATCTTATAACGTCTTGACCATATTTAAATTATCTTACATGAATTTATGTTGAAATGATATCTGACGATACTCATTTAGTGATTTATTAAGAGATTATAACTTTTCGTCGTAAAATAATGTCATTTGAAGAATTCATGAAAGTGACTAAACGGCCTCGAAAAGCTAGTCGTAAAATGGTGCACGTCGAGTGTTAGGAAACGAACTCAACGGTTTTGGGAAGCTCGTATCATTATCCCAAAGTTTTAGTGTTTAAATTTTCATCCTAGAGGTCTCGATCACGGAGAAAAATATAGGTTAAGTATGGTACTTTTGTCCAAAATATCGTTTAAGGATGGTTTTCGGAAAAGTTTAAGTAACCGTATTTCATTCGTTACAACTCCGCTCGATGAACGGTTGGACATTTTGGAAAATAGGCTAGGCGAACTTACTTTTACTAGAAGACATCATTTTATAAAAAGTACTCCGTCATTGTTAAAAACGACCCTCAACATGGTCCCTCGTTGCCGTAGTATGTGTTTAATAGAAAATATATTAATTTTGCTAATAGAATAAAGTTACGGCAACTTGGTTTATCGCGTGCAATTTACTCGTTACAAGTCCGTTTTCTACATCCTTAGATTCGTATTTAAGTAAACTAATATATTTTTGATAAGTCGACACAATTTATAACGCCTAAGCCTCATTTTTGACTCGTACAAAATAGACATAACATGCTGAATTTTCAGGATTTTATAGTTTTCGTCGCTTAACTTGAAAAATTCATAACTTCTTGGTTATAGCTCCGTTTTAATCCGTTCAAGCGGCCACGGTTTCGTTTTAAAGTATATTTTCTAAATATCTAGGCCAAAAATTTTTATCTACTTTCGGATTTTCCAGATTTTTAAAATAAGGACAGACCCTTTGCAATCGAATTGAAATGAGTTTTTCGCGCCAAACCTCTTCTAACCATTCAAAACAACTACGGCTATTCTAATCCTACCAACACCTTCTTTAGGGTGTCATGAGTTTCCAGGCATCACCCAAAAAGTGATGTGTTTCAAGAATTAATTATAGGATGAAATATATATATAACACTTAAAACCTTAAAAAGTGGTATAAACATCTATATAATTTGCATGTTTTTCTTGAATATGATGAAAATGAACATAAAAATGAATATGAAAGATAATGATATGTATGAAATGCTTACTAGTAATTGATGAGGTGATATGAGCTAAGGGTAAATCCTATACACTCAAGGTTTTTATTTCAAAACCTATACAAAGAGTGTTACTAGATTGCAAATAACTTGTCTTGAAAATTTTTTAAAGGAGTCCTTCTTTGATCACTTGAATGGCGGTTGGAGCAAAGAGGAGAAGAGAGGAGATACTTTGCTTTTTCACTTTGAAATTTTAGATGTGTATGTGTTAAGTATTTAGTATAATATGTTATATGTAGAGATATTTCATCAAGTTGGGTGTGACTAACCCTTGTATGTCAGACAAGGGGTATAGTTGGGTGAGTTTGTATGTATTTTTTTTTACTAAGTATGGAGATGTAGATAAGTGTAGGTAATTGTGTATTTGTAAGTTTATTTAGGTAAGTAAGTGTACATTTAAGCTTGAAAGGTAGCGTTAACTAAAAATAAATTTTAACGGATCAAAATAAAACATATTGAAGTCATAAAATTATAAAATACATTTCTTACAAAATTTGGAGTGAAATAATAATAATCGTGTAGTATTTACTTAAAACCGTGTAATTATATAAATATAACAATTTATATACAAAATAAATTTAAAACACTTGGTAATCATAATATATTTTTATAATCTTAATATGAATATAAAAATATATCGGGATAATTTTTGGAAGCATTGGATCAAATGTTCAAAATAATTAATTACGCGATAGCGTTTATTTAATAGGAAATTATACGTTTTAATGTCAAATGGAAAACCATGCATGAACTAATGTGATGATAATGATGTTAATGATATGTAGACTAAACCTAGTCTATATGAAATGTCCTTGATGATTGTTCATGAATTCAAACTAAACCACTAAGGTTACGCTGATTTAATACTCGTGAAACCTAGTTTACTTATAAATGATGAAATAGTGAACTTTAATAGTGATTGAGAAATGACTAAAGTACGAAGTTGTCATTCGCCTACCAAAAAAGGAATTCAGGCCGTGTTAGTCTATCTAATTTTGAGTTTGTGATGAATATCGAGGAAAGAAGACATGGAGAAGTGTCGTTCGTTATGGATGATTGAGAGTGTATAAAACATCATAGTAGAGAAAATATTGGATGAATCTCCCATGAGTAACACTTTGACTTTGGAATACGTGAAAATTTTGCTTGCACTAAGATTTATAAATAATCGCTCCCACATAACATGATCCCTCCTGCACTAGACATAGTTAGCTAGGCTATGTATAATTAAGGAACGATAATGTGACATTCGGTTTAGTCCTTATAACTCTCAATGTTTACAAGGATTTAAACCGTTGTCGTAAAATGGTAGTTAAAGAAAAAAGGAAGTAAAATCCTTGTAAGTGATAACAAATCGAAAAGAAAATAAAGTACGATAGATGAGAATATTTTACAACGAGTGGTTTATCAAACAAGTAAGACATCTTAGTTATAAAGATCCAGATACGATGGAAGACATAAACTTAGCACGACATAGTACATAAGGAAAATTAAGACCTGTTAGTTTCGAACTTCTTAGTTTGCGTTGTTGAAATCCTGTTGAGCTTCACTTTCTAACATGTGCTTTCCCAAGAGCACCTTCAACTTGTTGACCTTGGTTTTGGGACATTGGTTCATAGTGTCCTTGCTCCCACATAAGCATGTGACTACGGTTACCTCTACAATCCTGGCTAGGTGTCCCGATTTTGGCACTTGTGGCACTTGGAAGGGCAATGACGAAAGTGATGAAAATTACATCGATTATAGTGGGTGGTTCCAAAGATAACCTTCTCTGTCCTTGGTGCAAATGCCGCGTACATAAACCATTCCAGTTCTTGCCTTTATTCCGCTGTGTGTTGGTTAGTGTGTACGGCGTTTGGTTGTTGTTGTTATAACCTCTGGTCGTTCCCCCTTTGTTGTTGTTGATTTGCTGTCGTGTTGTTGTTTCGGCCTATTGTTGTTTTCCACGTGTGAGCCGTGTTGTTGTTATTGTTGTTTGTTGGTGTTGGTATTTTCATTCCCTTTTTGCACTGGTTCCATGAGCTTTTTGGGTCTCAGGATAGATTCTTCCAATCGTTAAGGGTCAAAGAAATCACGCCTCTTGAATTTTTCTGTGTCCCCAATGACCTCCAGACTTCTCATTGTCAAACCATAGACGTGCTAACGCTACAATTCCTGAACTTCTCGGAATATGTGTATCAATGTCATAGTTATAGTTACCGTTATAAAATTCGGTTCCCAATTTTCACTTGTCGGGTGACAATACTTCTTCGCTTACCAAACTTTGAATTGCTCCCAAGTGAGCTTGAAAGCATTTTCCATTCCCGGTGAAAGCCGCATACGAGTTCCACCAAGACATTGCCCCATCCAGAGTCCTTGTTTTTTTTTTTTTTTTTTAGCAAACTTAACCTTGCTATCCTCGTTAAAATTACTTGATAACAGAAACACAGACTCCATTTTCGAACCATCTAACCATGGAAGTTGCCCCTTCAGTACTTTGAACTTAGTGGGATCTCCACTTTTTAAAATCTTATACGAACAACTTCTAACCCCGGACCCTCCTGCCATTCTTGCAGCAGCAGCAAGTCTAGCGGCTTCAGCCTCCCTCACAATTCTAGTAGCTTCAGCAGTTGCCGCAGCCGCGGTGGCATACGCAAGCGGGCAGTGTCATTCAGATTAGCTGCAGCCTCCGCGGCACGTATACCGGCCGAGTCTAGCTGGCTCAGCAGTGGCTGCAGCCTCGGCAGCATTGGCAAGTCTAGTGGCTTCCCCTCTCTTAGCAGAGCCGCGAACCTCAGTGTAGATCAGCTCGCCACTATTGTTTTACCCTTCAGTCCTTAATGCATTGGCTATGTTATCGTTTACATACTTCTTCATAGCAGCTTGTGTCAATTCAGTGTGTGGCTTTCTCCATGTTGCCCATATTGTCACTTCTTCAAAATAAGAGGAAAGGTCTCGAGATGTAGCAAAGTCCTATGTTAAAAATAACGCTTTAAGAGATGTGATCCTTTCGAGATCGTCCCTCTGAATAAATTTGAGATTGATTTTTCAAAATGATCGACGGGTTCCCAAAAGATGGGTTATGAAATGTTGTAAGTGCTTCAAATGTATGATGGTTTAGTGACTTAATGTGTGAATAACGTGTAACTCGACATGTTAGTGGTGAAACAAAGAGTTTTTGAGACCCGTGACTTCGCCCTACTTTGTCTGGTTTTGTCTCGGCATTCGACGTTATCGGTGATGAGTCAATTGATGTTAAAATTGCGATAGGGAATGACAAAGCATTCTCCCATTGAGTATGAGGAATTCCCTATGATAATGGGATGGGTAATTTAAGGCATCCATGTGAAAATCGATATGAAATGAAAGTAATTAACTCGAAAAATGTACGTATAAACCGCATGTAAAGTGAATATGCACTTATGATGAAATGATGAGATGCTATGATGATGTAGTTATAGTCTAGGGTCAATGATGCAACCTAGTTCTCTATAACTGAAGCTCTGATGCCAATCTGTCACACCCCCAAATTACTTGTTTTGCAGCGGAATGGAATTCCTGGGGATTGACTGTCATAGCATCACAATCACAGTTATATTGAACGACCTAAAGTGTCGTTTGGAAAATACATCGTTTGATTTAATAAAATAATCAGAGTTACAAAGTATAGGTCCCAAATGAAAATCAACTTGTGCGGAAATAAGTTTGTTACAATTCGAACGATGTTTTAAAGTATTTAAAACCCAAGTGAAACGCGTCGTCACCACGACTCTATGATAAGTCCGCTCCCATGCATGCAATGAAGTGTATGCCTTAGATGTGTGAGATAAAACATGCTTAAAAGAGTCAACACAAAGGTTGAGTGAAATCCATAGGTTTAATTAATTCGCTTGAACACAATATTCGTAGTGTGAGTTACGTTGTTTCACACTCATCGTTTAAAACAAAACAAAGATTTATTTCACTAAGTCCATGACAACCAAAGCGTAAACCTCGTACCAATAGAAATTGGTAAAATCGTTTCATCGCAGCCCTAGTAGGTAAATGATCGGTTCCAAACCGTCAAGTTTTCTCACACAAACCGGCCACTTGTGAATGGCCGACCGTAAGAAACTTAAAACGGTTCTGAAACAAATGCAATGAAGATCTGGGGAGTATAGTGTTTCCCCGGGTCGTTATGTCCCAGTGAGCTATGCAATGGATCACCAAACATATAGTGATCGAGAAATTTGAACAGAAAAAGGGATTTGTGAATATTATAACTAAAGAAAAAGCAAACAAATTACAGAGGCTTAAATTCAAATTAAAGGAAATTAAAAAGATAAAAAATATTAAATAAACGCTATCACTATTTTTAAAATGATTTTTCTAGATTTTATAAAACAAAATAACTTAAATAAACTATTTTTATTGAAACGTAAACTTAAATTACCTAAAAACGTGACTAAAATGAAACGAGCGCTATTTATAAACATTACGACGTTTCAAGCAAAAGCGTAAAATTTGTGAAATAAAAGTCCTATGAATGTAAAACAAACAATTTTCCTACGCCCCTAATTGACTAAAAATAATTTTAGTTTGAAAAAGCTTGGAATATTTTTTGAGTTTTATTTTATTTATTACGAATTAAAAATGATTTTTAACTTTTGTTTTAATTAATTAATTAAAAGTACTAAACATTTTGAGAAAAATCTGAAAAAATCACAAAAACTACTTTAAATGAAATTGAACTAAAGAAAAATGAAAAATATACGGACTGCTTTTGAAATAAGCATTCAAAAAGGCCTAATAAGTTAATAAGAAAACCCAACTGGAGCTAAGTGTGTATAAATTATTGACTAAGGGAAACTTAAACAAAAGTTGCTCTAGCACAGATGGTAAGGTGGGTTTGTGCTGTGTGCGGTGTGAGGGAGACAGGAGGTCAATTGTGGGTTCAATTCCACTTCCTCCCTTCTGTTAACATTTTTTTTTTCTCTTAACAAACTAATGCTAAAACAAATTAAGCTTGTTTCTACAAAAACCAAACATGGAAAAACTATAATAAGTCAGTAAACAGCTTTCTATGTACTTGCAGCAGTGAATCAATAAAAACCAAAAATAAGGGATGCTTTGGATGAGCTAGTTACTAAGGGGGCTGTTTGGTACAGGTGAGTAAGGGGTGTTGCATAGGATTGCAAATTGCAACCAAACACCACTTTAACACATTTTAGGCTAAGAAATGAGCATGAAAAGCATTGAGTGTTTAAATAAATGATGGATAAGCAATTTAAAGAAAAAGGAACAAGCTAAAACTCATATCAAACAACGATACCTAATAAGCTGAAACTTAAATCCTAAAACTATCCTACCTAAATAAGTTAAAATCTTAACTAACAAAGCTAATATTATCAATGATAAGCAAAAAAAATGAATGATGACCTGTTGTGCTGCAGGGTCTCAAACAGCTTATAGGGGCTTGTTTGCAGCTTAATTTTGAGCTGCAATAGGACTTCCAAAACAATGTAAGCTGCACAAGAACAAGGTTAGCCTAGCAGAGATTTCTATTAAGCTGATTAGGTGGTGAAAAACAACTTTTAGCAGCTTAAAATGGGCTTAATTCAGCTGCTGTTGCAGAACGCGAAACAAGGAAAAGAGGACTTTTGACATTGAATTTTAACTATGCTAGAAGTAAAACTAGAACATGAAACTGAAACTGAAACTAGAGCAAGTTTGGCATTCAAGGATCTGGTAACAACAACATTTACACCTTTTGAACACGCAATAAGCTGGAGAACAAACACCACAAATAGCAGCTCCAACTACTTTCCCTTGACAAGTTAAATGACTGAAAACATGATCTTGACCAATAAAAATCCTCACCCAAACAGCCCTTTGAGTGAGTACATCCCACTAAACTGATAATAAAATAAAGACTTAAACTTGGATGAATTATGAACCCTGAAAAACGCTTGCTAACTATTTAGAAATTCCACCAATACCGAATAAATGCTAAACTGGGACTAAGACAAAAGTAAAAAAAAAAGGACTTCTTTCATTCATAAAAATATAAATGCTAAATTGGAAACAAGAAACTGAAATTCAAATCTGAAACTGATGTAATGCTAAAAGATAACTAGATAACTTAAAAAATGAAAAGTAAGCACTTACGAGTTTATTGAATAATAAGCTGAAAATTGTAAACAAGAATTTAAACTAAAGGTTTTTCATTAACTAGAAAAGCATTACAAGTAAAATTAGAAAACTAATCTTTTAAAACTACAACTACTGGTTTTCAAAATCTAAAAACTAAAAAAACTACTGGCCTCCTCATACAATGGCTATAAACTATTTATACTAAGCCTTGGGGTCTTCATTTAGCTTCTCTTTCTTCTCTGCTCCAAGCCAAAACAAAACGCGTGCCTCTTTCCTCTGTCATCTCTGTATCTTGTCTTCTTGTCTTTTTCTTCGTTGTGTCTTTGGGAGATGAGCAGGGAATGGGTAAAGATTTGCAGGGTGTGGGAGTGATAAGGTTTGTCAGGGTAAGTGCGTGGGGTGCAGGATGGGGGTTGGTAGTTTTTTATTCATGGTGTTCTGTGTTGTGGGTTTGTGTGCTTGGGCGGGAAAGCAACGAGAAAGAGACAGGGTTGGTAAACACTTGACTAGGGTATTTAGGGTTGACCAAGGTTGAGAGTTAATTGGATCGGGTTTGGCTGGGATGGGCTTGGGATTGTTTTGGGTCGTGGGTTAATGAAGGCTAATGGTTTAACTTGGACTTAACATGGATCCAATTAATACCTTAGGGACCAAATGGTGTAATTCTGAAAATCCAGGGCCCACTCATGTATTTCTGAAAATGTCTTCCAAGGACCAATCTTGTCATCTTTGAAAATTCCAAGGACCATAAATAATATTTTCCATTTTTGAAAATCCCGGGGACTTGTTTTGCCATTTTTGAAAGTTGGGGGACTGAAACTGCCAATTATGCAAACTTTGCTCATTTTTCATCTGATTTTAAACATTTTGCATCTGAAACATATAAAATGCAATTTTGAAATATTTTCAGTATTTTGATGCATTTCTGAGCATTTTTAAACGTTTTGCAGTTCAGATTTAACCAAAAATGATGAGTATTTACACACTCATCAATCCCCCACACAAACCTATTGCTAGTCCCTAGCAATCTTTTGAGAAAAAATTAATGGATTTCATCTCTTTACCAAAAGCCATTACTTCTGGAGTAGCCAAATGTTTCAGTTCAAGTAAGAACCTTGGTACACCGATAACCAAATGATTTTGAGCAAACCACCAGCTTCCAACGGATTTGATTTGTCTTTACCAGAGCCGTTTGCTCTGGACTAGCCAACTCTTAGATAAATTATCAATATTATCTTTGGTGAGTCGATTACCAATTATGGTTTTTCCACTGCCTTTACCACAAGCCATAATCTTGCGGGCTAGCCAACTCTTCACTTTTTAGGATATGGTGAGCTGAATACCATACAATTTTGGGCAAATTGCAAGCCGTCAACGGATTTGAGATATCTTTACCAAGAGCCGTTAACTCCTGGATTAGCCAATCCTTCTGTTTATTAGACATGGCGGACTGATTACCAATTGAGTAAGTGCAAAACACTTACTCCAAAAAAAAATTTGGCCAAAAACGGGGGAATTAGGCGGTATAATTACATGATAAAATTCGTGAGAATTCCCCCCACACTTAGAAATGAATATTGCCCTCAATATTCAAAGTACCGGCGGTTATGCCGAAACATAGAACGTAAAAGGGAAATACTACGGCCATTATTTAGCAAGATTTTTTTTTTTTTTTTGACAACATGTGGGCAACCCCCCCAGACTAGGGTGGTAGAAAGATAGAAAGAAGTTAGAAATATGGGTGAAAACCCATATGGCATGCTACTGTTTTTGATTCCCGAGTCGCTAGCTTGACTCGACCCCGTATTAATTTGTTCATGGGGAAGTAAGTGGAAGAAACAATCTCCATCGGACTTTCATTCAAGATGTTTGGACAAACATTTGAAGCACGTGAAAGTTCCACACCAATGAGATATACATAGAACCGGCTCAAAAATGATAAATGAAAATGCCGGGGTCAAAGATAGTGTCTTCATTCCCAAAGGAGTGAAGATGAAGAGAAATCACAAGATATTTGAGGAAAGGAAGAAAGGTTTTGATAACAATCAAGATCCATTCTTCATCCTCAAATGTAGACATATCGGGAGGAAGGGTGAAGGTAGTATCATTAATAGGCAAACTCGTATGATAGAGTACACCTTCCTCCGAGCCAATATCATCCTCAAGATCAAAATAGAAATGATCATGTTCCGGAGGAGATATGTCATGAGAGAGTTCACCGGAGAACTCTTCATGAAGAGAATCATTCACATGAAGTGAAATTGTGAACTCTTGTTCCATTGTGGGCTCATCACTATCCTCAGTCTGAGTATCAAAGAGTGGATTCTCAGAAATTAAAGTGAATTCAGAGTCGAATTCAAATAGAGGATTGGTGAAAGTAGCTTTGAATGTTTCAGGAACAAAGTGATCAACATTCTCTATTGGATTGTTGGGATAAGAAGTGAGTGAACGATCATTGATGTGAGTGAGTTCATCGGTGAACTCCTCAAGAAGATGATCAGCATCAGACTGTGGGAGTGATGCCTCAACATACTCGATGTTTCCAAAGGGAGCACAATCTTCGCTAAAATCGGAGAAAGTTTCAAAATGATCTTTTGAACACTCAAGAGGGGAAAAAGAATCACACATACGATCAGAAGTTCCTTGTGACTCTCTCGGGATTGGGAAAAGGTTCTCAACACTAGACTTTATGAATTTGTCCGATTCCTTTTCAGGAACAGTGTCAAGATGCTCGTCCCCCATGTTCAGAGAGTGAGTGGGAGCTTCAGGTGTGATAGCAGTTATTTGAGATGGAATCTCAACTGCTAGGATATCAACTGACTGAGGAAGTTGAGAAATATTATCTTTAAAAGGATAAAAACTCTCCTCGTCATCATCATATAGAGCTGCCTTAAGAAATTGGGAACGCCTTAGAGCTGCATGCTCTAGGACTAATAATTCTTCCCTAGATTGGCGGGCCTCTCGTTCTTCGGCTAGCAATTCTCCCATGGTCTTTTCACCACTCACTTGATTCTTAAAGTTACTCATCATATCCTCAAGTGTTTTCATTGCGGTTTCAAAATCTTGGGAGATTTCTTGAGACAACGGCTCAGGTGGAGTTTGAACCGTATAGTGCTGTGGAGGTTGGAAATTTTCAAACCTGTAAGAGTCATGATTGTTACAAGGAAATGGATTCCCTATTTGACAATCAGAGCTGAAGTGGGGACCTCCACAGTACTCACAACAGTAAAACTGTTGAGTCTGGACATGTGAATCATATGGATTTTGGTCATAACCAAAGTTCTGAGCATCACCGGAAAACTGTTCATAGACAAACGTGTTTCCCGATTGACAATCAAATTCTAGGTGAGGACCTCCACAAAATTCATAGCAGGTATGTTGATTATATGAAGATAAGTCGGGCTGTGGTGGGTAATTGGAAAAGTTTGAGGAGTCGTTAAATGAGTTCGGATTAGGATCATAATCAAATGAATTCCTCGAACCACAAAACAAACAACTCCCGTTATGAATATCATTACCACATTGTACACACGTACACCAACGACAGGGTGAACCAAAAAGAGGCTCACCACAACCGACACAAGGAATAAACGATTTCATTTGATAGTTATGAGAAGGAATCAGTTCATTCAAAGAATCAACAAAACCAACATGGTGATCTGAATGACTATCAAGTCTCGAAGAACATTTTGAAAAATCAGGAGGTGGGACAAGTGGTGTGCTCTGAGAGCTAGCAATTTCCACCACTTTCGTTATGGTCTCTGGTTCTGGTTCTTGAGAAACGTGAAGATTAGGCAAGTCATTCTTGCTAGTCACCGGTCTAAATTCTGCATGTTTGCTTTTAACCGTAAATCGTGAAAGTTTAGGATCAATTTTAGACGGCTTAGGAGCAATCGAGGGATTAGATCTTTGGATAACCGTAGGTTGGACGTATTTAGTACTCCCATTATCAGAGGGAAGTACCTGGTCCTTTGTCACCCCGGTTTCTCGTTCTATTTCCCTATGCAGAATTAATGGATCATCACGAACAACACGAATTCTAGACATTTGTGATAAAGTCTGAAGTTTTTAAACTTCGTCCCAGAATTCGTCGTAGTCGAGAGATTCCATGAGAATAGAAGAAGTTAGAATCAAATGGATAGAGGGTAAAGGGATAAAGAATCAAAAAGGGTAAGAGGGTAAAGAGGAATATTTTTGGTATTTTTGAAAAATATTTTGTAAAAACAAAGAATGAAAATCTTTTTGGGTTTTTGATTTTTAAAAGAAAATATAAACATATATAGATGGTATGAACAATGAGTGAATATCCAAATCACTAATCTACTAAACGGAAGATAATCAGCACAGCTCCCCGGCAGCGGCGCCAAAAATTTGATCGGTTCCAAACCGTCAAGTTTTCTCACACAAACCGGCCACTTGTGAATGGCCGACCGTAAGAAACTTAAAACGGTTCAGAAACAAATGCAATGAAGATCTGGGGAGTATCGTGTTTCCCCGGGTCGTTATGTCCCAGCGAGCTATGCAATGGATCACCAAACGTATAGTGATCGAGAAATTTGAACAGAAAAAAGGATTTGTGAATATTATAACTAAAGAAAAAGCAAACAAATTACAGAGGCTTAAATGCAAATTAAAGGAAATTAAAAAGATAAAAAAATATTAAATAAACGCTATCACTATTTTTAAAATGATTTTTCTAGATTTTATAAAACAAAATAACTTAAATAAACTATTTTTATAGAAACGTAAACTTAAATTACCTAAAAACGTGACTAAAAATGAAAACGAGCGCTATTTATAAAAATTACGCGAGTGCGCAAGCAAAAACGTAAAATTTGTGAAATAAAAGTCCTATGAATGTAAAAACAATTTTCCTACATCCTAATTGACTAAAAATAATTTTAGGAAAAATCGGAATATTTTTTTGAGTTTTATTTTATTTATTACGAATTAAAAACGATTTTTAACTAATTAATTAATTAAAAATACTAAACATTTTGAGAAAAATCTGAAAAAATCACAAAAACTACTTTAAATGAAATTGAACTAAAGAAAAATGAAAAATATACGGACTGCTTTTGAAATAAGCATTCAAAAAGGCCTAATAAGCTAATAAGGGAAAAACTGCTAAGTGTGTATAAATTATTGACTAAGGGAAACTTAAACAAAAGTTGCTCTAGCACAGATGGTAAGGTGGGTTTGTGCTGTGTGCGTGCAGGGAGACCAGGAGGTCGTGGGTTCAATTCCCACTTCCTCCCTTTCTGTTAACATTTTTTTTTTCAAGTTTTTCTCTTAACAAACTAATGCTAAAACAAATTAAGCTTGTTTCTACAAAAACCAAACATGGAAAAACTATAATAAGCTGTAAACAGCTTATGTACAGCAGCAGTGAATCAAAAAAAAAACTAAGGGACTGTTTGGATGAGCTAGTTACTAAGGGGGCTGTTTGGTACAGGTGCAGCTAAGGGGGCTGTTTGGGATTGCACAACCAAACACCACTTTAACACATTTTAGGCTAAGAAATGAGCATGAAAAGCATTGAGTAAGCGAAATAAATGATGGATAAGTGTTGATACAAAATTTGGGCGTTCCTGGTTTGGGGCTCCGGCTCTCGTACCAATTGAGAATCGCTGCTTGAGACCTGCGCACTAAGAGACAAGAAACACCGTTAGGCTTACCGTGGGATTGTCTCCCACGATTATCCTCCGGCGTGAGAGTAAGTAATCGGTTTAGGGTTTAAGGAGTTTTAGGGTTCTGAGATCGTACCTTAAACGAGGGATATGATTCCCTTTATATACGCACGGAATCCTTGTTGGTTCCGTGTTCCCCAACCTTCGGCGTATCCCGCTTAGGTCGGTTGGGAATAATTATCTTCTTATTTTAGAAGATATCGGATATCTATTCTGTAAATAGATTTGGGCTTGGGCTTTCGTGAGCCCTAACTCTTATTGATATTGGCCCGGTTCGTGCCGGGCTTGCGAGTATGGGGCTCTGGTTGGGTTTATGACTCGACTCCAGACTATACGTCATCATGTCCCCCCAGTCTAGTATGCGCAGTGCGTAACTGCGGATGCTAGACTAATAACCGTAGTCAATAATAAAAACGTACAAAGCGTATCAAAGAAGCCATAAACATATATCCGCCGGTACGTTGTATCTAGACATGGAAGTGAATAGTAAACGCCTCGTTATTCGGGGGAAAGTTACTGCCCCGCGTCCCATCAAAGGAATCTCAGCCACACAAGTGAAGGTAGTGGGGTCCACGTGGCACATATCGGGTGGATGAGAAAAAGGTATAAAACCACTCTTCATTTTCACAATGTTATTCACCGTAAAAAAAAAGTAATAAGAATCCGCCATTGTTGTAATAGACCTGCAGCTGCAATCCAGAAATTGACCCACTTCAAGGTACCCGCGCGTGCGTTTCTCTTAGAGCGATCTCTTTATCCGAGAGCGCATCCAACACCATGGTGAAACAATTATCGGACTTTACCTCCTTTTTATCCGAGAGCGATCTCTTAGAGTTCTCCTCAGATTATTTTATACCCCTTGACGTGCATCCGGTTGTGCCGGATGCGCGGGCAACCATTGCGGACTTCCCCAGAGGGAAAGTGGGGGTTTATACGCGGTTGTTCGATTTTTCGAACCAACGCGTGCCCCTGTCCCGCTTTCTATGCGATGTTTTAAACTATTACAGTCTGCATATATCCCAGTTACACTGTATCGGTGCGGCCAAAGTTACCAATTTTGAGGTAAATTGCCGTTTACTGGCAGTGAACCCAACCATCCATTTATTCCGCGCATTTTATCACACAATATGGGCACATGGGTGGGTATCTTTTGCGAAGCGTACCGGTAGGCTCCAATGCTATACGGATAAGCTAGACTCGCTTCGGAATTGGAGGGAGTATTTCTTCTGGGTAGATGATATATGCTTTCCATGGAACTATGAGTTTTATACCCGGGGTACATTAGAGAGGGATGAGTGCCCCCTACCTGGGTCGTATAATGCTGAGGATGCGGAACTGATAAATGACAACCGCATCCCCATTAGTGCCTATCCGGAGGGATTTCTGGTACATATGGGCATCAGCCGTAACTATTTTGGTCCCGAAGATGAGATCCCAATCTTCTTGGACGGCAATGGCCAGGGTGGGTACTCATTCCGCTGTACCTCTGTGTAAATAATGTGAGTCTTCTGTCTGTATTTGCGCATTATATAACTTATGTTATTTGTTGCTTCCTTTGCGCAGAAATGGATCTATTCGCTGTGGTGCAATTAGCTAAACCATTGGATGTGAGGTCGGGGGCACGGCCTTTGAAAGAAGGCGAAGAACCAATACTAGCGAGTACCGCGGGGCATACAATGGAGTTGAACTTAGGGATGACAGGGACCAGCTCTTCCGTTGCGATAGAGGCAACGCCGGTGCAAGGCGTGCCGAGCCCTCGTGCGCCCTCCGCTATTGCGCAGCCACCACCCGTAGTGGCGGATCCCATTGATGAGGAAATGGAGGAACAAGAGCATGGGCTATTGCGTAAAAGGTCGCGCAGCGGAGATGGTGCGAGTTCGGCAAAGAAGAAGCGCCCCGTGACTGTTCATGTTGAATCTTCGGAGAGTGAGGCAGCATCATCGCACCCGTCAGCAAATGTTTCTGGCCCCCGGTAAGTAGTCTTGATAGTATGATTATTTTTTGTTTTCATCAAGTTTGCGTGTGAGATATTGATAAGTCTGTGTCTGTGCCAATAGGTTCGAACAGGGTGCGGAGTCACCTCCCAAAGAGAGTCCTGTTCAGTCTGAATCTTCCGAACCAGAGATCCGTAGCGCGGTGCCAGGGGATGCGCCAATGGGTCAGCTGGTTGAGGATCTTGTTTCTTTGGCTGCGCAGTTGAAGGCAAAGTTTGTTGGGGAAAGCAGCAATGATAGTGAAAAGGATCGGCAGATTGCGTTATTGCAAGCGCAATTGGCCAGTGCCCAAGCTGAGATAAAAGAGGCCAATGCGTATTCGGAGAGGCTTGCAGGAGAAAAGATGTCACTGCTCTCTCAAATAGACCAGGAGCGTGCTGAAGCGGTCAAATATAAGCTGTCTTGTAACTGGGCCCTTAGACATCTAGAGCAGGGTAAGGAGGATTTATTTACACAGTTGGGAGAGCTTGGCGCTACTGTGAGCTGGTCATTGGAGGTGCAGGAAGCAAAACTGCGCAAGCTCAGCCTTGAGTATGACGAGGAGTTGTATCCTCAGCTCTTGTCCACTATAGCTGAGCGTAGGTGGCTCATAGGCCATGGTCTTCGTCTGGCTACACTCAGTACCCTAGAATCGCCAAAGGTGGTTAATGCCTTTGGGGAGGTTGTTCAGTGCGCTCTGGAGCGTGGTAAGTCTGAAGCAATTGAAAAGCTTCATGAGACGAAACTGTTGAAGGCGCCTATTGATAAGGTACCAAATTATGATGCTGAGTCATATGATCACTTGGTCGCTGCCATGCAGAGAATGAAGGACTTAGAGCTCCCAATAATTTCTGAGCTTGAGCGCGATCAAGATTATCCTATCAATGTTATTATGGCTGGGTTGACCTTGGCGCATCATCGTACCGAGGGTGCCGAAACACAGCCGGACTATTATTTGAAGCCCCATGAGTCTCAGCTTCAAGTACCTGTCTTTGCGCGTCCTAGGGATAGTCAGAATCCTTTTGCTTTGGAAAAAGAGGTACCTTTAAAGGAAGTCTTGGAAGCGCATGCGACCCGACTTGCTAAAAAAGAAGGTATTGCAGGTAAAGCTATTTTGTGTGGGGTTGGTGCGGCTCACTTGCCAAGGTCTGATGGGGTGCCAGTCAGTGTGGCCACTGTGTCACATCCGGATGCAGACGTGTTGAAGGGTGTTAGCGAAGCTAAAGATGCAACGAGTCACGTTGGCACCTCTTCACTTAAGCGTTGTAGCAGCTGGTAGTTGATATGTTGCAAAATAACTCTCTTGTAATAACTCGTAGTTAGGAATAAAAGTCTCTTTTTTGCTGTGGGTATTTGTAATGTATACATATCTGTTTGTCTGTGCGTAAAAGATGTATTCGGTGCCGAAGAAACAAACGTGTACGCCAGTGCGAATATAGGAAATCCATAATCATGTATGAAAATCATAGTATACTTGAGAAATAATTCTAAGTACTTTATCATAATCGTGTATGTTATGATATTCAGCGTACTGTAAATATCACATTAAGGAAGCAAGTGTCTTGGTTCCTAAGTTGTTAAACGTGCACGTGTGTGCTGTTGCGCAACCATCGTGGGATGCGCACATATCTTATTCCAACGTCTCGAGAACAAGGTGTTTAACAAGGATACGTGATCCAATGTTGATGGGTTTGCAACCCTCTTACTCAACAAGTTATTTAGTAGGTTAACTTATCCTTTTACCTTCGTGGGTTTATTCGTAGTGCATGCACGCCTTCGTGGGCAAAAATAAAAAATTGTTAAGATATACAGTATATGGAGATAACAACTTGAAATATGTCGCGGAGTTAGCTAGAAACCGCGGCGTTTTATTGATACTTGCAAGTTTTTTAGGAAATAACAAAGAAAACAGTATATGTAAAAAATAAAAATAAATACATGAATGTTTATTGAGCACTGGAAGTGCGAGAGCGTCTGTGCGCTGGGCCGTAGCCCTTTCTATAGGTAGCACCTCTTGAGGTTGCAGATGTTCCATGTGCGTGGCAGTTCACGACCATCCAAGCCTCGTAACTTGTACGAGCCCGTTCCTGATGCTTCAGTAACCTCGTAGGGTCCTTCCCATTTTGGTCCGAGCTTGCCCATGTCTTCTGCGTGGCTCGCATCATTAGCGCGATAGACGAAATCACCTGGTCTGAAGGAGACACTGCGTACTTTGGCGTCGTAGTATCCTTTCATCCTTGATTTTGATTTTTCCTCCCTGATAGATGCGCGCTCCCGCCTTTCTTCCAGTAGGTCCAAATCAAGACGGCGTTCGTCGTCGTTAGTTGCCATGTTAACTTCAGCAGTGCGAATAGTTGGCATTCCAATTTCGGCCGGTATGACGGCTTCTGTCCCATAGACTAGGGAGAAGGGGGTGTCTCCCGTGCTAGTTTTGATTGAGGTGCGGTGCGCCCACAAAACATGCGAGAGCTCTTCCACCCATTTTCCTCTGTGTCTGTCCAGGCGCGCTTTAATTCCCTCGCCCAGGCTACGATTTGCGCGCTCGACTAAGCCATTGGTTTGTGGGTGTTTAACTGATGCGAAGTGTTGTGTGATGTTCAACTTCTCGCACCAATCTTTGAAAGGGTTGTCGCAGAACTGTTTCCCGTTATCTGAGATGATTTCGCCAGGTAAACCGAAGCGACATACGATATTTTCCCAGACGAAGCGTTTTACTTGGTTGCCAGTGATTGTTACCACTGCTTTTGCTTCGATCCACTTAGTGAAGTAGTCTATGGCGACTATGAGGAATTTTAATCCTCCCGCAGCGACTGGAAAAGGTCCTGCAATGTCAATACCCCACTTATAGAAGGGCCATGGGGATGTGATTGGTGTCAGCTCGTGCTGTGGTTTGCGCGGGACAGGTCGATGTACTTGGCAGTCGCTGCACTTCCTTATTAAGTCCCGCGCATCACGGTGCATGGTTGGCCAGTAGTACCCTGATCGCATGGCCCGCGCTACAACGGACCGTGGTCCTGAGTGCATGCTGCATGAACCTTCATGGATTTCTCGCAGCACGTAATTTGCTTGTAGTGGGCCTACACAGCGGAGCCATGGTTGAAGGAAAGAGCGTCGGTACAGTATGTTGTCTCGAAGTTCGAATCTTTGCGCCGTGCGCCGTATCCTGCGAGCTTCCTTCTGCTCTTGGGGTAACATTCCTTTGTTTAGGAAGTCCGTAATCGGTGTCATCCATGTAGGACCTTCCTCCTCTATGACTGTGGAAATCTCCATCTCCGATATGGATTTGCTTTTCAGTGTTTCCACCAGCACTTGCTTTGACAGATGTGCGAAGCTTGTCGAGGCGATCTTGCTTAGTGCGTCCGCCTTGCGGTTTTCTCCTCTAGGGACTTGCTTGATGGTGAATCTATCAAAGCCTTTGATCAATGTCTTGGTCTTGTCGAGGTACTGAATCATATTTTCTTCTTTAGCCACGTATTCGCCCAATACGTGGTTGGCCACTAGCCGGGAATCCACATTTGCTTCCAGGTTACGTACACCCATTCGAGCTGCAATGCGTAGTCCGGCAATTAGAGCTTCATATTCTGCCTCATTATTTGTTGCTGTAAATTCAAAACGCAGTGCGTAAGTGAATTCCATTCCTTCTGGATTTGTGAGAATGAGGCCAGCTCCTGACCCGTCCACGCACGAGGATCCATCTGTAAACAAGATCCATGGATCTAGTAGTACCTTCTTGCCTGGTGTGGGGACCTCGTCGGTATCTGGTTTCTCGATGATGAAGTCTGCCAGAATTTGTCCTTTGATTGCGGTACGCGGTCTGTAAGAGATGTTGTGTTCGCCTAGCAGTACGCTCCACTTTTGGAGTCTGCCTGATGCATCAGGTTTGGAGATGATCTGTTTGATCGGTTGGTCCGTGATTACTGCTATCGGGTGCGCTTGGAAGTACCTGCGCAGTCGTTTTGCAGCAAACACCAATGCAAGGACTAACTTTTCCATTGCACTATAATTCATCTCCGTCTTCTTGAGCGCTTTGCTTACAAAGTAAATGGGGGTTTGTACTGAATCCCTATCTGTTAGTAGAACTGCGCTGACTGCTCCATCAGTGGCAGATAAGTACATGATCAGCTCTTCCCCTGGTCGGGGTGCGACAAGTGTTGGGAGTGTTGCTAGATGCTGTTTGAGCTGAGTGAAGGCGACTTCTGCCTCCGTGGTCCAGCTGAAGTCACCCTTCTTTATGCACTTCTTGAGTGTCTTGAAAAGGGGTAGCGATTTTTCTGCTGACTTGGATAGGAACCTGTTTAGGCCGGCCAACTTTCCATTGAGAGATTGGACCTCCTTCAACGTGCGTGGTGAGGGAAGATCGATGACCGCCTTTGTTTTCTCTGGGCATGGTTTTATACCATCAGGTTCGATAAGGTATCCAAGAAACATGCCTTCCGTAGCTCCGAAGGTACACTTTTTCGGGTTCAGCTTCATGTTGATCCCTCGTAGAGTTTTGAACGTTTCCTCAATGTCGCGCACTAACTCGCCTTCAGTATGGCTTTTTATGACTAGGTCATCAACATAGACTTCTAAGTTGCGGCCCACCTGCTTTTCGAAAGCATTATCTACTAGCCGCTGGTAGGTGGCGCCCGCGTTTTTCAAGCCAAAGGGCATTTTTGTGTAACAATAAACGCCTTGGCTTGTGTGGAAGGCTGTTTTTTCCTCGTCTTCTTTGGCCATCTGTATTTGATGATATCCTTTGTATGCATCGAGGAAACACTTTAATGGATATCCGCACAAAGACTCTACTTTCCAGTCTATCTCTGGTAATGGATAGCAGTCTTGTGGACATGCTTTGTTAAGGTCCGTGTAGTCTACACACATGCGCCAGCTGTTGTCGCTCTTTTTTACCATGACTGGATTGGAAAGCCAGTCATGATAATAGACTTCCCGCATGATTCCTGCGTCCACAAGTTTGTGTACCTCCGCCAGGATTGCTTGCGCTCGCTCTGGGGCCTGCCCGCGCTTCTTCTGGCGTATTGGTGAGTACCCTTGTCGGATTCTCAGTCTATGCTCTGTTATGGAACGTGGTACTCCGGTCATGTGTTTTGGTTCCCATGCGAAGATGTCCAAGTTCTTTTGTAGGAGCGTGCACACAGCCGTTTTGCCGTTGTCCGACAATGACCCTCCGATGGATATTTCCTGGTCTGGGTATTCAGGGTGAATTGCAACCTTCAGATTTGGAATTCTGGTTGCGCGTTGTTCCGGGATTTGCGCCGTTTCGCATGTAACCGTGTTACATTCTCTATGTGGAATAGTGGCGCTGTAGAGAGTAACAATGCCTCCTTCCACTGGGAATTTAAGCATCCCATGCGCTGTTGATGGCACTGCGCGCATAGCTGATATCCCGGGTCTCCCGATAATGCCATTATATGGCGATGGAGATTTGATCACCATGAATTCCATCCAGGCCGTCGCGGAATGTTGTTCGTTTCCGATGCTGACTAGTAGTCTTATTTGCCCCATCGGCCATATTTTTTCACCTGTAAAACCAGTCAACGCCGTGCTGGCCGGGCTTAATTGACTGCGTATTTCAGGGCGCAGCCGCTTGAAGCAATGCTCATACATTATGTTTGCAGAGGCTCCACCGTCGATATACATGCGGTGGATGTCGTGACCCCCCGCGCTTATCTCTATGGTGAGTGGTTCCATCTCTGCGTTGTCCGCAGTTAGGGTAGGGAAGGAGATTTCCTTTCCACGAGAAAAATCTTGGCTGACCTTCTGCCTAGTGATTCGCTGCCATGATTGTATCATGTAGATTGTGTCAGCCTTGTCTTTTGGTGTTTCCTTCTTGTTTCCACCTTTTTGCCTATCCTTTCCCTCTTTGATGTTTTTGACCAAGTGGTCCAATCTGCCTTCTTTAACCATCTTGTCGATGAGTTGGCGTAGTTGGACGCATTCGTTTGTGGTATGGCCCTTCTGTGCGTGGTAATCACAGTATCCATTCCCAGTGCGCCGGTCCTCTGGAGTGCGCATTTGTGTCGGTCTTGGAAAATTCGCACCTTCTGTTGCGAGTATTTCCTTCGGGGACTTGGTTAGCGGGGTGTATTTGTCATTATCCCTCCTGCTCCCCTGGCTGCGATAGCTCCTATTGCGGTTACTCCCCCGGTCATTGGATTGTCTCCCAGGTTGTTCCTGTGACCGGTAGTTCGAGTAGTTCTTTTTGCTATCCGCCGCAGCGGCTTCTCCCTGGACGAAGGACCGAGAGCGTTTCATAAGTTCATCAAAGGTGTCGGGAATCTTGTCGTTCAACCTCTTGATGAGTTCTGGATTGTTGATCCCGTTCATGAAACCAGAGATCTTCAATACTTCTGGGCATGCTTTAACTTGCATGCATTCGTCTTTGAAGCGTTCCATGAATGCACTTGTAGACTCTCCTTGGCGCTGCTTTACCCTGGCGAGTTCAACAGGATTTTTAGCGCACTTCTTCCTTTGAGTAAAGTTTAGGCGAAACGCCTTTCTCAATTCCTCAAATCCGTTGATGCTTCTGCGTGGAAGTTTGCTAAACCAATTCCGCGCGTTTCCCACTAGTGTGGAATTGAACATGTGGCACCACACAGGCTGCGGCCAATTTTCAATTGTCGCGGCTGACTCAAAAATTTTGAGGTGATCATCAGGATCACCTGTTCCATCATAGGTCTTTACGTTGGCGGGCATGCGCCTTCTTTTGCTTTCTGAGAAGTCACTGATGCCCCGAGTAAACGCATCCACCTTTTGGCGGCGCCAAGGGAGGGATATATCTTCATCCTCTTGGTCGTCATATCTATTTCTGGACTTCCAGTGTCCAGTTTCACTATCCTCGTTGTCCGAGGAATTTTCAGAGGACGAATTTTTCCTCTTTCGGCGTTTACGCCGACTGTCCTCTGAGTTTGTACTTAGAGGGCTTTCACTTGGGGAATAGTGTCGTCCCAATCTGTCTTGGATTCTACGGCTACCAAGTCTAGTGTGGACATTGGTACGCTTTTCATCTTCATCATTCTCACTCAGATGGTACGAGTGGGATGTTTCATCCTCCTCAATTCTCCTCCCGATACGGTTGAATACTGGGAGTCGGCGGCTGTCCCTTCCGCGCTTCTCTTTCTGATAGCGCTGTGGGGAAGCTTCGTATTCAGAATCGAAATTTAGTCGGGCTTTCAAGTTCCGACCTGATCTCTTCTTCTCTTCTTCTTGCATGAGGGCAGTTAATGTTTCGTAGTTTTGGGATACGAAAACTTCTGGTGCTAACTCCGGCGCGACCCCCTCAAGAGTGAGTGCATTTGTATCTGCCACTATACCCTTATCCTGGTCTGGTGCTTCCGGTACCTTTGTCAGGTCAGTTTCTAGCACCGATTGGAAGGGAGTGGTAAAGACGGTGCGCAGTGGGTCTACTCCACTCGTGGTGGTTGTAGCGGCTTGGGTTGTTCCCGAGTGCGGTTCCACCAGAGGGGAGATCAAGTCTTGGGCTGATCCCTTATTTTTAGCAGCGCTGGTTGTCCCAGGGGTCTGCTTAGGGGTTAGTCCACTTTGCGACTTCTTCCCCATAAGGTCTGACTGCGATCGCTGATTACCGTGCTTTGTCATTCTAGTGTTGGTTCTTAGTGTACGGTCCCACGGATGGCGCCACTTGTTGATACAAAAGTTGGGCGTTCCTGGTTTGGGGCTCCGGCTCTCGTACCAATTGAGAATTGCTGCTTGAGACCTGCGCACTAAGAGACAAGAAACACCGTTAGGCTTACCGTGGGATTGTCTCCCACGATTATCCTCCGGCGTGAGAGTGAGTAATCGGTTTAGGGTTTAAGGAGTTTTAGGGTTCTGAGATCGTACCTTAAACGAGGGATATGATTCCCTTTATATACGCACGGAATCCTTGTTGGTTCCGTGTTCCCCAACCTTCGGCGTATCCCGCTTAGGTCGGTTGGGAATAATTATCTTCTTATTTTAGAAGATATCGGATATCTATTCTGTAAATAGATTTGGGCTTGGGCTTTCGTGAGCCCTAACTCTTATTGATATTGGCCCGGTTCGTGCCGGGCTTGCGAGTATGGGGCTCTGGTTGGGTTTATGACTCGACTCCAGACTATACGTCATCAATAAGCAATTTAAAGAAAAAGGAACAAGCTAAAACTCATATCAAACAACGATACCTAATAAGCTGAAACTTAAATCCTAAAACTATTCTACCTAAATAAGCTAAAATCTTAACTAACAAAGCTAATATTATCAATGATAAGCAAAAAAAATGAATTAGGACCTGTTGTGCTGCAGGGTCTCAAACAGCTTATAGGGGCTTGTTTGCAGCTTAATTTTGAGCTGCAATAGGACTTCCAAAACAATGTAAGCTGCACAAGAACAAGGTTAGCCTAGCAGAGATTTCTATTAAGCTGATTAGGTGGTGAAAAACAACTTTTAGCAGCTTAAAATGGGCTTAATTCAGCTGCTGTTGCAGAACGCGAAACAAGGAAAAGAGGACTTTTGACATTGAATTTTAACTATGCTAGAAGTAAAACTAGAACATGAAACTGAAACTGAAACTAGAGCAAGTTTGGCATTCATGGATCTGGTAACAACAACATTTACACCTTTTGAACACGCAATAAGCTGGAGAACAAACACCACAAATAGCAGCTCCAACTACTTTCCCTTGACAAGTTAAATGACTGAAAACATGATCTTGACCAATAAAAATCCTCACCCAAACAGCCCTTTGAGTGAGTACATCCCACTAAACTGATAATAAAATAAAGACTTAAACTTGGATGAATTATGAACCCTGAAAAACGCTTGCTAACTATTTAGAAATTCCACCAATACCGAATAAATGCTAAACTGGGACTAAGACAAAAGTAAAAAAAAAAAACTTATTTCATTCATAAAAATATAAATGCTAAATTGGAAACAAGAAACTGAAATTCAAATCTGAAACTGATGTAATGCTAAAAGATAACTAGATAACTTAAAAAGTGAAAAGTAAGCACTTACGAGTTTATTGAATAATAAGCTGAAAATTGTAAACAAGAATTTAAACTAAAGGTTTTTCATTAACTGGAAAAGCATTACAAGTAAAATTAGAAAACTAATCTATTAAAACTACAACTACTGGTTTTCAAAATCTAAAAACTAAAAAAACTACTGGCCTCCTCATACAATGGCTACAAACTATTTATACTAAGCCTTGGGGTCTTCATTTAGCTTCTCTTTCTTCTCTGCTCCAAGCC
>OU343219.1:72092231-72108830 GCA_910596185.1 Chrysanthemum makinoi | reverse complement strand
AAAACAAAACGCGTGCCTCTTTCTTCTGTCATCTCTGTATCTTGTCTTCTTGTCTTTTTCTTCGTTGTGTCTTTGGGAGATGAGCAGGGAATGGGTAAAGATTTGCAGGGTGTGGGAGTGATAATGTTTGTCAGGGTAAGTGCGTGGGGTGCAGGATGGGGTTTGGTAGTTTTTTATTCATGGTGTTCTGTGTTGTGGGTTTGTGTGCTTGGGCGGGAAAGCAACGAGAAAGAAAAAGGGTTGGTAAACACTTGACTAGGGTATTTAGGGTTGACCAAGGTTGAGAGTTAATTGGATCGGGTTTCGCTGGGATGGGCTTGGGATTGTTTTGGGCCGTGGGTTAATGAAGGCTAATGGTTTAACTTGTACTTAACATGGATCCAATTAATACCTTAGGGACCAAATGGTGTAATTCTGAAAATCCAGGGACCACTCATGTATTTCTGAAAATGTCTTCCAAGGACCAATCTTGTCATCTTTGAAAATTCCAAGGACCATATATAATAATTTCCTTTTTGAAAATCCCGTGGACTTGTTTTGCCATTTTTGAAAGTTGGGGGACTGAAACTGCCAATTATGCAAACTTTGCTCATTTTTCATCTGATTTTAAACATTTTGCATCTGAAACATATAAAATGCAATTTTGAAATATTTTCAGTATTTTGATGCATTTCTGAGCATTTTTAAACGTTTTGCAGTTCAGATTTAACCAAAAATGATGAGTATTTACACACTCATCAGTAAACTTGCCAATTTACCTTAATGATTCAAATATAGTGCGTTTGATTTCCCCTAACTGGGTCAATAAGAACAGGAGTGTTAATTCCAATAGGCCTATTCATAATATTCGCGCTCACTCGCAAGTGTCTAATGGTGCATGATGTAGGGACTTCAAACATGGCAATTGATTACTTAGTGACAATAAAACATTTGGATATAGCATACAGTTCAAAGTATTTGTGTTCGATTAAAAATAGTTGAGCATGTATCTCCCCCAAGAGTTTGTAAAACAATTAAGTAAATAGAAAGTGGGGCTATGAACTCACTTGGTACAATGAAGCGATGACAAAAGTGAGTACACCGAAATGTAGCGTGAATCTCAAACTTGAACCTATTATGAATGATATGATATGTAATAAGTCATGATGTAATGTTATGCATACAATTCATACGATATCTATACCACTTGTGAATTTTTGAAAATAATACTTATCGTCAAAAAAAAAAAAAAAAATCTTATAACGTCTTGACCATATTTAAATTATCTTACATGAATTTATGTTGAAATGATATCTGACGATACTCATTTAGTGATTTATTAAGAGATTATAACTTTTCGTCGTAAAATAATGTCATTTGAAGAATTCATGAAAGTGACTAAACGGCCTCGAAAAGCTAGTCGTAAAATGGTGCACGTCGAGTGTTAGGAAACGAACTCAACGGTTTTGGGAAGCTCGTATCATTATCCCAAAGTTTTAGTGTTTAAATTTTCATCCTAGAGGTCTCGATCACGGAGAAAAATATAGGTTAAGTATGGTACTTTTGTCCAAAATATCGTTTAAGGATGGTTTTCGGCAAAGTTTAAGTAACCGTATTTCATTTCTTACAACTCCGCTCGATGAACGGTTGGACATTTTGAAAAATAGGCTAGGCGAACTTACTTTTACTAGAAGACATCATTTTATAAAAAGTACTCCGTCATTGTTAAAAACCACCCTCAACATGGTCCCTCGTTGCCGTAGTATGTGTTTAATAGAAAATATATTAATTTTGCTAATAGAATAAAGTTACGGCAACTTGGTTTATCGCGTGCAATTTACTCGTTACAAGTCCGTTTTCTACGTTTTCTACATCCTTAGATTCGTATTTAAGTAAACTAATATATTTTTGATAAGTCGACACAATTTATAACGCCTAAGCCTCATTTTTGACTCGTACAAAATAGACATAACATGCTGAATTTTCAGGATTTTATAGTTTTCATCGCTTAACTTGAAAAATTCATAACTTCTTCGTTATAGCTCCGTTTTAATCCGTTCAAGCGGCCACAGTTTCGTTTTAAAGTATATTTTCTAAATATCTATGCCAAAATTTTTTATCTACTGTCGGATTTTCCAGATTTTTAAAATAAGGACAGACCCTTTTGCAAACTTGTCGAAATGAGTTTTTCTCGCGCCAAACCTATTCTAACCCATTCAAAACAACTCCGAAGCTATTCTAATCCTACCATACACCTTCTTAGGGTGTCATGGTTTCCTAGGCATCACCAAAAGTGATGTGTTTCAAGGATTAATTATAGGATGAAATATATATATATAACACTTAAAACCTTAAAAAGTGGTATAAACATCTATATTATTTGCATGTTTTTCTTGAATATGATGAAAATGAACATAAAAATGAATATGAAAGATAATGACATGTATGAAATGCTTACTAGTAATTGATGAGGTGATATGAGCTAAGGGTAAATCCTATACACTCAAGGTTTTTATTTCAAAACCTATACAAAGAGTGTTACTAGATTGCAAATAACTTGTCTTGAAATTTTTTAAAGGATTCCTTCTTTGATCACTTGAATGGCCGGTTGGAGCAAGAGGAGAAGAGAGGAGATGCTTTGCTTTTTCACTTTGAAATTTTAGATGTGTATGTGTTAAGTATTTAGTATAATATGTTATATGTAGAGATATTTCATCAAGTTGGGTGTGACTAACCCTTGTATGTCGACAAGGGTATAGTTGGGTGAGTTTGTATGTGTTTTTTTTTACTAAGTATGAAGATGTAGATAAGTGTAGGTAATTGTGTATTTGTAAGTTTATTTAGGTAAGTAAGTGTACATTTAAGCTTGAAAGGTAGCGTTAACTAAAAATAAATTTTAACGGATCAAAATAAAATATATTGAAGTCATAAAAATTATAAAAATACATTTCTTACAAAATTTGAGTGAAATAATAATAATCGTGTAGTATTTACGAAAACCGTCGTAATTACATAAATATAACAATTTACATACAAAATAAATTTAAAACACTTGGTAAACTCATAATATTATTTTTATAATCTTAATATGAATATAAAAATATATCGGGATAATTTTTGGAAGCATTGGATCAAATGTTCAAAATAATTAATTACGCGATAGCGTTTATTTAATAGGAAATTATACGTTTTAATGTCAAATGCAAAACCATGCATGAACTAATGTGATGATAATGATGCTAATGATATGTAGACTAAACCTAGTCTATATGAAATGTCCTTGATGATTGTTCATGAATTCACAGCTAAACCACTAAGGTTACGCGAATTTAATACTCGTAAACTTAGTTTACGATAAATGATGAAATAGTGAACTTTAATAGTGATTTGAGAAATGACCTGAAAGTACGAGTTGTCACACAAAACCTGCTATAGTCATCAGTGATTACCAGGCAGAAATACTTGTGATCAATACTCCTGACTTATGTTGGACCAAAGAGATCCATATGCAGCAACTGAAGAGGTTCTGAGATAGTGCTCACAGCTGTAATGGCTTTGTATGAGGCTTTGTGTTGCTTTCCTTTGTTGCAGGCAACATAATTGTGTTCATTGGTGAAGACTTTGGAGGGAAGTCCTTCAACAAGACCCTGTTTAGAAAGCTTGTTAATGGTCCCGAAGTTCACATGAGCCATCCTTCTTTGCCATTTTGTAGACTCATCCAGGGATGCTTTAGCCACCAAATATGTGAGATCACCTTCTGGTTGAACATCATTCAAATTGAATGTGTATAAATTATGGCTTCTAGGAACTCTCAGCAGAATGGATGTATCTTCTGGAAGTGTAAAGTCTTTAGAGAGCACAATACATTCATTCTCACAAAATAATACTTAGTTCTTGGTGTCACAAATTTGTGATACTGAGAACAAGTTGAAATGTTGCAGTTCCTTTACATAGTACACATTCTCAAAATCCAAATGAGGTGTTCTAATAGTGCCTTTCCCTGTGATTCTACCATCTCCTCCACTAAAAGTCACACTGCCTCCTCCTTCTATGGGTACAAAATCATGCATCTTTTCTTTGTTTCCTGACATGCTTCTGGAACAACCACTATCCACTATGCCAACATCCTTACTCCTCAGGGGATGATCCTACAACAACAACAAAAATATATACATAATATTAGTACACTATGGAGACTCAAGTCATTACTGACTTGAGCCTGCCTTGTGGATCATAAGATTTAGGCCAAGTAGATGTATAAGATCCACCATTGTTCTTGGGTTTCCATTGAAAAATAGGTCCCTTTTTAGTCCAACAACAACCTGCTGAGGGCTTCACAGCAGTATCCTTATATCCCTTCCCATCATACATTGAGTCAACACATCCAGGCCAATAACCATTTTGAAAATATGAACTAGTTGGTCTCACATAAGGTCTAGCAACAGATCTTCTCCAAGGAAATGGAGAAGGTTTATTATGAGTTGCTTGTGGAGTAAAAGATGGTATATCATTAACATTTTTCCACATTGGTCTAGGTTTCTTTTGACTAGCACATACACCCATTCTTTGCTCATGAAAATTACAATCATTAATGAAATGAAATTTACTTCCACAAACAAAACATGTCTTCTTTTTAGAAGATTTATTCAAAGTGAATGATGTATCATTACATGCAAAATCATTCAAACCACAAACATTAACAGAATTGTTTTTAACAGACATAAAAGCATTATTGTGCAAAGAATTAAAAGACAAGTCTTCAGAGGAAACTGTCTTGGAAGATAATTCCTCAGCAGCAACTCTGACATGCTTGTAGGGAGTCTTGGGTGTAGGCTTGGGTGTGGTCTTGGGAAGGTCTGACTTTTCATTTGAATCACACCTGGTAGTAGAAGTAGACCCTTGGTCAGAGGACTTGTCACTGTCACAACAAGAGACAAAGTCAGTAGATGAAGAATCAGGGTCTGGCAAGTCTCTTGACTTTTTGCCATAAAGATGGTGTGATCCATGAAAGTCAACTGTGATGGAAAGGTCAATGGGCATATGTTCTCCTCTAATAGGTCCAGGGACAGCATGTAATTTTCGTCTTTTACAAATTAGCTAATCCTACTAGTGTAGATTTACGTGAGTCATCCCTAGCTTCTAACCCTACATACTTCTTAAAACCTAAACCTATTGCAGTATTGGGATTTTGACTAGCATAGATATGACCAGCTAGTTTGTTACCAGAAAATAACCATTCTTTATGCCTAGCTACTTCCACATCTAGTTTCTCTTTTAGCACTTGGTTTTCAGAAACTACATCAGCTTTTTCTTTCTCTGTACGTTTTAAATCAATTTTAGCACATTCTAAATTACTTTCTAACACCCTTATCTTTTCATCATAAGCCAGTTGATTCTTTTGAAACCAAACATTTTGTCTTTCTAATGTTTTTAAAGCCTGTTTATAAGCCTTAACTTCTACATAACATTCATTATATTTAGGTTTCAATTCATCATAGGCTTCCTTATGTTCATTATATCTTTCACTACAACCAAAAACACAATTATGTACCTGAGAGATGCCCATTAAGGCAACTTGATCATGCCGATCCTCTGAAGTACAACTTGCCACTAATCCAATATTCTCAGAACCAGGAGCATCATCATTCTCAGGCTCATGCAGCTTCCAGTTGACATGGTCGTCTAGAGTGACCATAGCAGTTGAGGATCCAGCTTTGGAATTTCCAGCTTCTTGGTGATAGGAAGAATTCCTAACCTCATCACCAGCCTTCCTATCCTTGCATTCTCTTGAGAAGTGACCCATCTGACCACAAGTATAGCATTTCACTTTCCTTCTGTCAAATCTTGTTGGATCTCTTCCCTGGAAACCAAACTTTCTTCCAGACTTACGCTCAAACCTTTTGATGTCCACTGAAAGCATGGCCAGTTGCCACTTCAAGTTCATCTCTTCCATATCAAGTGGGTCCACCTGTTCAAAATCCTCAAAGGCTAGTTGCTGCTAAGTATCATAATCAGCAACAAAAGAGTGAAGTACATCTTCCAATACACCACTGGTTTTAGGTTGAGATTTTGATGGAGTGGTAGTGTAGGATGATGATGCTGAGGAAACTAGACTTGGAGCATAAGTCATCTTATTTGAGGAGGCCCCGACAAATGCTGAGTGAGTGGAAGTGGATAAACGAAAGGGACTTCTGACATCAGGCTCAAGAGTTTTAAGCCTGTTGTAGAGATCATCAAAAGTGATCATATCCAGCCCACCTTTAGCTTTGAGTGCAATGCTCACTTGCAACCAAGATGGAGGTAAAGATCGTAAGAACTTTGAATTGCAGTCCTCATTGTCTGGCCTAGCCTTCATCTGGTTTAGTTGACTCAAAATCTTATGGAACCTGTCATATCGCTTGTGGATACCTTCTTCCTCAGAGATTTGGAATTCTTGAAACTATTGTTTTAGCATTGATTTTCTCATTCTCTTTGACTCCTCGTTCCCACCAAACCTAGCCTTGATATCCATCCAGATGTCTTTAGCATCCTGCATGTAATGAAAGTCACCCATGTGATCATCTGGTATAACCTGAAGAAGAATAGTTCTAACTTTGTTCTCCCTCTGAACAGCTAGTATCTCTTCAGTAGTTTTAGGACCAACGATGGTAACTTTACCATCAGGATCTGTGATATGTCTCTTCAAACTGTTACCCTTCTTCACAACTTCCCAAAGATTCCAATCAATATTGGAAATCCAATTCTGCATCTTCATAGCCCACAAATCATACTCCTCCTTCTTCAGGTATGGAAACTTTGCATTGCTGTTTGAGAGATTGAGTTGTTGCAAAGATGTGGTGTTTTGATTGGAAGTGACTTCAATTTCATCGTCTGACCCAGGCATGGTTAAGGTAGTTTTGGTTGTTTGGGTGTGAATAAAAGAATATTCTTAGTATCAGAGAGACTCTCTCGAGGCTCTGATACCACTTGTTGAAACTAAGACCTTGACAGATCTTTGAGCGCTCGTGAATCGTTAGTAATGCTTATGTAATCACAAACACACTAATAGAAAGTCTCTAATACTTGTATTCTTAAGCGGAAATCAAACACAAGTATCAACACAAATAACTAAGAATACTTTGATCCTCTATGGATCTTTGAATAATACTAAAACTTGTTTTTCAAATACGTACATCATTCAAACTAATGTGTTCCTTTTATACACAAGGAACCCTAAACCGTTTCCCAAGAAATGTATAAACATAAAACTAAATAAGATATACATTATCACTTCCTAATAAAGCTCATACATATCCTTACTAACTATAAAATACGCGGAATATCTATCTCCGCAGAAACCAACTACACGGTTTTATTACTTCAGCAGAATTACTTCTTCAGCAGATTCCACAACACTTTAGCAGAATCATCAGCAGTAACTTCAGCATAATTCTTACTTAGTAGAATTCCCAACATATATTTTACCAGGGTGCAGGATTACTCCCCTTTACCCAAAAAAAAATCCAAAGCACGTTGATAACGATCAACATAACTCTTCTATCGAGCTCTAGCTTCCTTGAACTTCTCTTTAGCAATTTTGACTTGCCCATTAGTCACCTTGATTAATTCGGGACCCTCAATAAGTCGTTCACCAACCTCATTCCAACAGACAGGTGCACAAGATCTCAACCACTTTCGTCTGTAAATACTAGCATGCCAACTATTGTTGTCGGCAAATTCAACCAAACACAAATACTCATCCCAATGATCCGTCCATTCAAGAGCACAAGATCTCAAGATATCTTTCAAAGTCTGAATAGTGCATTCTGACTGCCGGTCGGTCTGAGGATGAAAGGTCGTACTAAAATTGAGTCGACTACCCCAAGCCTTATGTAAACACTTCCAGAAACGTCAGGTAAAACACGGATATCAAAAAGATAAAGTAGTTGCCAGAGTGCCATGAAGACGGACAATCTCCTGCTGAAAGATTTTTGCCAACCTACTAACCAAATAGTCTTTCCGAAAAGGCAAAAAGTGAGAGGTTTTGGTTAAACGATCAACCACAACCCAGATAGCATCATGAATTTTAAGAGTACGAGGTAAGCCTGTCACAAAATCCATAAAGATCTTATCGCACTTCCAAGTAGGAATATCTAAAGGCTGTAGAAGACCACTGCCCGCTAATGTTCAATCTTAACCTGCTGACATGTCAAACACTAAGCCACATACATCACCAAATCCTGCTTCAAACCATTCTGTGGAAAACTAGAAGGGGGGGTTGAATAGTTTTACCAATTAAAACTTCATTTTAAAATATTTAGATCGACTTATGCCAATCTATTTAGATGTATATGTTGGACGTTGATAGATAAATATATAAAAGTGTAATGAAAGATAAATAGTAAGAAGCACATAACCACGACACAAGTATTTATAGTGGTTCGGCTACAAGGACACCTTCCTTGCCCTACTCCATTCCCCGAGTCACCTCCCCAAGAGTTCGTAATCACTACACGATACAAACTCCTTATGGAGGAGAAGCCTTCACAACATCGCCTACTCTTTTTCCGGTACTAGGCTAACCACCAGGTTCTTTCACCAAGGTGAACCACACCTACCACAATGTCACCTACCCTTTATCCGGTACTAGGCTAAGTACCGAGTTCCATTACAATGGAGGAACTACTACCCAATACTACACAACACCTAATCCCAAAGGAGACCCACTCCTTGTTACAACACCATCAAGGATATCAACATCCTTGGAAACAAACTATCACTATTTGTATAACGATGCACCTCACTGATTATACGACCTTGGCATCCTTCAATAATGCCACTTGATTTGACTACTAGGCATCTTTCACTAATGCCCTTGACACAAACGTTTGGCACCCTTCACTAATGCCTTCGTCTTAACTCCTTTAGCATTCTTCACTAATGCTTTTGACACGGACGTTTAAGCACCTTTCACTAATGCTTTCGTCTTGACTCTTTCGGCATCCTTCACTCTTTCGTCTTGACACTTCTACGGAGGAAGAAAGAAGTATCAACAAGAGAACCTCAGTAGTCTTGATGATGACAAAGCATGGCAACTCATGGACTTGAGCTTGCTCGACTTCAAGGAGTGGTGATCTCGCCTTTAAGAGGAACCTAGAGAATCACACAAAAACAAAAGACAAACTACATAGAAAGATCCCTTAGGATCAGTGGTTAGAGAGTTACAATACTTGGGGAAAGTATGTGTGGGAGTGACAACCAAAAGGAAGAAATGGCTCACTATTTATAGAAGAAAACTAGTTACTGTTCCCCGGATCCCATGGATCCCTCCCTTGAGGAATTCGTCCAGTGTTTTTTGGTAATGGGTCATGGGTCATGGGTTATGGGTTGGTCCATGGGTATTTCATTAGATACAATGTATCTAATAGATCCAATGCATCTAGTCAAATGGATATGGGTTAATACCATGGGTTATGGATATGCTCCATGTGTTGTAGTTTTTACCCATTATAATACATACTAGTTATGTATATATTTCCCAATATGTAAACACTAGTTGTTGTACATATGTTTTATTAAATCGTAAAATCACTTATACTTGTTTTAGTGTTTTATGTGAAAACGTAAGTGTGTTAGAAAACTATTGGCTCAAACCATTTTCGTATTTTACTTATTTCGTTAAAATGATTTTACGTTTGTTATCGACAAAACATTAGAAGATCGTAAAATATAAATAAACATTTTTACGGCTTATTTGTATTAACAATCTTCCCCTTTTTGTTGATGACAAAACATAAATTATTTTAAGGAAAAACTAAAATTTGTAAAAGTTCGAATTGGAGTTTTTACTCTCTTCTCCCCCTTTTTGTCGAAACAAAAAGAGCGTCGAAAAGAAACTAACACAATGTTTTAAGAAAAACATGTAAAAGAAAAAAATGTAGAGAGCAAGTTACGGGAAGAGTTCTCGTCTTGACTCCCCCTTGACGAGTCCATCCCTTTGTGAGGGCGTCAAGTAAATAAACACTACTAAGCTAATATATTGCACCTATGGTTGCAAATGGTTTCGTCGTAGAGACGATAACGCTCCCCCTTAATGATTGCAACTTTGCAAGGGAACGTAATGAAATGTAATCCATATGAGGATTTTATTGCAAATGGTTTTGCAATTTATTGTTTGACACAAAGCTCCCCCAGCTTAGGGTGTCAAAGTCTTCATGTGTATTTTGAAAATCTACAAAATAAAGGTTAGAAAACAAGTATATAGTGCATAATTTCTTGTAAATAAGACTCAAGTTAGTAGAAAATTGGTCTTCTGTTGCACGGATCCCACGGTTCCCTCCTTGGAGGGATCCGTCTAGGCACTTTCCAGGGATCCATCTATCTGATGACAGAATACATCAATGATGATATAACAAATAATGGAAACAACAAAGTGAGATGTGTATTCAAGCAACACACATGTTCTCAAACCCATATGGCATATAAACTATCATTCAATAAAACATAAGAGATAATCATCAAATATCTAAAAATAAGAGAATGACGTAGCCACGTAATACATAATCTACTTATACTAGTAAGTTACTAAAACTTAAAAAGCAACAATGTGCTTGAGTCTAAGGATGAGTAGCCTTATTGATTTAGTCCAATATTTCAAGAAGATGATTAAGCATGAAATGCAACTCATTTCGTACTTCTTGAACAAGTCCTTGGGTGATTAGACAATTTGTGCAATTATTGTCTTGATTTGGAACCGGAGAAAATTGGATGTTTTGAGGAGGCTCTATGAATGATGGTGGGATTTCATTGAGAGATGTAGGATGAGGTTCTACTAAAAATGTAGGTGGTGGTAATGGAAATTCCTCCATATGATCAAGTCCTTGGCGGTTCCTTGTTTCCAATGATGGACTTGATGGTGTTGTAGGTGGTTCCCTATTTAACGAGAAAGTTGGTGATTGTGAGGTTCTTGGTGGTGAATTCTCTAATGAGTAGAGATTTGGGTGAGAGATAGGCTCGGTGAAAGAGTGTAGTCTATGCTCTATGAATGAAGACTTAGACGGCTTGCTAGAACTAGCTATGTTTGGTTTAGAGCTAGATGAACCCTTTTCTAGCCCAAAAGGTTTAATGCTAATTCTTGCGGTTTTCTTAGCAATTGTTGAATAGGTTTGAGGTGGGATTCTAGCATTGTTATCTCTCACGGGAGATGATTCGGTGGATGAAATCTCATGAATCATATAACCATTCCTTTTGGATGAACCTTTGGTTGAGGAGTTGTTGCTAATTGCTTTGGTCATGGTGATGATGAGGATGCAATATGAGCTTCTAGATGCTGATTTTTGAGTATTAGGTAAGAGTGATGACTTAGCCTCAAGAGTATTTAGCTTATAAAGGATGATTTTGAATTAAGACATTAAATTCATGACCACTAAAGGGATTAAGCATGCACTAAGGTTAGTTAAGATATTGTTCAGCTCTAGGAAACATTAAATGGTGGCTAAGAGTGTTTGGATTACCAAAGGTGGCTAAAATTTGAAGAAAAAGGCTGATTAAGGTGTTTCTGTAGACACGGATCCCACGGATCCCTCTCACCAGGGATCCGTCTGGTTATAAACCAGGGATCCGTCTGTCAGACAGATATTTGATGAAATGAATATGCTTTTTGTAAGGTATAGTGCCTATGTATTTTGAGGTTTTGACTTTCCTTTGATGTCTTGAGTGGTGGATGTCTTAAATGCTCAACCATAAAGAGTGAGGATGCTTAATGATGGTTTTGGGTAGGAAAGTGAACTTTAGATAGTCTAACTAAATGCTTGAGAAATATACCATTTGATTTGAAATGGAAGAATGGTGGTAATTAGTCCTAGAAGTCAGATGATAGCTCAAGACAAATTTGATAAAATCTTGAAAAATAAAGAAAAAAAAATATATAAAAAACTAGTTTCAAGCCTATTTAAGAGTTAAAAGTGACTAAAATCAATTTGATAAAATTGATGGAAATATCAAACTAAGTGTATTGAGATGTGAGGAATAATGTGTGAGTGTTGGAGCGGAAAAATGGTGGATATTGGTGAGTTTGAAAAATCAATAGCACTTTGGATTTGATCCTAAGTGATGAATGTGAGACCTAAGATGCTTGAGGAAGCCTTAAGTAGTGTTAAAGAATCATGTTTAGCCATCATGATGTTATTGATGGGGCAACTTGGGTGTATGGTGATCTGTATCAGATAACTGTCTTCCCGGATCCCACGGTTCCCTCTTGGGAGGGATCCGGCTAGTTATAATGCTGGGATCCGCCTACTGCAGATCAGAAGGCTTTCAGCAAATGTGCAATTTTTGCACTCTTAGCAAATGCTTCTCCTAGTTGTTTCTACAAAGACTAAATGCAAGAACACATCAAGTATAACGCATAGCAAGTGTGGGGGAACTAAAGGTACCTAAAGATGAGTGACGACGACTACTTGAATGATTTCAAGAAGTCGTAAAATCTCATCCTACATGTTCCTAAGTTAAGATTGTTCAATGCCAAGTTATGGCAATAGCTACATACTACATCCTACTCTACATAAGTATTGTTTAGATGTTACAACCTATTGTTTCAAATTGTTTCCACAAATTAAGGTCCTATGACCTTACCTTACTTCTCCACCACTCCCCGTCTTCATCCCTCCTCCACTCTTTATCACACCATCTCTACTTCTTTTTCTTCAAGAAGTTGGCGAAGCACTTGAAGATCCCCTTGGTTTGTTGCCATTCTTGTGATGGGCTAGGAATGTCCGGCAATTGATTGATGTAATCCAAAGGGTCGAGATCGGTGTTTCCGAGTGGTTTGCTACTACCTTCACCTTCTCTTTGCCTCTCCCGTTCATCCGAGGAATCCATGGGTGGGTGAGGCCTTTTGCCTTCCACCATAAACCTTGTAGTTCTACCCTCGGTCAATGAAACCATAACTTTGTTGCAAAAGCTATGATCATAGGAGTATGGAGAAGGATCTAAGGCAAAGATGAAGTTTGCAAGACGGGATAAGAGCATTGCATATGGGAGCACCATTTTGTCCATGCTTTTGACGCTCGCCATTCTCTTAATCATGTAGTATGCAAGGTTGAAGCGAGTCTTGGTCACAAGACAATAGATCATGAAACTTAGGCACGCGTTGGGGTGATCCTTGTTCCCTCCTAAGCATAACACATTCTCCCTCACCACAACTTCCCATTACCTATATAAAGCATACATCTCGGAGAGCTCCATTTGGAAAGGATCCCTATAGATCACTTTCGAATTTCTAGTGACCCTTGATGGGGATGCCCTTTGTATGAACACGGTGTCCCTCACCGTGGTTGCTTCCGGGATTCTCATGTGGTAGATTTGATGATGATCAACCATATCGTTTATCTCCGCCAAAACCACTCATTGGAAAACATGCAAACTCCTTGATATGGAACCCGTAGTATACTTACAAACTCACAAGTGAAAGGGTGTACTCATGCTCATTTATGATGAAGACAATTGAGATGGTCCCATCATCATTTCTAGCTATCCTCATTGTCTTATAGAACTCGAGTACGAAAACCGGGCAAATTTGTTCGTTTATGTCCAATAAACAATCAAAGCCAATGGTCCCAAAAAATTTTTGGATATCGGTGTTGGCAAGAAACGATGGTTCTACTACACGAACTTAATGAAAAAGTCTCTTTTCGATCATTTTGAAAGCTTTCCTATCTTCCGGGCTAAGTCCATCCTTTCTATGGTACATTAGGATGTAATGAGCGGTATCTTGATAGTCTTGTTGTCGGTTACTTGGCATGATTTTTCCTAAACAACAAAACCACAATGTGGTGTTAATTATGAATGGTAGCCTAAAGGGTTTGATCACAATTTTGCTCAAATCATATTTATTGAATTCAAGAAATGAGTTTAATTTGTATTAACAATGTTAATTCTTTGATTTAGATTATCTTAGAAAACAATGTGGTAACAAATTATGATAAACCCATTTGAACCCAACTTCTATATATGAATAAATTGTAATCCTAGAAATCAAGGAATTAAATTAACAATGTAGTGAAGATTATACTTACACAAGAGATGGTTATGCTTGAAGGAAATGATCAAATTGCTCCTCTGAACACTAATTGGGTTTTTGTTCGTCAGTCTTTGAAGGGAAAGTGGTTGTGGAACTTCCACAGTGATCATTTCTAACTTATGCTGTCTTTTGTTGCACGGATCCCACGGATCCATCTCATTAGGGATCCGGCTAGTTCAAGCTCAGGAATCCAGCATGACAGCAAAAACCAGCTAAAGCATTCCTTGATAACTTTGGTTTGGGAGTTCTAAAATGCCTAGAGTTTGATGTTTAAGCTCTATAACTTGTAATTTGGTGTTTTGACGGTTTACTACTAATCCTATTTGACGTGATTCCCTTTTTATGAATTAGTCACAATTCTTGGGAGGTTTTTCAAAGATTATGATAAAATCCCATTTTATCATAAATATAGAGTTTCACATGGATATTCATTGACATGGATGAAGTGTCAATAATCTTTTTGTGATGAATAATGATTGAGGCTATCGAATAATCGAGATAACATTATTACAGATTAGTAGTGTAGTCTATATTATTCAATCGAATAATACTTTTCTTGATGATGATTTTAATATAGATAACTACTTAAGTAATTACTAATAAAGATTAATAATACAACTAAGACTTTAATAATAATATAAAAAAAAATGTAAATTATTAACGATCATACCTTTGCTAAATATTCTTTTTAAGGAAAGAAATATTTAGAGAAAATGCTCTGTGATATTCTTAGAATCTCCAGATCTATGTATGAGGAAAACAATGCTAAAAATTCTTTTTACGAAAAGAAATATTTAGATAGTTTATTCATGATCTTCTTGGTAGGCCTAAATTCAAGTATGGAGAATTCTTAACAAGGAAAGTATTAGAACATTCTATCATTGTCCAACAGTAAACACTATAATGATTTTTAAAATACACGGATCGTATCAAGTTTTTAAAGTACAACATACGCTAAGAAACTTGGTAACGAAGCTCTGATACCAATTGTGGAAAACTAGAAGGAGGGTTCAATAGTTTTACCAATTAAAACTTCGTTTTAAAATATCTAGATCAACTTATGTCAATCTATTTAGATGTGTATGTTGGACGTTGATAGATAAATATATAAAAGTGTAATGAAAGATAAAGAGTAAGAAGCACATAACTACGACACGAGTATTTATAGTGGTTCGGCTACAAGGACACCTTCCTTGCCCTACTTCACTCCCGAGTCATTACTCGAGAGTGTTAATCACTACACCGACACCAACTCCTTAAGGCGGAGAAGCCTTCACAACGTCGCCTACTCTTTTTCCGGTACTAGGCTAACCACCGAGTTCTTTCACCAAGGTGAACCACACCAACCACAACGTCGCCTACCCTTTATCCGGTACTAGGCTAAGTACCGAGTTCCATTACAATGGAGGAACTACTACCGTGATAACTCGTAATTTTAGTCATTTCTCAAACTTTAAAAATTTCACTATTCATCTCGGGATTTACTATTCATGGTTACTATTCATCTTTTATTCATCATTTTGAAGTCGGTTGAGACTTTGGGAGGTTATTTCAAAATTTTACTATTCACAAACACTATTCATTCCCGAGAAAAATCACTATTCCATGATTCACAATTCATCATTTCGCAAACTAGGTTTACGAGTATCAAAATACGCGTAACCTTGAGGGTTAAGCTGCCATTCATGGAACATCATTGGAAAAATTTCATATAGACTAGAGTTAGTCTACGTATCATCAATAACACCTTTCATATATTTTATGCATGGGTTTACATATTCCATTAACGTATATTTATTTATTAAATAAACGCTATCGCACGATCATTTATTTTGAATAATTGATCCGACACTTCCAAAAAATTATCCTGATATATTTTTATACTCATTTTAAGACTATAAAAATTATATTATTAATTTACCGATGTTTGAATTTATTTTGGTATATAAATTGTTATATAAATATTTACCACGGTTTTGTAAATTATATAGATAAATTATTTATTCACTCAATACTTTGAAGAAATGCATTTTTATAATTTTTATGACTTTGATATATTTTATTATGTTACGTTAAAATCAATTCTAGCTAACGCTACACTTAATTAATTAATTATATGTACAAAATACACATTATGCATAGATTTTAAAATATACTTAACTTTAAAAATACATAAAATCTTTGCTTCCTCATTCTCATGCCACACCACCCACTTGTTACAAGAGAAGCCAACTTTGAATTGTCCACCTAAATGACCACACTAACCTTTTGGCTAGATATTTCATAAGACTTGCACATTATTTCCAAACAAAACATACATACCTATTATTTCAAGGGAAAAAGCAAGAGAATACTATCCCATCTCCTTGTGGTGATCGGCCAAAAGAACAAGAACGAAGAAACATAATTATTTTCAAAGATCCTAGTGTTAACAAGTTCATTAGGTAATTCATTTTAAGGTTTTGAAATTAAAACCTAAAGATTAATTAAGTTTCTGTTCCAAAAAACTATCAATCATCAAGAAGTGTTCTAAAGATTTTCTAATCGTCATACTAGTATTT